>OZ025253.1:20889117-21489117 GCA_964019135.1 Arenicola marina
AGCATAAATAGACATGGAAAGTGCGCGTACGTGGGCCATGAACGTGTGGGACAGGGAGGGCGGGGGGGAGGGGGGGGGTGCGTCTATTGGAAGAGGGCGGGGCCTGTTCTGTGGACTGGGGGTGGGCGCTTGAGACCTTGCATAGGGGTACGAGATGGTTGCCCCTGACCGGCGACAATGTCGCATGCATAAAGCGAAACACCGACTCCTTATTGAATAAGCTAGCCACCCGGTCTTATCCCATCATTATGGACTGGCTTCAGAACGAGCTGGGGATCGTTAGCTTCAACTATCCTTCTGCCCCCGCTACACTCCCCACCTTCGTGACAGACCCTCCTCAACTCATGAACTGTATATTATCCAATCATATGAGCAGCAAACATGGCTTATATATATATAGAGAGAGAGCTATATAGGGAGAGACATATATGAACACATTATAGCACGAACACAACATTAATTATATTACGTAAACCATAGACACGCTTAGCTGCATCGATTTTTTAATTGCCATTGTTATTGCAGTGTTACTTTATTTTACGTTGTTATGTTCATACACGTTATTGATTGTATGGCTAATAAACAAATACACAAACAAGTATAGTTAAAACGATCAGCGCCAACATGATATATGAGAGGAATCAGGGCAGTAATGTGCCATACAAATGTGTTGCGCAACGATAAATAAATTAAGGAAAGTAATCATTTACGTCTTATGCCATTTTGGTGCACATCAGGGCTAAGTTGTGCCACAAAGCTTCCTGGGACAATGAAGTAGGATTTTATAAAATCTAGATGCAGGTGTCAGGGCCCAAAGCCAGCCATTACCTATTGGGGAACAGCTCAGCCTGCTTACTAACTGAGCTAGAGAGGCTTCCTTACCACAACCATTTTCATGGTTATTCACAGCGGGGAAATTAATTAGCCAAGATACCTCTCATTATAATAGAATGGTATTCGATGAAACATGCCACGTCAGGGCGCGAACCCACGACATGTTGCTCTGCAGACCAGCCTGTCTAATATAGAGGGACTCCCCGCCCCCCAAAAAGCAACCTCGGGCAGCGGATGGATAGCCGATGCGCTTGGGAAGGACAAATCCGCTGTGTTTATTTCTAATATATATATGTTATACGACATGAAATGACAAGGCTGCTTCGCTGTAGAGTTCTTTCCGCGCCCACTGCGGTGTCCAAGTGTCTAAATTCGACAGTTTTTCCCTTTGTGACGTATCGTATTATGGCGTCCCAAAGGTGGCTCCACTAGATCAAAGGCGTCACGTTTCCTTCTCCAGGCAGCCTCTCACTGCCAATCAGGGCCGTTTGAAGCAGTTTTACACTAGATTTAAGTACCGGTGGGCAACACATATCAAGCACAATGGATTTTTTTGTCCACGCCGCGGTGCCCCCTCGCGGCGATAAAAGGCGTTAAACAGTCGAAAATGATCGTTCCAACGAAGGTTACCCGATCTTTGGAAGATGTAACCTATATTTACATCTCCTAATAAATCTTGGTTCACAAACAGGATTACGACAAGCAGAGAAGCGTTTGATGTTTGTGAGTTAGTTTGGGCAGTTGGTCTTTATTCACTCCTGACTACTTGAAAGGGGTAACTTATGACGGATGACATGTATTATAATGGTCAAATGATCGTAAGAACTTATATAAAATATATATATATATATTTAAATACAAGTCATCTACAACTACGCCTGAAGCATTGATATATATATTTTAAGCCATGCGTTTAATAAGTCTTTGTCATTGAAAAAAATACAAGTCATTCAAAACTACACATAAAACATTGATAAATATATGTTAAGCCATAACGTTCATAAATCCGCGTTGTTGAAATACGCTGAACCACATTCTATACTTAATTTATTACATCAGTTCACGTTTCCATATTTTCTCACTTGGATCTTTTCCTCGTCAAAATAATTCAGTCACATTTCCCTCAGGGATCGGGTAAGGAAAACTCATTCCACGGTAGCGAGCCAGCGGGGGATGTTTTAATACCATCTACCTGCAGGAGGGGAAGTACCAAGGGATCAGGCTCACTCATTCCGTCCCATCTAATCCCGCGCTGTACGAATTAGCGGGCAGCTTTACTCGTGAGGAATGTGCGCACTCCCTCGCCTCGCCCGGCCACCATTTCCCGCGACAACACACGACTCCCGGTTTTTCCCGCCGTTGCCCATCGTTCCCGCCATTTCGCGACCGGCCAAACGACATTTGGTTGATTTCGCAGATCGCGCGTCGTCCTCTTCAATTGGCGGGATTTTATTGGACTGAAGGATAACAAGATGCCAGCGAGGTCCGGGACTGGTCTCAGATAAGCTGACTCAGCAGTATCTGTCACCACCGCGGGAAATGGGGACTAATTTTGACGAATACTAACACAGAGTCACAGCTGTTGCCTCCTCCCCATGTGGACCCTCCGCGCTGGTTTAGAATGGTCTTCTGCAGGCCGTGGCATAGATATATATAAATACAGTCTGAGTGATAATCGGGAACTTGCTTAGGACGGATCACCGACGTCGCCAAGATGTTAATTGAATGGTAAACAATTAAGTCGCGTGGACCACTTGTTCGTCAGCCCCAAATGGAACGCCCTGCTTTACCCACTACTGTACCCCCTCCCACCCCCACCCCATCCCCCCAGTCGTTTTTCCGTCGTGTCCGAGGCGTTTATAAAAAAGGCGAAATTGAATTTAAAAAAATTCCGCGATACGTGACCGTTTTAATTGTGAATAGATCAGTAAACCTGAAATCACTTGACTTGAAAGCTATTTTAGAGCTTGACCCTATTTTTATTTTTACATGAAATTATCTCTGTCCGTATGTAGAATGGTTAAATAAAATTCAATGGTCATGGTATCATGAATGCGACGTGGCTTATATTAATTGTTATGATAGATGTGCAAATAAACTCCATAAAATAATAAACTTGGATGAAACACGGAAAAGCCACATGTTTCTTACATATATATGTATATATATCAGTTCTTCGGAAAGAGAAGATTTTTATTTAGTGCTTTCAAACAAAAAATAGTTCAATACCGTTCTAATTTCTTAACGTGAAAATATATTTATTTTGCAGAATTTGCAAATTGTAAATCAGAAACGTCATTTTTCTTTTGAAACAATAGAGAGCCCTGGCCGGTGTCTAGAGAGATGGAGGAGTCGGGCGGGGGGGGGGGGAGTTCACTTGCCGGTACATAATTACACCAGTATGTGTAAAATTGTGACACAGAGACCAGAAGAACTACGGCCTTGATAAGTCAGTCGCCGAACCGCGCTGTAACGCGGCTTCTGATTGGCTGAAACACCTTGAACTTGGCCTACGGACGTCACAGCGGCGATCGCTGGGTATCATATAAGACGCTTGTGTGTGTAACACGGAATGATGCTCACATACAGATACTGATTGCCTCAGTCTTCACGCAAGATGGCGCTGTCGAATGATGGAAAGCCGATTCCAGGGGACTTCCGTTGTATAGTGCAAGGTACACTCGATAGATTATATAACGCTGCGAGCGAGTCGTAAATACTATCGCAGGTAACACATTTATATTGATTGTGTATGCGGCTTGCATCATTCATACATCATGCACTCACCTTCCACCAACACTGCCATGACCTCACGGACACAAGGCGTTCATTACAAGGACAGCAATATCTGTATGTTACGCATGTAGCCTACAAAGCAAAGACAATCTGGCGCAACTTACGCACGGGAAATTAACGCCTTTTTATCGTATGCCGTCATGCCTCTGGCGGGAGAATCCAGAAGTATGAGCCAGGAGGACTACAGACCAGGACAGGGAGTCATTATGCGAGAGGAACTTACGCCAGTTTTACGAATGCCGACCACGGTATACAAAAATAATTGGGCTGCACTGTTCTCGCGGGTTTTATTTCCAGTTCAGGTGCTTTGGGACCAACAAAAAACACGTGCTTTCTGAACGAGTGCGCACTCATTGCAGTCAACGTTTGAGTGTTGGGAACCGGCCAGCTGCGCGGTTTGTGCGTGAAGAATCGAGTGGGTGTGAAACTATTTTTGTTTGCTTTAGACCAGGAATTCCTAACCATCAAATCGTAATAAATTATAATAGATAAGGCATGGATCTCTCCATTATGCATGTGCTCCGTTCGCTCAGGCCGTTAAAACCATATGTTTTGTGAATAATTATATATGTTTACAGGTCTGCGGAAAATGGAGCAACATTGTGCTTGCTTGATCAGTCCATTCGCCTTATTCACATGTTGGGAATTCCCACGCAAGAACGAGGCTATACCTGCAAGTTTGCGGGCGAACGGCTAGTATATATGATGTGTGCCACAAGGGCCTTTCTCTCCCGCCGTCAATTGTCACTATATTAAAGTTGCATGTCGAGCTTTTTCCCGCCAAAACTAAAGAGGTCTAAATACAAATAAGAATCAGTTCTTGAATCATTCAAGATTGGTTTTGTGTATACTCCACCCATGCCAGACTGCCAAATAGTGTCTCTTAGCCTTGCCCGTGATATCAATTTACCACAAATTTTCATTTCAGTGATAAACGTCATCAGTTTGTGTGCTTCGTGATGCTTTGTTACAAGTAGCAGTGCCGCGACAGAGTGCTGTGGTGTCGCGGGATAGACACGTTTGCCACACCACAGCCGAAACGGCGAGGTTTATCAGGTTTCTGAATTTATGGAATGGAATAATCGAGTCTTCTGCAAATTTTGATATAAATTTCACCTGGGTTTAGTTTTGGCGGGAAAGAACTCGACATGCAACTTTAAGTCTGTCAGGTCATTATTGTTCAAGCTATTTAACAAATAATAACTATTTCTGCTAATTGTAATCCTTTTTGAGCACATTTGACAATGGCCGAGGGTGTAGGCCTATGCCACACGGAACGGGTGACCCCCTCCGGCTGGGGGTATCCCCGACCAGCAGTGGGATGCTATCAGTTCAACAGAGCTTATCTGCTTAGTGGAAGATAGCTAAGGTCCATATGTTGATTTGTCCATTGGAAAGTAAACGGCAAATTAAATCAAACGTTAATGGTGATTTTATTACAAACCTTGCAGGGAAAT
The DNA here is from genome assembly GCA_964019135.1 of Arenicola marina. NCBI lineage: Eukaryota > Metazoa > Annelida > Polychaeta > Arenicolidae > Arenicola > Arenicola marina. The sequence goes on from OZ025253.1 coordinate 20,894,205, forward strand.
GTTGCTCGAGGTACAATAAGACGTACTGAAACGCCCCGTGCAACGTTGAAGACCGTGTAGCTGAGTCGGTAGAGCGTTTCCCTTTCGACACTGGCGTCGTGCGTTCTCGATGGCGTGCAATTATGTTTTCCCTGCCTTTCGTGCAACAACCACATTCTTCCATAAAATTGGTCATCACTGTTTTAAGATTAGACCGATTAGTTCATGCAACGGCACAGGCACAGTCAATCAATACGTGCATGGAGGGGACGGGAGAGGGGGGGGGGGGTAGAATTATTGCCACGTTGGTCCCTTCATGAGAAAAAATATGTCAGCATAATTCCATATACCCAGCATAATATCTCCCCGGGTTAAACACGGGGTTCAACAACGCTGGTGTGCACAAGTTTTCACATGGTTTGATTTGGGTTTAACGGCACTTTCAGCCTGTAAGGCTATATCGTGCCATTTCACGTGGGTCTATCATATGAATAGTAGACAAAGAATGTCCGGGTCATAGGATTCACTCAATACTAAATAAAAAATACTCATAATAAAAATAAGAACAATAGTAGGTCCATAGACTGACATGTTACAGCACAAAGATCCTAGCTAAGGTGGAAAGCGAGTTAAAAAATAAAGGGGGGCTTCCATGTCAATTGACCCTTGCTGCATGCCGCGGGAAACACCCCAATTTTTATCAAATATACTCGCACCAAAAGACCCTCCTTTTTCACGTGTACTTGCTAGAACGCACACACCTTTTCATCTGCCTGAAATCGGTCATTTTATTACTGAAATCACCCGGGAGCTATTTTGCAGCGAACCCGCAGCAGTGTCTCCTATTAGATTTCACGCACTGAACGAGTCCCGTAGTTTGTGTTTGCAGGCACAGCCTCGTTTTGGCGTCAATATGGCGATTCCGTGAATAAGGCGAATATAAGGAACATTCTTATGTAACCAAAGATACCGCGCGCAGATAGTCGATTCATGATAACATATTGCGTCATACGAATGAAATGAAATGATTTTTGATTATACTTGATGTTGACGGCGTTGTGAAATAAAAATAAGCCTGGTGACCTTATATTTTTGACCTGATAAAGAAGTCTCTCATTTAATTGTTTCTAACTCTTTAACAGACATGGTGACATATATTTGCTTTATTTTTGAGTTTAGTGTATAATTAATGCTCTACCAATTGTGTGAAAAGTATAAAAAAACTAGGGGGAAAAAGAAAAACTACCCAAAAATTGTATCATACATCTTGAAGAATCTTGATTCGGGTGTCCGGCAGAGTGCAGTCGCGGGTTGGTGCCCGACACCTGTATCTGTGGCATCTATTAAAGAGATACCCCGTAGGAAACCTAACGGGAAACACCAGGCAACAAGAGAGGCAAGTTCAACAGGCCCAATCGACATTCAGGACAGACCAGGACAGACCAGAACAGACCAGGACAGATCAGGACAGACCAGGACAGACCAGGACAGACCGGGACAGATCAGGACAGACCAGAACAGACCAGGACAGATCAGGACAGATCAGGACAGATCAGGACAGACCAGCCTGAGGACAGACCAGGACGGACCATCGAGAAGCAGGGCAGATCAGGACAGACCATCGAGAAGCAGGACAGACCAGGACAGACCAGGACAGACAAGAACAGACCAGGACAGACCAGGACAGACAGGGACAGACCAGGACAGACCAGGACAGACCAGGACAGACCATGACCGACCAGGACAGACCAGGACAGACCAGGACAGACCAGGACAGACCAGGGCAGATCAAGACAGACCAGGACAGACCATGACCGACCAGGACAGACCAGGACAGACCAGGACAGACCAGGACAGACCAGGACAGACCAGGACAGACCATGACCAGGTCAGATCAGGACAGACCGGGACAGATCAGGACAGACCAGGTCAGATCAGGACAGACCAGGTCAGATCAGGACAGACCAGGACAGAGCGGGACAGATCAGGACAGACCATGACAGACCAGGGCGGATCAGGACAGACCAGGACAGATCAGGACAGACCAGGACAGATCAGGACAGACCAGCACAGACCAGGACAGATCAGGACAGACCATGACCGACCAGGACAGACCAGCACAGACCAGGACAGATCAGGACAGACCATGACCGACCAGGACAGACCAGGACAGACCATGACAGATCAGGACAGACTAGGACAGACCAGGACAGATCAGGACAGACCAGCACAGACCAGGACAGACCAGGACAACATGTGTCGTGCATTCGGACGCGCGTGTGTGATGACGTCACGTCTCCGCGTCTCATACGGGCACTTTCAGAATGCCACATGGGAAGTTAACGAGCCGAGATCCCCCGCCCACTGGCATCGTTCGTTATGCTTCGGATGCCCCCCCTCTCCTCCACCCCCACCTCCCCACTCCCACACCTCGACTTCCGCCTCATCCACACTCCCACCCCTCTACCCCCAAATTCTCCACAACCACCCCCACACCCCCCCCCCCCCCCCAACTCCACAAAAGGCCTTCCCTTTCCGCCCAGCCTCCTCCAATTCCCCCACTCACCCCGTCGGCTCAACAACCCACGCCTCCCATTCACCATCACCCCCTCCCCCCACCGACCCATGTGCCACCTAAATCCTGCCTCCACCCACCGACACCAGTGTCTCAGCACGCTGGCGTGGAGAAATATTACCCCTGTCAGTGTGACCCAGATCAAATTCGATATAGCTTGGCGCCCCTGAGGGGGCAAATACGTCAAATTTGGCCACGCTCCTGCCCCCCGCCCCCGCTCCCCCCTGCCCCCCCCCCCACCCTCCACACACACACCAAATCCTCCCCGCCCATCGGGTTCGCTGCTTACATCAGCGACAAGATTGGGAGGTGGAGGCGCGGGGACCAGGCTACAGTCAACAACATGGCCGCCGTATGCGCGGAGTCTTTAATGTAATCACTTTGGCGCGAGTGGCTGGTCCCCGCGTCCTCAAACAATGGGCTCCAGATTACGTGGAAGCAACGGGTTAACATCATCTCTCCTGCTTGACCCGCTCCATCCCATCTCCACCCCCTCACCCCTCCCCACCCCCACCCCACCTCCCTAATTTCGACACATCCGTGGCTCCTGTCTTCACGCTCAGACTAACTAGCCCCCCTCCCCCCACCCTCCGCATCCCCAATGAATCTTTTTCCCGCTTCCGCATTTCATATTCTCCCGATCCCCTCCCCTTCCGCCCCCCCCCACCCCGCCACCCCCCGCAACCCAGGACCACTTCCCGTTATCACCTTTAAATGGAACAAACTCGCCTATTGCGTCAACCCGGGCTGCACCATGTTCCGCAGTACCCCCCCACCCCTCCTCCCCCTTCCCCTTTCTCGTCGCGTTGTACCCCTCCTCCCCTCCACACCCACTGGCGGCACCAGTAACCAATAAGGAAACCGTGTCTCGCGGTGTCACGTGGTCACGAGGTATGCATCAAAATATTTCCAGCTGATCACAGTCGGCAAACGAATTTTCTGCAAAATATGGGGAAAATAGAAAGTTTAGAAAGTCCTAAATGCTGTTACAGCTGGCCCATAACATAGATTCCTAAAAACTTAGTACTATAATTGTGGTTCTGTATTAAAAATTGCTAAAAATGGAGTACCAATGTAGGCATGTCGTTGAGATTTTGTAAGATGTATTACTAGTGTAGGCTCATGTCAACGAATCTTACGATGTAGTACTAGTGTAGGCTCATGTCAACGAATCTTATGATGTATTACTAGTGTAGGCTCATGTCAACGAATCTTACGATGTAGTGCCTCTTAGTTTAGAGCCATCTTAGTGGGGAGGAGGGGGGGGGGGGGCGCAAGGGGTATTCGGTTTTCCATTTCACCTCGAATTGGGAGCGAGGAAGATAATTCTTCGTGAACCGGGAATGAGATATTCCCCGTCGGTCGTGATCAATGATTTTCATTAACCGTGAACTGAGATTTTTGCTAAATAACCCGTGAATTGGGAAATCCTCAATTTATATCATATATCCGCCCCTTCCAATGTATGCGCGGGGTGCTCCATTTAATTCATCGTGACCTGGGAATAAAGAAATTTATTCTTCGTGATTTGGGAACACGAACCCCACCCCTCCCCCTTTGCCCTCCCCCCCCCCCCCCCATCTTAGATTTTTTTCCAGAAACGGAGTATTAGTTTAGGCCAATATAAAAGAATCTTAACTTGTAGCCCGACTTCGTTGAAGGCCATCTCAGAGTTTTCGCACGACAGGGTGTACCCAGAGTAGGCTTATGGAGGAGTGGATCTGTCCCTGCGTCAGATTCAGGTTACGTCTTCCCGCCGTCGGCGGTCGCAGTATTCTCGTAACTCGCCGCCTATAAAACAGTTGCATGCTACGGAATTATTCAGTCGGCGGAGGGAGGGGGTCGAATGTCCCAGGGACCCATTCACACAGATGCCACGCCCTTGACGTAACCTTCCGCGTCCCGTCGTTTGTCTTCATTCTCTCGCGAAGGTCAAGTCGGTCGAACGTGTGCGCATTTAATGTACGCGTCCTCTATGGCACGGATGAGGGCGGGTTGAGGGCGGGTTGAGGGCGGGTAGAGGGCGGGTTGTGGGCGAGCTGAGGGCGGGTTCAGGGCGGGTTCAGAGCGTGTACAGGGCTGGTTAATCCCCAGTTAGGTGTCGGGTTGAATGGCTGATTAAGGCGGGTTGATGGCCGGTTAAGGCGGGTTAATGTCAGTTAAACGCGGGGTTAAGGGCCGGTTAAGGCGGGATGAGAGCCGGTTAAGGAGGGTCGTGGGCCGGTTAAGGCCCGTTGAAGACCGGTTAAGGCGGGTTGAAGGAGGTTGAGGCGGGTTGTGGTCGGTTAAGGTCTGTTAAGGGCCGGTTAAGGCGGGTTGAGGGTCGGTTAAGGCCTGTTAAGGGCCGGGTGAGGCGGGTTCAGGGCTAGATTGGAGCTGAAGACTCGATTTATCGTCCGTTGTCGCGTGTTGAGATATTCTAACTTGCTGGATAGCGTTCTGACGTTAGCTTGTCAAATGTTTATGAATATTATGTATCAGCCGCGGAATAAAGTGATTCTTTCGCCGATGAAAGATTAATTAATTCAGATTAATGTGCAAGAACAAGATATGTACACAATTGACTATCTGTGAAGGGTAACCATATATATCTGCTGCATATAAACATTCAAATTGACACATCATAATCCTTGAAACTAAATTCCTCGCCAACCAACCGAGAAATCGGTACTCTCGACCAAGAAAGCTGATCGAATTATGATACAAGGGGCTAGCCATATGCGCGCTTACCACGTGTATGACACGGTAACATCAGATACCCGTCACTTTATGAACAATATAATTAGAGTAGAAGTAAATCGAGCTAACATGTTTTTAATCTGTTTATGATGAACCGAATTTATCTGCTGTCAGCTGAATATATCGCACAGACCTAAGTACATTCCGTTTATACAGGTACGAAAGCACATTCCCAATTATTTTATGGCCATCGCTCTCTAGCGCGAAATGGACTATGCACGCGAAGTTAACGCTGTATGGATTGATTTAGAACGTTGACCCAAATGGAAATATAGATTGCCAGAGCGCCATTTTGTATTGTTTCCGATTGCGGTTGTCTGGGAATGTACACACATTGTTTACATTGTTTATGGCAAGTTATAAATAAACCTAAATAGTGTTCGAGTGGACATGTCAAGGATGCTTGGTATTACATCTGTTACACATTATGTATTTATCAGGGCTATAAAAATTTAATTTCAAGTAAACACACCTAAGGTTGTGTGAAAATGCCTTAGATGCCAGATATGTACAATGCGGGGTATCATATTATATAGATACATAGCTTCATCAGCGACGATCCACTTGGAAGGCCGTGAGTCGTAATAGCGACAGTTATAGTATTAAACGAACGGTGGAAACATATCAGGGAACCAGATTTGTACAATAAAGCGTTCGCCGACCGTACTGGCGCTAATCTATCGACCTACTCTATCTGGGCTACATAGTGCCCTATCCGTGCCCAATGGTATGAATTAATGAATGAGTAATTATGGTTAAAGCAATATACTTACATGCGTCATGCTAGATTTTTTAGATTTTAGAATCAAGACTAAAAGTATCTCAAAAATAAGATGCATATGTTTTATATCTCTTTGAGTCTGTAAAACAAACATTTCAACATAGAACTGCGCGGTTTATTTTTATCGCGCGGACGTGATAGCGAGCCGCGATCGACATCACACACAACATACCGAACGGCGAACAGGCGCGCAGGGATATAAGGCCGGCCACCAATTCTGCTCCGGTGATCAAAGCTTCTCTCCGGATAGCCCACAGGCTTTCAGGATATAAATTCAAGACAGAATGTACTTATTTGACAATGAGAAGAGGTTGGTAATACAAAAAATTACGGAATATATTGTTTTAAAGTGTTCGTGCCACGATTTTGTCTTGCTCAGAGTTAACTTGGTTTAGGGAAGATAAACAAATAACAATTTATTTTAATGGGAGTTTACATTTATTTATTCCACGATATCACTATAAACGCGTTCGTCAAGGTAGCAAAAGCGAGATCCGGCGGGTTTATTTCTGGGAGCATTGCATCTGAGCGTTATTTGAAAATTCCCCAATGATGTCACAAGATTGACAGGTGAGCTTTGATGCAGTTCGTAGACATCTGTGGTCGAGGGCGTGTATTGTTTTCATGGTTGAGTGCGTTTCGTTGATTTCAAGCCAATGAGCAGAGAGACAGGAGTCTCAATACAAAAGCACTATGATATAAAACTTTTTCGATTGCCGACGGAACCAAGAGGGCAGAGGGTGTGCGCGTATGTGAGGGGGGGGGGGATCCTAACCCTCGTCTCATTGAGGCGTAGAAGCCCGTATTAGTGTAAATTGTACGGCAATATACATGTAGTTGTGTGTGGACCAACCCCATCCCCATCTTGAGCTCCCTACCTGCCCCCCGCTTTATTTTGTCAGTTTGAAGACTTTGGTAAATACACACTTTCGTTGGGCACCACCTTCAAACATGGCCGCCGCCAACTTTTCCGATTTTCAATTGGCTAACGCTTTTTTTTAAAAAGTCTGAATAATACGGTTACCTTACAATTTAGTTCGGAGATAGAAAATAACCAAATAATGGTCAAGGTAAATTGTTAGTGACCCTGACCCTCTCTACATCACTGCCATGTACCGCGCGGTGATCACTTTTCACTGATCTCCTTGCCTCTTCTGATCAATAGGGGGGGTCTAGGGGGTCCAGAACCCCCCTGTTTTTCAGGAAGAAGCCGTTTTTCAATGCAAAATTTAGACCAGCTGAGGCGTGGACCACCCCCCCCCCCCGCCCCCCACCCCCCTTTTGTGGAAGAACGCTATCTGAGGCGGCGTGATTGCCCCTGCCCCTGATGACACGACAGACGGACAGGGGGGGACCCAGGATCTTTGAGAATGCGTGTCATAAAGGGCGGGGTTGGGGGTCCGATTTACATGCGATAAGCTCTGCGAAACACTATACAGAGAGTTGACGAGGCTTTACTCTAAATATAAGATGCAACAAAACAGGGCGTCAACCCTCAAAGGTGGGGGGAAGGGGTCGGACTGTGAGGGTCAGGACACATGGACCATCCGTGTCCGCCCTTCCCCCCCCCCCCCCACCCCCCTTGGGTCCGCCATATATATGTTCGCCATGTTTTGGCTTCCAAAGAACCAGCAGCACGAGCCTACCCCGTAAAGCGGGGTAGGTAGGTAGGTTGGTTGACTTGGTTCCGTCGGGCGATGGGGGGCAAGCGAGGCGATGACACAGATGCCAAAAATGTCGTCTGCTTCGCCACCGCGCGTCCCGCGGGAGAGCGACCCCTGGGGGCGACCGTGGGAAGCGGCCGCCGCTTTATTTAATGGCGTTAAGTGAATGAAGCAAACACAGCCCCACAGGAAGTGACATCACGGCGCTGTACGGCACTCTCCCACAAGGTGGTGTCACATCGGAGAACGGCGGCCACCGATCGACACGAGTGTGTTTAACCAACCTCTTTCTCCCCGGGGAACAATTCGTTTGGCCTCGCTGACACGTGAGAGTCTCGTGTGACATACGTGAGTATATTCGGACATCCGCAATATATTCAGTGCGTCATTGGACTGTTTTGTTTGGTTAGTTATCACTGGCCGAACGGCTTCAAGTTTGTGAGATCCCAGGTAATGGGTCCAGAGCTAATAACAGGTTCAAAACCACTGTCTAAAATTAAGTCTCGATTTTCAGTGTCTTAATATAATAAGTCCCCGACCTGCACATATATTACACTGACTACAAATAAGTCTTAATCTTGGTTTCGCAAGATATGTCGCAAAATAAAGGCCAACACCAAATTGGACACATGTTAATGTGCAAAGCAGTGTGACATCCAAATCTTAGAAGCAATGAACTTACATGGGCTTATTTTCCGATCACAATCTTCATTAGTTGAGAGGTTTGCGGTGCGCAGTTCGACTCCCACTTGTCCGGATGTGTGTGCAGGATAAAGATGTCAGGTAATTTTTTGCCCGCATTAGATGATTGACCCTTCCCATTGTCGAGATATGACTTACAGAAAGCTTAAAGCGTCTGGCTTAAACCAACCAACCAACCAACCAACCAATAGGGTATGTAAGTGACATCACAGACAGCGTGCGTTCACCTCCAGCGAATCCGGTTTTGGGTACATGACGCTTCACCGCCCCATATACAAAGCATGGGGAGCTCTTTGTAATGGCGTGAAACGCACAGAAAACCAGCGTCTTGCGATTTAAAACTAGTACGAGTATGAAGGTACACCCCCAAACATTTATTCCATATGGTTTTCAAATCTAACATTGCATTCATATCTCAAACATCAGTGAGTCTAGTTCGAGGCCCATAGTAAAGTATAGGGACACGCTGACGCGTTGTACCCAGAATGGCTGTTTCTAGAGGTGAGCGCGCGCTGTCTGTGACGTCACTTACAGACAGGGTTTGTAGGTGACGTCACAGACAGCGCGCGCTCACCTTTAGAAACAACCATTCTGGGTACAACGCGTCAGCGGGTCCCTATACTTTACTACGGGTGTTAAAAGTTAGACTCGGTGATGTTTTGGATACGAATGCACTGTTAGAGTTGAAAACCATATAGAGTAAGTGTTGGGGGTGTACCTTTCTACTTATTTGCCTCAGGTGAGCGCGCTGTCTGTGATGTCACTTACAGACCCTACTAACTTGAGAAACAACGAAAGATGAAAGATTAGATCTTTAATTTAGAACAATTTACTTGATGGCGCAATTGTTTTTGGACTGATTAAATCCAGTAATCTACCATCTGGATAGGGTTAACATGGTGGCTCGTTGCGCCAGTAAGTCACACCAACGACATTAAATTAAAAGAGGAGTCCCATAAAATAGCCATAGACATCACGCAAAGACTCCTTTGATGACTGGCCCATCGGTCTACTTCTCTAACATCTTCTGAATCTTGCGGTCAACAAGTGCTATCTCTTACAGGAGTCACTTGCTTTCATCAGCATTATCCTCGTAGAGGGAAGACTGATCACTTAATCTCTCGTTCGGCTCAACTGCCTTGAATCCGACAGTTTCCGCAAAACTAGCATTACTCCTAATTAGCATTTTATGCCAATACAAGTTTCCACGTTAACGATAATGTAAGTGTGGACAGGAGAATGAGTTTCTGTGAGTAGGTGGCGTTGTAAACCTGTCTATTCTAATCTAGGGTAAGAGGAGGGCGGCATGCTTTGAGGCGTGGGCGGCACACTTTGAGGCGTGGAAGGCACACCTTGAGGCGTGGGCGGCACACATTGAGGCGTGGGCGGCACACCTTGAGGCGTGGGCAGCACACATTGAGGCGTGGGCGGCACACCTCGAGGCGTGGGAGGCACACATTGAGGCGTGGGCGGCATACCTTGAGGCGTGGGCGGCACACCTTGAGGCGTGGACGGCACACCTTGAGGCGTGGGCGGCACACATTGAGGCGTGAGGCGTGAGGCGTGGGCTGCACACCTTGAGGCGTGAGCGGCACACATTGAGGCGTGAGCGGCACACAATGAGGCGTGGGCGGCACACCTCGAGGCGTGGGAGGCACACATTGAGGCGTGAGGCGTGGCGGCACACCTTGAGGCGTGAGCGGCACACATTGAGACGTGAGCGGCACACATTGAGGCGTGAGCGGCACACATTGAGGCGTGAGCGGCACACATTGAGGCGTGGGCGGCACGCATTGAGGCGTGAGCGGCACACTTTGAGGCGTGGGTGGTACACCTCGAGGCGTGAGCGGCACACCTTGGGGCGTGAGCGGCACACATTGAGGCGTGAGGCGTGAGGCGTGGCGGCACACTTTGAGGCGTGAGCGGCACACATTGAGGCGTGAGCGGCACACATTGAGGCGTAGGAGGCACACCTTGAGGCGTGAGCGGCACACCTTGAGGCGTGAGCGGCACACATTGAGGCGTGAGCGGCACACATTGAGGCGTGAGACGTGAGGCGTGAGGCGTGAGGCGTGAGGCGTGAGGCGTGAGGCGTGAGGCGTGCACGTTACATGCGACGTAAAGAAACCAAACTGGCGGCCCACTGAGACTAGGTCACCACGGCACTCACCCATCGAGTCTGAAGTAGTGAGGCGGCCCACTGAGGCTAGGTCACCACGGCACTCACCCATCGAGTCTGAAGTAGTGAGGCGGCCCACTGAGGCTAGGTCACCACGGCACTCACCCATCGAGTCTGAAATAGTGAGGCGGCCCACTGAGGCTAGGTCACCACGGCACTCACCCATCGAGTCTGAAGTAGTGAGGCGGCCCACTGAGGCTAGGTCACCACGGCACTCACCCATCGAGTCTGAAGTAGTGAGGCGGCCCACTGAGGCTAGGTCACCACGGCACTCACCCATCGAGTCTGAAGTAGTGAGGCGGCCCACTGAGGCTAGGTCACCACGGCACTCACCCATCGAGTCTGAAGTAGTGAGGCGGCCCACTGAGGCTAGGTCACCACGGCACTCACCCATCGAGTCTGAAGTAATGAGGCGGCCCACTGAGGCTAAGTCACCACGGCACTCACCCATCGAGTCTGAAGTAATGAGGAAAACAAAAATATATCAATTCCCAGAAGGCATCCCAGTTATGACCCAAGAAACGACCAATGAAAAAAGAACGCAGGTCCCTTTTAAAACCTCCTATCAAAGCACATTAACCACCCACTGTCCACCACCAAAAGTCAATATATCTGTACACAACTAATAAAGCCTGAGTTCCTCAGATGATGTTTTGCCACTTTAAAGGCGAGCGACCCTTGGAACCGAACTCTCCGCACGATGGCCCTCCGCAAGCTCCGCCTATACCGCTGCTGTCGGCCGGGGGCAAACTTCAAGATTCTTGAAAAACGGTCAAACCAGCAGTAATGTCTTGCAACATTACAATTTACAAGAATAAAACATAAAAATAACGAGTCCTGTGTATGTTCTTGTACCCGTTCGAAACCACTACACACCCACACACACACAACGACCCGAGTAGGTGTTGGAGGTGGGACAGAGCGGCGCGGGGGCACCGTACGTGATACGTAAGCGATTTTATGTCAAATCATTGCGCACAATGGGCGCATTTCTTTGGTAACCCCGGTATATCCCCAAGGTAGACCGAATACGCACATTGCGCATCGGTATACGGCCCGACATTTCCGGTCTCCGCGATTGGCAACCAGGAATTTTGGATCTCCTATCATTATTTTAAATATCATTGCCTCGATTGATGAGCAATCGGTACTAATACAATGATCCACATTGGATCATTATAGCTACGTAGATAAATATTTAATCAATATAATGTTCTTATATGCAATGAATAAGTTGTATTAACTGGATAAATATTTAATAAATATTATTATCTGCATATGCAAAGAATAAATAGTATTTCATTGGTAAATATTTGATCAATATTATTATATATATATGTAATAAATAAATTGTATAACCTGTAAAAGTAGTTCAGTATCCACACCTGGACTAGCAATGACCTATTATTGCTATCAGGATGAATATTGATGAAATATTACCGAATTGAATCAATATTAAAACTATTGTTTTTTTGGCAATTTAAATAGGAAGGATCGTATTTAGATGACTAATGCGTCAAAAAAGGTTATTATTCCGAACTTAGTTTTCATTATTTTTACTTTCTACATGTATATCAATAGAGGTTGACATCATTATGACAATGCGGAGGTGGGATCGGTTCGCCAGCGCTTCGGCATCCATCACAAGGTATTGTGCATATTGGAGGCAGTAATATAAGCTAATGTACAACTTTATTTAACGTCGGTATCAAGAGTCAACAATACACAGGACCACAAGCGCCATTGATACTTACAATGATGATATAACGGTGATGAGCTATGTACATGTGACGACGACTGGCACAATTTACTCTCTTAGTAATCTCGGTACTTCACTGAATGTGGACAGTAAGTTGTAGTTTTAACGTTTAGCAAACAACGAGCTGGTCCATCTGTGGTGGTGTCCGTGGGTGAGGAGGCGGGGGTATGGGGGGTGGGGGGGGGGGGTATGGGTGTGTGTCGTTGCCCCTTCCACATACCCTTCCGGGTCCGATAATCTTGGTTGGACGCTCACAAACAAAGCATAACGTTCTCAGGTATACTTTATTGCTATGGTAAATGTTAACCACGCCTGTACAATACACAATTCCTATTCTACTCCTCGCCTCTCGCTTCATCGCATCTCTCCCTTTCACCCTGGACCATCCCCGGGGAGCCAACATTGTCAGTGTCGAATGGTTTTTTTTTCACGAAGTTCCACGTTCAGCGTCATAATACCGTAAGCTGGACAAGCTGCGAACTGGGCGGACGCCCGCCCCCCCCCCCCCCACCCCCCGCCCCCTCCACCGCCCCTCTGTCAGAAAAAACGATAAACAGATTGGCGAGACTTTTAAATCTACTACTCATACGGCCGTCATTCGATGGATATGATGAATTTAGGTACATTACAAATTAAATGTTTGCCAGATTTGGGTAACTAACTTCTCGTATGCCATTTCAATCTAAGTCAAAACCATCAAGGAAGCGTAGAACAAATCTCTGTCGAGTCTAAACGATGTCGCAGCCCTGACGCAAATTGAGACAGAGATGCACTACCAAATATGTCTTAATACCAGCTAAATTTTTCCAGAGTAAATTATCTTTGGTGTCATTGTATTTAAAGATTAATTTATAAAGAATGTCTATTTTGGCGATCTGAATCATACAAGATATATGGGATGGTGTTCTTAATAATCATACAAGATATATGTGATGGTGTTCTTAATATTAGGTAGTTTCTGGGCGATTTCGTGTACAAAACCACATGTGCAATTCAAAGACGATTTGCTGATGATATATATATAATATGTATTTGCATGGGTTTGCATGATAGCGGAAGTAAACATTCCTCCATTGCGACATTTTGACCTTGATTTTAATGCAGAATTGGTTGGTCCTGTAATTGAAATGACGTGTCTACGCCCACCGAAAGCTCATTTCTGGATGACATTTTCGTTGTCATACTTTTCTCTGTGTAGGAAGCCCATCATTGGACTACATTCTCAAATTGCAAGCGCACGTTATGCCGATCTCTCGCACCCGTTTAACACAACGTTAATGGTGGGCAACCTATACAAATTTCACCGGAAGTACCAATGATAAAGGTAGGGTATACCGCAAGCCGTATGCATTCGATGGAACGAATCATATTTTAATATTTCAGGCCGCGTTTTACACGAAGGGTAACCGAGGGCAAAGAACTTCCCAGGAAAATGAATTGGGTGAAATCCGATAAAACGCGACACAGATGCAGATGCCAGCACATAACCCGTGACTTGGTGATCGGCAACACAGTATATGTTGTACTATGGGTCGAGGATAAATCATAGGTTTGAACGCTCAATGGGTAAATCGATGGGTGGACCTGACATGACCGGTGACGGTGTCGATGACCAAGGCGAATGGTACTAGGCGGACAGCTAGCTCCCCTATGGCCGTCCAGGTGGGGCGGGCTGTCTCTCCCCGAGAGTCAGTGTTGCTTGCAACTGCATGCAGCCGTTAGATTGCGACATCGCATGATATGCGTAGCCTATGGCCGGATTCTAAGACGCACCCTAAACGAATTGGCTTGGAGCAAGCGACTCCGTGGCCAGGCAACTTGCGAAAGTATGTTAAATTGTTATTTATAATGTACCGAGTATATAAATATTCTTATCTTCGAAGATTATATTTCACATCGGACTTAATAATGAGCTTGTTTTTTTGGCCCCGGCGGATAGTTACAACGATTTTTGGAAGTAATACGGTCGGGTCAAATAGTCCTTTGTTACAAACAAGTTCGGCCGCGTATGAATGTTTCAAATTTGAAGAAGTAAAAAATACAAAAAGTGTGAAGTATAAGTGATAAGACAGCGTTGTTTTGACATTTTCTTTAGCTCAATATAGCCGGAGTGTGCGATTTATACAACCAGGGTGGGAGTTACCAAAAGGGTGCGCGCACAGATGCAGGGCCATGTTAGTGAGTGCACAACGATAATAGCTGGGCGGATGGGTGGCCGTGGCGGTCCACGCCATCAATAGCTGGCAGTATGACTGCATGGAAGGTCAGATATACACACCGACGATGCGGTGGCAGCTGCTGAGCCACCAGGACCGGACAACTGGCCTCAAGCACGTGGCTGACCCTAGAGATCAGGGTACGTGGCCAGTGGCCTCCAGCACGTGGCTGACCCCAGAGATCAGGGTACGTGGCCAGTGGCCTCCAGCACGTGGCTGACCCCACGATCAGGTACGTGGCCAGTGGCCTCCAGCACGTGGCTGACCCCAGAGATCAGGGTACGTGGCAAGTGGCCTCCAGCACGAGGCTGACCCCAGAGATCAGGGTGCGTGGCCAGTGGCCTCCAGCACTTGGTTGACGCCAGAGATCAGGGTACATGGCCAGTGGCCTCCAGCACGAGGCTGACCCCAGAGATCAGGGTACGTGGCCAGTGGCCTCCAGCACGTGGCTGTCCCAGAGATCAGGGTACGTGGCCAGTGCATGGCCTCCAGCACGTGGCTGACCCCAGAGATCAGGGTACGTGGCCAGTGGCCTCCAGCACGTGGCTGACCCCAGAAATCAGGGTACGTGGCCAGTGGCCTCCAGCACGTGGCTAACCCCAGAGATCAGGGTACGTGGCCAGTGGCCTCCAGCACGTGGCTGACCCCAGAGATCAGGGTACGTGGCCAGTAGCCTCCAGCACGGGGCTGACCCCAGAGATTAGGGTACGCGGCCAGTGGCCTCCAGCACGTGGCTAACCCCAGAGATCAGGGTACGTGACCAGTGGCCTCCAGCACGTGGCTGACGCCAGAGATCAGGGTACGTGGCCAGTGGCCTCCAGCATGTGGCTGACCCCAGAGATCAGGGTACGTGGTCAGTGGCCTCCAGCACGTGGCTGACCCCAAAGATCGGGGTACGTGGCCAGTGGCCTATTTCACGCATATAGTTTAGCCGGCTATGGAGTTTAATAATCGAGAAAAAGATCTTATTCCATAAATTGATGTCGATGTTTCGTGTCAGGAATTCGCACTGTAATATGAAAATCGGTTCTTGCATCGTTCATTTATTGTTGTAAACATATATGAACTCTTTGCCCCAAGGCCTACAGGGTACAATAACAGATTCTTCATATAAACATGATAAATGTGAAGCCATCTAAACAGTTCACATTGGCATCGAAAACGCAACCCGCAAACGTATCTATAAAGGTCAAGACCCAATTCGAACCATTGTGAAGTTGCACCATAAGATGCGACAAATCGAACGTTTTCGAAAGAAGCCAGTCTTAGAGTGCGAGATGGGTGTCACAATGGGCCGTTGCCATGTGAGTGCAAGAAATCTGCTTTTCGGGTTGTATTCTTGACTTTCCACTTTCAGTATGTCATGGCGCGCCGCTATATGCATGGGAATAGTTATCGCCTTACGAGGTACCCAATTAAAATGCTTAATAGGACATCTTAACAAGAACAACTGCGGAGTGACAATGTTCGAAGCAGGACGTATTTACATATGAAATTAACTAATCCTATTGAATGAAGTCTATTTTATGAATGAATTATTTCTCCCGTAATTATAACTTAATCGACATTTTTGGTCATGAAATGAAAGAAAAAACATCTTGCAAAACGTTCACTGCAAAGAAATGCAGTCTTGTATTGTAACAAGGCTACTTAAAATGAAAGCCCAATCCTGAATAAACAAAGAAATGACACTGGCAGGATCTCAATTAGTTCTGCAGTTATCGACCTAACAATGCCATGTTCATTAACAGTTATAGCGATGTTTCCGCGGTTCTCCTCAGGTGCCCTCATTCTTGGAAAAATATGAATTACATGCATTGATGGTCTTAATTCTATCACAGAGACAGTGCATTTCGCTCGTATAACTCTTATAGCTTATATCGCGTTGCCGAAGATGAATAAAAGAAACATTGAATTTATAATAAATATTGTGTAGACCTTTCATTACTAATATTGTTCGAAAAACTTTTGATCGTTTATATTACGTATATTGTCGTTGCTCGTGAAATTACAATCAATCGTTACATTAGCATGTGAAATATAGGATTCCGATTCAACAACTGTGAGTGAAACTATCCCCTGAGCTATACTCGTCATGAGAGACTAACGGCACGTGGATCGATGGTTCGAGCCCCGCTTTGGTCATGTCTGTGTGATCACAGAATAAAGATCCTATGTTGTTCTTTGCATAGAGTAGGGAGATAAGACTCTCACTTCCTTCTCCCATTGACGCGATATGACCAGAATTGGTTTAAAGCATCCTGAATATACAACCAACCAATCACCATCATGAATGCCGCGGGCGGTGCCTTGGCGAATGACGCTATGGGAGAGTATATATGAACACTGAGTTATCGTTCTGCAGGAGTTTGGAGTTCTGTGGGCGGGTCCCGTGGGCCGGTCGCCTGGTACTGACCCGTACCACTGTTGCTATCACCTTCTGTTGAGATGTTCTCTATGCTATGGTGAATGCCGTAGCTGAAGTAGATTATCATCCCTGCAAAGACAACAGCATGGTTTCCTGGTGAGAGCTCGGTCAAGGTCTTCTGCCGATAATGCGAGCAACTTTTAAACTAATTACTCGAAATCTATGCATAGTATATAGTGTCATAGTGTTTATTTGACAGGGGTACCCAGTCTTTCACTCACCTATGATCATCCACACAGCGAAGCGGACAAGGGACATGACATCGAGTTGAATCAACAGCAACACGTTGATCATGATACTCACGGCTGGCAGGTAAGGCACTAGCGGCACCTAGCGAATTAAAGATGAAACACTCATATCATTCCTGAATATGAATCCACTGTAATCTGAATCCAAATAAAGATAACAGATATTCCCGATACTCGTTAGCTAGATGGCGGAAATATAATATTGGTTGTTACGGTGATGTTCTCGTCTGGTCTCCCGTTTCGTGTTAGTTTTGAATCGAATTGTCAGGCAGAAAATATATCTGTGTACTAGGCCTATGTAGCTCGCAGGGCCAATTTTCCATGTTATCTCTCCCCCGGTAAGGTTTATTGAGTAATATGTCTTCTTAACGGTGGCGGATCTCGGTAGGTATATGGCTGGCATCCGTCCGTCTGCGAAAGACGATGAATTTCCAGCTTAGTTTTAGTTTAAATAATCCGATTATACAGCTTAGCTTAGCTTATGACTGTGGGTAAAGGTGAGGCATTCAGATAAGTATATTTGGGTCTTTAAAATGGTATATTCTTCCCTAAGTTTAGTCATCTTCAATTCTTAATTGTTAATTCCATACGCGGATCTAGTATTTCTTGTCGGGATTTTGGGGAGGCGGATCTCAAAACTATTCCATGCAGTTCTGTAGGCGTATACCTCCAAGCCTCAGCAGTTAGTTACTACAATTAAAGTTCACGGGGAGAGTTACGAGCTTGTTTACGACCAAGGTATGGAGCCACTGTGGCCTAATGGCTGAACACGTCACTGCAGATCAATTATTTCCGGTTTAGGCCAGTTGTTATGTTTTTTAGGGGGGGGGGGCATGGGCCTGGGCCATCCACTCGGCGATTAGGGGTAGGGAGTAGGGGTTACCCCGGGGACATGGCTCCACTCTCTCTGCCTTCCCCCACTGACGCGATATGATCAACAGGGGTTAAAGCGTCCTGAATATACAACCAACTAACCAACGAAACGGGCATAAAATATTATCGATTCATTTAATATAATTTTACGAGCAAGTAATATAAATGGGATAAAACCATTACAGCTTGCATTCGTCTGATTATGCAGTTTGCGTCAATGCTGTTCCATCACTACTTACTACCCACACATTCCGTATTGATCCCTGTACTTGGGCACAGAGGCCTTCAGTCGCACCTTGAATGCCAATCGTGCGATATGCGGTGTGTAAGGGTTACCCAGTCCCTGACTCATCTGTAGCCATCCACACAATCAACATTGAATGATAATTAACCTGTCAGGTCTATGGACAAAAGTACTCAGAGTACTTTCGTAATTGCAGAAAAAAATGACTTGTTTCGGCCAAACGAAAATGTTCTTTTAGAACAGATAGCTTCACAAATACAGGATAAAATTTAAATTATTTATATCGTATTGTCCCCTATCGTCGTACGACTCAGCAAACGGAGTTACAGAAAAACACAAAATTTCAGAAGGAAAATTACCTCTTTGATGCCGTCTTTTGGAGCGAGGGCACACCTGAGATAAAAAAAAGGGGGGTATCTTTTCTGCGGCACATACATGTGATAAGGACAAATGGAAGCCCCCCCCCCCCACCTACCCGGGATAAAAACAAGCCTATCGGGCTGCTGTTTACTTCCTCTGACTGTCCCTGACCTACAAATATCGACGATTTATGCAGGGCTCGTTGTTTTTTGCACCTATAGCGTCGCTGGTTATGACTGATTCGAACATGCCGCTCACTTATATAACCCACTGACAGTTTATCGACGGAGAACGCGTGAACAGTCAGCTGTTAACTCATCCCAGCCAATGATACGCGACCGTGCTGGGCGATAATGCGTTGTTCAAATGTCATATTTATATGGATTTTTCCCGAACGATTTTGATATTTTGTGCAAAGGGTATATTCGTGAGACTTCACTGGATGATGTATCGGGCATATATGAGTCATCAGGCAGGGGGACAACTTATGCTTGAGGAAATGAACCATTCCCTCTTTAGGGGAGCGGATGGTAGGGGGTGGGGGTCAGGCGCGGATCCAAGGGGGGGGGGGGCATAGGGGGCCTGTGACTGCCCTCCCCCCTCCTTGGTAGACAGTTGGGGGTCAAAGGGGTCACAGGTTATTGCTCTCCGCAAAGGCAATATGAAGATATTTAAGCGAGGGTCTTCGGGGTCTAACCCCACTTTTTGAGGAAGAATGATCTTTGTCAATGATAACCGTATGCCAGCTAAGATGTGAAAGCCACACCCGCTTTTTTGTACATGATCTCTATATTATTATGTGGACCCCCTCTTTTAGTCCCCGCCCCCCCCCCACCGCCCATCTGTAAGGATTTCACACCCGAAGTGGATCCCCCTCCACAAATTCTCCAATTCCTGGATCCCCGCCAGCTTGTGACGTCCACATGATTGTCTGTTGGATCCGCCCCCCGGTGGTACACAATGCAATAAGGGTAGAAGGCTATGTTCGTGACCGTGTACGAAGGCGTCACGTGGTCACCTGTTATCATATCGTTGCCTACCGAAGTATATGCCGCTCAGCGTGCCAGGCTAATACACGACTTCGCAATTATACGCCATCTTGGAAAAATCGAGACTGGCGCAAAGAGTTATGGGAAATATTTTGGTGTTATCTTGACTGTTTCTATGGAGATAAAAAACATAGTTCCACGTTATCGGCAAGGCATGTATAAAAGTAATGAGCATATCTAACTTACATTCAGATTACGTAACTTTTCCGTTACATAGATGACACTATTTCAAGTTTAAATGTCTACAAAACACGTTGTCAGGCGATGACGCCATCTTGACATCTCGCAAAGACCAAGATAATACCTAGAATGCATTGTACATGCAGTGGCGCCTAACGGTGGCAAAACTGGAACTACGGGAGAGGTGGGTTTATTGTTTCATTGTTTCTGGAATATTATTATACCACCAGCGTCTAAAAGCGATACCAGTACTGTTGATATTGTACTATTGTATGGGAGTGATCTCATTTACTTTGGATGCAGTGTCAAAATGCTTAAATGAATTCATATGTTCGACATACAATATATTCTATATATTCGAGAGTAAGCGTGTGTGAACCCCCCCCCCCCCCACCCCTGCTACTCCTTCTACTACTTTTCTATCTTGTGAAAAGTCTAGATCTGCCCATGTGTGATAGTGACAGGTACATCATGCTGGTCTGAGAATTAGAACCGGGTGGACATAACGGACCACTAACATATTAAATACTACCACAATTGATTGTTGGTCTCACCAGTATACAGCTTGTGCACCTCTGCCACCAGGGTGTTTGTCATTTGTTTTAATTGATCATTTAATCTTGGTTGGCATCCGTCCATCTACGTAACATGATGAATATGACCAGTTAATCTGTCCGGTATGTGTACTTACGCTGAAGTGCTCTGGGACGTTGGTTTGCTCGTAGACGGACATGAAGAAGAGACAGACGAGGACGCCCAGGATGGCTCCGGGGAGCACGACGAAGAGCCACCAGGGCTGCTCCATCACCACGTCAGTGCTCGAGTACTTAAACAGCAGGGCCAGGCCAATGGCGAACACCACCATGGCCCCAACCGCCAGGCCAATCACTCGGTCACCATGGACACCGCGCAAAAACGAAACGTCTCTGAACTCCTTCTTCAATATTGGTGCCCATGACCTGTCCGTCGCTCTTTTCTCATCCTTTTGATTCGCTTTACCGATGATGGGTAGTTTTTCTGAGGTATATCGGGCGTCATCTCCCGGGTCAACGTCCGATAACGAAGTCTCGTCATCGCGAGACTTGTCTGCCGCTGTCGCCGGCGCTGCGGTGGTGGCGTCATCTAGCGGCGCGCGATAGCGCTGGAAGAGGACGCTGAGAGATACCATGGTGAAGCTGAGGAGGGTGCCCACCGCCAGCACGGACACCAGTAACACGTAGTCCACGAG
Source organism: Arenicola marina (assembly GCA_964019135.1). Taxonomy (NCBI): domain Eukaryota; kingdom Metazoa; phylum Annelida; class Polychaeta; family Arenicolidae; genus Arenicola; species Arenicola marina. Next base: position 20,915,409 of record OZ025253.1, read on the forward strand.
GAGACACACAGTGGCCGCCACCGTCCCGAACACCCAGATTGCCAGCAACGGCGTCTGTGTCTTGGGGTGGACCCAGGAGAAACAGCTGAAGAAGAGACCGTCGGAAGCCATGGCATAGACGATCCGGGGCAGGGCGAACATGTCGGCAAACAACGTGGTGACTATACCCAGCAGGGCGCCCACGGAAACCAAGATGGCCGCCCAGTGCATGCCTATGTCCAGGAAGGCTGAAGTGAAGGCCGATTCCGGGTTGATATGGTTGAAGGGCACCATCAAGGTCAAGGACGCACCTGTAATGTAATGTTCATGTTGCACAACAGCCATGGCTGCAACACAAATTGCTGGGAAAATAGGATTTTAAATAAATTGTTAATAACGGTAAATTGAAATAATAACGATGTCATGATTGGATGCTTTCAGAAATAATAAAGACGGTAATACCAATTAAATTAACTGTTAATCGTTATTGTTATAATGATATTGTCGTCCATAGTGCAAAGAGCGCAAAGTACAAAGAGTGCCATCAAGGAAAAACCTGTAATCTAATGTTCATATTGCACAACAGCCATAGCTGCAAGACAAATTCCCGGAACAATTTTATTCTTCATAATTTATTAATAACGATAAAACATTAGTAAAGACGGTAATGCCAATTAAATTAAGTGTCAATCGCTATTGTTACAATGCTATTAATAGTAATTACATTCTTGCATAGTCCTAACGCTTTGCCATAATGATGCTATGGATAAATTTATGACCTGAAATCTGTGAAATCCGATGACGTCACGGATGGGTCACATGACTAACTCACCGGCCATGATGTAGATGGTTGTCGTGATCGTCATGGCGAGCAACGTTGCCCTGGGGATCTGAACGCTGGGGTTTGAGGCTTCTTCCCCGCCGGTGGCGATACTCTCAAAGCCCACATAGGTGTAGAAGAGCGTGGCGGCCCCGGCCACGACCCCCTGGAAACCGTAGGGCAGGAAGCCCCCTCTGGAAGCGTTACTCCAATTATCCCAGTCGGCGTGCCAGAAGCACAGCCCGCTGATGGCGAAGAGAGCCAGGATATTGAGCATGGTGAACAGGTTATTGGTGTTGGCCATGAAGCGGACGCCGATGGAGGCGACAATCATATCACACACGATCACACCGAAGGCCAGGAAATCCGGGTAGTGACTCAGCCCCAGCACGTGGATCTCCCCCACGTAGTGGAGGGTGGCGTTCTGGATCGCGTTCCCGATGGCGGCGTCCAGCACGGCGCTGAACCCCTTGGCGACGGCCGCCACGCCGAGCATGCGCTCCAGGACCAGGTCCCAGCCGATGACGAAGGCCCACAACTCCCCCATCGTGACGTAGGTGTAGTTGTAGGCGGAACCAGCCTTGGGGACCCGGGCCCCGAACTCGGCGTAGCAGAGCGAGGCGAGGATGACGGCGAATCCGGCCACTAGGTAGGCCAGGACCACCCCCGGGCCGGTCTTCTCCCGGGCGATGGTGCCCGTCAGGATGAAGACCCCGGCGCCGATCATGTTCCCGACTCCGATCATCACGAGGTCAAAGGTCGTGAGACACCGCCTCAGCGGGGTGTCGCCCTCCTGACCTTGCTTGGTCGGGATGGCCTTGCGGCGCGTGAGACTCCACGCGAGATTACCGCACGTGACTGGCATGGTTGCCGAGAGTTCTGCTTCCGTGAGTCGCTCGCAAGTGCCCGGATGTGTCTTCTGCAATGATTAAGGATCGTATTAAACCGCCTCCCGTGCGGGGTGTTTCTGTTGTAATCTCCTGTTTTTTTTCATGCTTGGCGGAAAAACATGCATGGTCCCCAATGGTGTATCAAGGCAAATGTTAGCTATGACAAATACTAATATGTCATTATGTCTACATAACCATCACCAACATTTTCACTGCATTTATGACAGACCTACAATATAGGTACGATTATCTAGATATATATTTGACACCAATTTCGTGCTTTTGTCTGAAATGGAAGCTTGTAGTTGTTCATAAGGCAAATTTCCACCTACATGATGATTTGCCAAATCGATTGAAGACATGTCGGATGAACATTATCTGACAATATGAATATTAGATATGTAAGAAATAGGTAAGCCATCATATTTAAAAAGTCAAAATAAAAAAACGGTTGTGATGTCCGAATTTTGATGACGTAGTGCACACGAAAGCGACAAATTTTCCAACATGTCCTGTTATATAATGCTTACAATAAGCTGGTTCTTATACGCTGAGCACCCAAATACATTATTTTCATTCAATTTATTTGAAATGTTTTGTCAAGCGAAAAATATTGTTATATGAATAACTTGACCTTGATCAATAATTGTTTCAAATGTCATGCTAAACATGACCAAAACAATTATTTGTTTATCAATAGATCGTAGGTTGGAAGCGATGTTCAACCCGCCACACATTGTATGTATTCCACCAGTTTAACACACTATTTAAACCCCTTGCAGTTATTTTTAGCGAGGAGATTTGTGATTTATTCAATAAAGTAAAATTGTTTCGTGTATGCATTACAGTATGTATCTGTCGGTCGCGTATACTTCCATGTTAGGGCGAACCGCTGTTTCAGCATAGCTCACGTGTGACTCACGCCTACAAAAACAAGGAAGATCGACCTATCTGTCTATCCTCGCATACAGTAAATTGTTCACGCTCTTTGACGTGGAAAGTGAGGCGAAATGCATGAACCATATATTAATAAAGCTGACATTCATAAGCGGAATCTATTATCGTTGCTTCCTTGGAACGGGCACGCGTCCAGTTTGGTTAAACCAAATCATTGAGCTGCAGTAAAGATACTAAATGAACCAACATAAAATGAACTGAATGCACCAAAAAACTTATCGATGGCATTCCACACCCTGGAAGGAATAAGTCCGCTCGGGATAGAATATCTGCTTATTATATACCTTATTTTAGTTCATCCGGGTTGCTAACGCGTCGTCTTCTTTCGATCTGCAGCTGACTGTTCCTGGGTATATGTATATACGTCGTCAACACACAGCGCCTGACTGCTGAACATACACAGTGCCGATATACCAGGTATCAAATCGCCAGCCCCACCCCCCCTCAGTCCCCCCCTCCCCACTCAATCCCCACTCCCACTCAACCCCACCCCCTCACCTCTCCCCTCCCCTCCCCTACCTTCCACACCACCCATTCGACTGCTCCCATGGTATCACTGTCAGTGAACAGCTGTGCGTAGCATCGATTTAACAATGGAAAATTGCCACCTGGGATCAATGGTTCACAATAGCTTAACGTCGCTGTCTATGTCAAATTATTCCGGGGCGTGCGACGGCTAAAGCCTTTCACTCGAGACCAGGACCATTATTGCGACTAATACGACTACTAGGGCGTCACTTTATCCGGAAGCTTTATGAATAGGGTCAAGCGATGGTTAATGATATCATTGCCGTGGCGGGTGGAGTGGGCATGACATCGCATAGGTCATAGCCGTCTAACTGGCAGCGGGGCTTTAACGGGTTACGTCAGTGCAATACATGTATATTATATATATCACATGGAGGGCGATTAATGGACGACAAATGCACTCTGTTTACTACGATACCCTTTTCAGCTGCTTAATCGCTGTAATTAATAGACATCCTTGTTGAATGACAAGTCAACGTAAAGTCATCATCTAATATTTGTTTCAATCTTCCATTTATCGCCCACCGAGATCGAATTCTTCATTTCCACCAGTTCCAGCCACTTGGTTTACACCATCACTCAGCGCCCTATATTGCTCATCTAGCTATAGGGTGCTATGGTTCTTTTGGTAGCCCTGGTATATTCCCATACGCTTACGCACATTACGCATCGGTATACACTTCTTTCATCCAGGTCGGGTGCGCGCACATCCATTCGCCATGCCCATTGTGCCATGTTCAAAACAGCACGAGACATCGGGAGAAGATAGAGGCTCATATTGAAAAGTGATGTTCAAGGCTGGTTCCGTTGCCCTTAAATGCATTGGGTGTGAACATGTCTAATATGTTCATAATATGCACTGCTTATGTAGGCCCCTGATGAACTAATACAAGGCAAAAAAATGAACTAAAACAAGGTAGACGATAAGCAAATAGTCTATCACGAGTGCACTTATTATTATATTCTTCCAGGGTGTGGAATGCCAGCGATCAGAGTTTTGGTTAATTACTTTTAGTAAGCTTAAAGATACTCCCGTATCTAAGCCCCTTGCTGGCGGTGTTGGCTTTTTCGGGCTTTTCCCTTTCCGGACGGACCCGTGAACATACTCACGATGTTTTTAGCTCCCTCTAGTGACCATATGATGCGATGGCCTTGGACTATTATACGAATCTGGTGCTGGTGATGGTGGATGGTGGTGGTGGGGGGGGGGGTTAGTTGTACAAGGCTACCCTCTCATCTTTAAGCTTAAAATACTGTTATGACGTCATCCTCTTGTCTATACTGTACATTACTTTTCAAGAATGTAACGTTTTTGCGAACTGATAAATTGAGATTGACTCAGTTAGAGTATAGTATATTCAAGCCTACCTAGTGCTACACTGATACATTTCGTTGGTTTCAAGGTGGCAGATGGGCCGGGTATGTCGGAAGTGAGAGATGCAATGCCCATTTAAAAAGGACTCCTACGGGAATACCCGTGTGACATTTCATTTTTTTCAAGAAGAAACATGGGCATTCTCATTAAAGCGGGTGTCCAACCTAATCTAATCGCAATCTGCACCGTTTCGGTCGACTGGTAAGGAGACAAAAATTAAGGCAACCCGCCCCTATCAATGTCGAACAGCGCGCCATTTTGCCGGAGCAAGTGACGTATATTGTGACCCTTCATGTGGCGCCGCCTTACGTTATAACTGGAAGTTATCTCGCGTGGGGAACTCTTCACGGTGGAGGTACTCTTCGGGGCAAATGCGTGAAACGAGAGATCAGGACGGCGAAATCAGTGGCTGGCGGTCCTTTCTAAGTCTTATTGTGAGCTAGAGACAGGACGGAACATTTTGTAATTTGGAGAGTGGACACCTGGGTATTATATGAATCGGTAATGCATCGTTAGAGCAAAGGATACACTCTGTTCGCAAGGAGTTGCAGTCTCTTTAAGGAAATTCTGGCGAAGAGTTTACCAGTTTACCAGTAATGCTTAAGGGTGATATTCCGCGGTACTTGTTACAATCACCCCGGTCTACTTTGTTTTTGTAGAGCGTAACTATATTTGTATCACGCATATACTGTGGAACAGTACCAGTGTTCCAGAAAAGAACGAGAAGCTGGTGTAGATGAGGGAGCAATATAGTTTTCCCACACTTAATTACTTCAGCAGGAATCCTGTCATTGCCAGGCGATTTCCCGCTGCCAAAGGAATCCATTGCCTGACCCAGCTCGAAATCTGTTGGAACACTGATCAGATCGTCCATGACCGGCAGACGGGGTATTGCATCAAGCGCCGTTGGGGATACATGAGACCGGATATTATATGAATCGGTAAAGCATCGTTAGAGCCCAGGCTGGCGGCTTCCTTTAACATATTTGTTTTTGGTAAACGCACTGTGCCGTCTGCACGTCATGGTCGGACAATTAAATCTATTCATATTACATGAATATTTATATCACTCGATCTTATTTAACCAGGTATTATAGACCAACCTGTAATATGTCCAGATAGGAGATGGGATTTTCGCAACACTTGGCTATCTAATATATTTATATCTCACACAAGAAGAGTGTCAGGAGTAAATATCGCTGATCAGGAGTCATTAATATAGCTTTGCACGTTCTGTGTTGGTGGTCGTCTTAACCTGCTGCAAGAATATACTGTCAAGATAGTACCGTAAAACATTGACTGAAAAGTATTAGACGACAGCCAAGTGTACTATTTGAATAATCTTTCGGAGCCTGCGCAATGTACCAAGGATGCTTGCTTCTTGGGGTATATAGCATATGGTGCGAAGGCCATATATAACATACGTATATATCCTTGTTTGTTACCTCAGTATGTAAGGTTCGGTTTTGTTTTTATAATCCTTACTTTTTTGTGGGAAATTAAAATCTAATGTATAGAGCAGTCATTGTGATCGTTTAGTCACCAGCAGTCATAACGGACCCATCGTCACAACGTACCCCTTGACCATCAATCATAATGCATCCATTGATACAACTCCCAGACAACACGGAACGGAAATTGCGAAAGGGGTTATTTCATATTTCCTTTCCGCTGAATCGATGTGAACCCCTTTTTCTCGGTCTCTGCTCGAAACTTCGTATAGTAGGGATATCATAAATCCGTATTATAGTGGTGCCATAACAACCTGCACCGGAGTCGTTTCCATGTTATCACCGTTTCCATGTTATCACTTTACCCTGTTAACCCTTTACCCTGTTAACCCTATTACCATGTCAACCCTCTACCAAGTTAACCCTTTACCTTGTTAACCCTTTATGATGTTACCACGTGCCTTGCTAACACTTTACCCTTTAAAAACTTTAGCTTGTTAAAACTATACCCTGTAGGACTTTACAATGTTAACCTTTATCCCGCTAGCCCTTTACCCTGTTAAAATTGTAAACTGTTAACACGTTACATTCTTAAGCGTTTATCTTGTTAACATTTTACCCTGTTAACATTTTACCCTGTTAACATTTTACCTTGCTAGCCCTTTACCCTGTTAACCTGTTACCATGTTAACACTTCACCCTTAACACTTTACCCTGTTAAGCCTCTACTTTGTTAACACCTTACCTTGTTAACACTTTACCCTGTTAACATTTTACCTTATACAAACTTTGTCTTGGTAACACATTAACCTGTTGACACTTTACCCTGTTAAAACTTTACCCCGTTAAGACTTTACCCTGTGAAAACGTTGCATGTAACCCTTTACGTTGGTAACACTTAACATTGTTAACACTTAACGTTGTTAACACTTTACATCGTTAACATTTTACACCGGTAACACTTTACACTGTTAACACTGTATCATTTTAACACTTTACCCTATAACAACTTTGCCTTGTTACACCTTCACCTCGTTAACACTTTACCTTATTAACACTTTACCCGGTAAACACTTTGCTCTGTTAACACTTTGCTCTGTTAATACTTTACGTTGTTAACACTTTACCCTGTTAACAATTTATCATGTTAACCTTTTATTTTGTTAACCCATTGCCCTGTTAACAATTTACCATGTTAACACTTTACTACGGTAACACCTTACACTTTTAACACTTTACCTGTTAACACTTTACCTTGTTAACACTTTACCCTCTTAACACTTTGCCCTTTTAACACTTTACCTTTTAAGACTTTACCCTTTTAACACTTTACCCTGTTAAACCTTTAACTTGGTAACACTTTACTTTGTTAAACTTTACCTGTTAACAATTTACCCTGTTAAAAATTCGCCCTGTTAACAATTTACCCTGCTGACAATTAACGATGTTAATACTTTACAATGTTAACACTGCATAAAGTCAACATTTTACCGTGATGAAACAACTCTTTACCCTGTGAATTCACCTTTATCCTGCTAATTTGCAATACGACAATTTAACGCGTTAACCATTTATCCTGTTAACACTTTACCATGTTAACACCTTACCTGCTAAACAATTACCTTGTTTTCAGTTTACCTTGTTTTCAATTTATCTTGGTTCAACTTATCTCATTTCAATTTATCTTGTTTCAATTTATCTTGTTTTCAATTTATCTTGTTTTCAATTTGTCTTGTTTTCAATTTACCTTATTAACACTTTATTTACCCCGTCGATGTTTTACCCTGTTAATCCTTACCATGCTAACCCTTTAACCTGTTGACACGTCATCCCTAATGTACTGAGACACCTTCCTCTATTGATCCTGGGCGCGTTATAAACCCCATTTGTCAGGTGTGACCAGTACACTGTTGGTAACCACATGTATTTTCCATCGGCGAAGGCTCAAAATATCCGAGAGTCTAATAATTCATTTCTGCCATTGTTCTCTAGTACAATGGGTCGAACGACTACAATGCGACGTCTACAATTGCATATATGACATTACGTATTTATGAGTCACTAGCAACAAGGACATCGCGCATATGTTATGTCTGAAAACAACTTGACTGGCGCAAAGATGTATAGGACATACGTTGGTATAATTATATCATATAATATGGTTTGTTTCAATTTACATGTCAAAATATACTTGTATATATATGTAGTTCAATTCCCAAATTATGTATGGACATTTGATGAAGCCAGCCACAATATTACCCTGAAATGTATGGCACTGCTGGAAGCTGGATATATATATGAACAGAGATGGAACCTGGTTACATATGGACAGAGCTGAAAGCCGGTTACATATGGACAGTGCTAGAAGCTGGATACATATAGTCAGAGGTGGAAGCTGATTACATATGGACAGAGCTGGAAGCTGGTTACATATGAACAGAGATGCAAACTGGTTACATATGGACAGAGCTGGGAACTGGTTACATATGGACAGAGCTGGAAACTGGTTACATATGGACAGAGCTGGAAGCTGAATACATATGAACAGAGCTGGAAGCTGGTTATATATGGATAGATCTGAAAGCAGGTTACATTTGGACAAAGCTGGAAGCTAAATACATATGGACAAAGGTGGAAAGTGATTACATATGGGCAGATTTTGAACTGATGGAAGTTGGTTAACATATATTGACAGAGCTGGAAGCTGATTATGTGTGGACAGAGCTGGAAATCGGGCGCATATGGAAAGAGCTAGTAGCTGGTTACATCTGAGTAGAACTGATGGATTTGGAAGCTGGTTACATCTGAGTAGAACTGATGGAGTTGGAAGCTGATTATGTGTGGACAGGGCTGGCAGCTTGTTACATACGGAAAGCGCTGGTAGCTACATCTGAGCAAGGCCTGCTGGTTCCATATGGACAGAGCTGGAAGTTGGTTACATATGGACACAACTGATGGAAGCCGGTCAAAATATGGACAAAACTGATGGAAGCCGGTCAACATATGGACGATGATTGTCGGTGTGCAGGACTCCCCCATTTTGACTTTTGATTCCTGTATGTACGCATTCGGAAGAGGACATTGACTGGTGGACTGACCTGAAGCGAGAGACACATGAGCATGTGACCTGCAAGGATATGAGTGTTACTGGGAAATTATGATGAAAATCAAGCTGAACAAAATATTCCTTCAGCCCACGCAATTACCGGTCTTTAATCCTTTAGCAATTAGTATATGAAATAGTAAGAGGCATAATATTATAGTTGGTCTGAAGTATAAAGGTTTTACATACAATGTGAAAGCCGGTGAAACGATCCTCGTCGGATGACACAATTTCTGGACTATTGTCAAAAGTATTGCCGCGGAAAATGAACCAATAGACAGTCGCTGTAGAATCCACTTCATCCTAACTCCGTTTCTGCACCAACTGCACTGAACGATGCAAACAAGAGCCAAACGAAAACAAACGCCGCCCATTTATCGCCTTAATGTGTTATTCACAGACCTCGTCAGAAGAAAAAAACACTGTTGTTTTGCCTTCTGTCAAGACAAATATTACCGTCAACATCATAAAACCGGCGGGACGGGGTGAAGAGGACGCAGACACAATATCAGTCGTGCCCGGCTTAACCCCAGGCTGTCTCTAAACATGAAGTGAAGCTTGTGGCCTCAGCCTCAAAGCTATAGGGCTGTACATTTCTTGCGGGTTCTATTTCAGGTTTAGGTCTTTTAGGGACCAACAAAAAAACACAGGCTCTTAGAACGAGTGCGCATCACGCTGGTGCCTTGCTGCAACTGCGTGACTCGCACTCATTGTAGTCAACGTTTGAGTGTTGGGAACCGGCCAGCGGTTTGTGCGTGAAGAATCGAGTGGGTGTGAAAACATTTTTTGTTTGCATTGGTCCAGGCATGGCTAACTATAAAATCATAATATAATTAAAGATAAGGCATTTATCTCTCCATAATGCATGTGGTCCGTTCCATGAGACTGTTGGAAGCGTTGTATTTTGAGCCAAGTCATCGATGTTTACAGTTCTACGACAAACGAAGCACCATTGTCCTCACCAGGTCAGTCCATATAAGGAGCGTTGTTACGTAACCATAGATACCGCGCGCAGACACACGCGTCATGATGATTATTACGCCATACGACATGGAAAACGCCGCGCAGCACGTTAGATCGCCTGACACTGACAGTCACTCATGAGACAACCGCATTCTGGTTTATCAACTGCCTAACCGCTCATACATTACGTAAATCTACTCGGATGGTTATAATTCTGATGTGAACATAACTTCAGTGGTTATTTGTGCTTCCAAGGACAGCTTTAGCCAATCTTGTGTGTGCGGCGAGTGAAGGCAAACAACCGGAAGGTAGGCAGCACGTACAGGCCGTTCATGCTAGGCATAGACGCAGAGCATAGGTATCGCTGTCTCGTGGGGTCTCGATAAGATCCCGAAGTGACTGTACAGCCCTATAGACGTCCATTACCGCCGTCACAGCGACCCGTTGATGATGGCCCTACCTGTCTGCTTTTATTGATGGTTTGATGCGGAGTTCACGGGTAACATCCGAATGTTCGCCACACCCAGGGAATACTTGGAGACCTTTACAAAAAGAACCTGATATTCGCGTGGCCATGAATGATAATTGGTGAGGACGCTTAAATGGTCGTTGACATTACTGGGGTAAAAAGTAAGGCCCGCGGAGGGGGTCGATGGGGGCTGGGGAGGGACACGTATTTCTCGGGCTCTCAATACGGGCGCCACAATGACCCATGATGGCTCATCGATTGGGCACTTGGCCCACGAGCACGGTGGGGGACCCACCCAGCTCCACAGGCGATGACATTGAGAGATGGCGATGAATGCGAGTTGGTTGCCTGGCGATTGCAATCCATTATATGCATTGTAACCATTACACCGCAAGAATGATTGCGATGAAAATCAAAGTGAATAAAGTATTCCTTCAGCCCACACACTGGTTTTCAAGGTACTAGTACTAGTACTAGTACATGAAATAGCAGGCCCCTCTTCGCGCCGACTTACAAGATTAGTGGCGCCATCTAGCGAATAGCGGCAGCGTAAGTCAGGATATGTAGAAGAACACTAGTTAGGGGAAGTTAGGGTAGCAAGACAGGAAGTAGGACGGTAGCTCGGTAGGGGGCGTGGGTGAGATTGGGTTTGTAAACTTCCGCCAGAAGAGGAAACAACGAGAGAGAAAGTTTAGATGAAGAAGAATAGAGGATTAACGGTTATTAACGTGAGTATCTTGATGAATAGTTTAGCTATCTTTTTATGTAGGTTACCTAGCAGGTTTCTCAAGTACTTTGAAGTGTTGCCAGGCGTAGTTTAGTTTTATTTTCAAGCGTAGGTATACAGTTACTTTGATTATCACCCATTGGCTGAGAGAAGCTGGGGGACGCTTGTGGCTCAGGCTGGTTTAAATAGAGGTGCTTCGGGAGGCCTCGAGACAGACAGACAGGGAGAGCCACAGATAGAGAAAAAGAGACCCACAGAGACAGAAGCTGTTGCAGACCCCAGGGGCCTGCTTGCTATAAGCTTGCCGCAGTAGCTGCGGCTGTAGTGAGTGTGATTCCTGGGTCTGGTTCCCTGGTCATATTCTTTATATGCAAGGTGCTCTCCTTTCCTATTAGTTCTGTGAGGTGGTATGAGGTTATGTGAGGTTCTGTGAAGGCCTATTAGCTACTGTGAGGTGCTGTGAGATTTTGTGAAGGCCTATTAGTTGCTATGAGGTTCTGTGAGCTGCTGTGAGGTTCTGTGAAGGGCTATTAGTTACTGTAAGGTACTATTAGTTATTGTAGGGTGATATTAGTTAGAGTGTGGAAGACTCCAGGGATCCTACTTGCTACAAGCTTGCCGCAGTAGCCACGGCTTTAGTGAGTTCGATTTCAGAGTCTGGTTTCTCAGCCATATTCTTTATGGAGAGATAGCTGCGAAGTTGGTTATATCAAGTGTGCATTTATTAGTGGAGAGAGGTCGCAGGGGCAGGATGTAACCGGAATAGTGTATAGTGTTTTGGTTGGGATCAGGCGTGCAGTGTGGATTTTTCTATATCCTGTATCAAGAGCTTTAAAGTGTCTATATAAATAAATACTGGAACAGTAAATTTGCATTTCCTTTATCTTTTATGTTTGCTGATTACAATATCGAACTTGTCTGAATGCGAAAGCCGTTAAACCGATAACCGATTAGTAAAAATGCTGAACGAAGGAATTTAAGCCCCAACCCCTTCCAAGACAAGTATATTTGCGCAGTCGCCACAACATAACACCCCCTCGGCACGTTACAATAGTTCCGTCACAATAATTACCCCTCGCTCACATACTCCATGCCATCGCCGCCTCCTCGGAGGAAACAATAGAAATAAACATTAAGCCAGATAAGGAATGAGTTGTAGGTCCTTACTGGGATCTCACACCTTCTCGGCTACGCCTCAAAGTGCTTCGATCCCAATAAGGACCTACAACTCATTCCTTATCTGATACTTAATGTTTTAATTCGCAGACCTCGTCGGAACACTATAAACCCTCTTGTTTTGTCTTCTGCCAGGACAAATATTACCGTAAACATCATAAAACCGTCGGGGCGGGGTGAAGAGGAAGCAGACACAACACCAGTCGTGCCTAGTTCAACCCCAGGCTGTCTCTAAACAGGAAGTGACGCTTGTGGCCTCAGCCTCAATGCTATTGACGCCCATTACCGCCGTTACAGCGACCCGACGATGATGGCTTTACCTGTCTGCTTTTATTGATGGTTTAATGGGAAGTTCAGGTGTAACATCCGAATGTTCGCCACACCCGGGAATTTACAAAAAGAACTTGATATTCGGGTGACCAGGAACGATAAAGAGGGAGGACGTTTAAATGGTCCTTCACATGACGGGGGTGAAAAGGGAGGTGGGCGGAGGGTGGGAGGGGCGGTGGGTAATAAGATGAGTAGGAGGAGTAAATCCATGTTGTCTATACTAGGGCAGAAGGATACACTCAGACATACACGTTGTTTCTGCCACAGGCATTAATCACACACCTCGGTGGCCACCCTCAACCGACAGATGAATCAATAAATGTTACTTCATATAACGTTTTTCGCGGCGTACACGAGGAATATTTCAGTCTAAAGAAGCATAAAAACGCCAATTCATTTCCGTTCATTCCGACAACCGTCCGGGTTGTTGGACACGCTGTGCCGACCCCCAGTGGCGATCACCGTGCAAAGGCGGGGGCATAATCATCCCGCCTCTCCTCACCCATTAGTAGTCCTGGGACGAGAGAACTCTCGGTCGATGCCCACCACAGCATAAACACCGGCACTCGATGGGAACCCGCATTTCTCGGGCTGTGAATCCTGGCGCCACAATGACCCATGACATCATAAAACCGGCGGGGGGCGGGGCGAAGAGGAAGCAGGCACAATACCAGTCGTGCCTGGCTCAGTCCCAGGCTGTCTCTAAACAGGAACTGAGGATTGTGGCCTGAGCCTCAATGCTATGGATGCCAATTACTGACGTCACAACCACCCGTCGATGCTGGCTTTACCGGTTTGCTTTTATTGATGGTTTGATGGGGAGGTCAGGGCTAACATCTGAATAATGTAAGTAATGTAAGTAGGTGGGGTGCATCAATGTGGTCCCTGCCACAGGCATTAATCACACACCCCGGTGGCCACCCTCAACTGACAGATAAATCAATGAATGTTGCTTTATATAACGTTTTTCGTGGCTTACACGAGGAATATTCCAATATAAAGAAGTGAATGAGGTGTGAACTGGACCTCGAAATGCCTAGATTTATATGCCGAGTACGAGCGAGGATCGAACCTGGACTGGACGTGCAGAGGGATACGGACTGAGGTACGGAGGCTCCGACTTGGTGTGAGGCATGCGTTCCTTCATAGGAGGTTGGTTGTATATTCAGGACGCTTTAACCGCTTTTGGTCATATCGCGTCAATAGGAGAAGGAAGGGAGAGTGGAGCCATGTCCCCGGGGTAACCCCCTACTATTTGCGACATTTGAAAGACATGGGATCTTTATCCTGAGACCACACAGACATGGCCACAGCGGGGTTCGAACCATGGATCCACGTGCCGTTAGGCTCTCTGGTGACCAGAGCACTTAATGCGAGCGCTCTAACCCACTGAGCTATCGGCCGGCTCCTCCTTGATAAGAGGATCTGGCATGATGTTCGAGCTGAATCTCGGGTAACCGTGTTAATGGAGATTGAGGAATAGTCGGTATCGAGTAATGTCATTCTGTGAAGCTATTGCATATTTGTATGATGAATAAATAGAACAGAAATATGATAAACAAATAGATCTACAGGGGCTGGATGGCACAAACCATTTATTACTGACAACTAACCATTTCGTGGGTTCTAACATGAAAGGTGGACCGAGTTTTTTCTTCTTCATGTGACCAATACCCGTATGAGTTGAAGGCTATTTGCAGTCTGGCGGATCGAGCAATCTTACAGGAGAGAATGTTTCACCAGACAGTAAATTCCAACCGAACATCTGGCTCTATTGAAACACCCAAGTTTTGCCATGACCTCAGTTGCGGATCCAACAACCTTGTTGGCGTTGGCGCTTTAGACCGCAGCTTTGACTCCGCTATCACTGAGTCCTGGGTTCGAATCCGGGCTTCAGCTAACCTCATCTGGGGCATCATAGGTCTAACAATTCGTCATCAAACGTCCTGTCAGATTCATTGGCCCAGTTTAGCACAAAAGCAGCCTTAAGCACCAACTTATTTCCGTTTATTCCAACAGCCGTACGGGGGGGGGGAGGCGGAAAGAGATGACATGGCGCGCGGGGGGGGGGGGGCGATCACCCCTCCTCTCCTCACCCATTAGTAGTCCTGGGGACGATTATTCGCAGTCCACACCCGCCTTGGCATAAACATCGGCACTCAGCGGGGACACGTATTTCTCGGGCTGTGAATCCGGGTGCCACAATGACCCATGACGGCTTATCGACTGGACACTTGGCCCTCGAGCACGGTGGGGGGGCAACCCATCACCCGGCTCCACCGGCGCGGTGTGACATTGAGACATGGTGCTGAATGCGAGATGATTGCCGAGATGAAGCCACGTGAAGCCACCGAATGGGACACGACATCCGTGCCGAGGGGAGAGGCGCAACAACTCTCGGGAGGGTACCTGTCGAAGGTAAGGCCGCTATAAGCTGGGTTACACAGGACAACAACCTTTGTTTGTCAGCCCAGACCGTTATAACACAGGTGGAATAGGCGCAGTATCAATGGCAGGCACCGCTATCGATCAAGTTGGGCGCTGTAACCTTTGTAGAGCGAGTCATATCACAGACAATGGGGGAAGTGTCAATGCAGCCAGGAGCCATGTCTCAGGCAGTAATGCCCTACTCTTTGTGAAATAATCACAAATTCATCATCCTGACATGTGAGTTTTGTCCTGCACAACAGACGCGGGGGCTCTAAACAAAATTGCGACCGGGGGATCCACCAATTTCTTGACAACTGACGACTGCAATGTTGCAGAATTCCACTCATTTATCACATATTTAGCTTAGGACACCTCCTTGCCCATCCACCGTCCGCCATATTTCACAGATTTAGTGTAGGACACCACACTGGCCATCTCCAGCGGACAATAGATATCACATATTCAGTGCAGGATACCACGCTATCCACCCTTGTCCACAATATATCACTAAGTGTAATTTATCATCTTAGCGACCCACGCCAAGAACCTTTGCTAATGTTGATCACGTTCCGGGGAGGGGGGGGGGGCGGGAGTGGGGCCCTGGTAAACGAATCTGGTAGGGGGTCTTGCGGGTGCCCCTTGATGCCTGAGAGAGCGGACATTTATGATGAAAAAAACACCCCTTTAGAGCCAATATTTGAAGACGACCGGGAGGTGGGGGCTCTGAAAATGTACGTTCATAGACTTGTATTGATCGGCTCGACCCTGTCACTCGTGACAACTTCTGGAAGTGGCAGTACGCCGATATAAAACCGGCATCAGCCCCGAAGTGAAAAGACTACTTTGGGGACAGGTCGAGACTGGACATCCGGCATCACAAGGACTATCCTCTTGCGACGCTTCGGCGTTCAGCGGCGCTGTTCCCACAACACCGGATCATCCGGTGTTGTCCTCTGTTGTCACCTGTGGACTATGCCGGGCTATTACTGAAGCTGCTATTCATGCCGGGTCACATCTGAGGCTGCCAATCCTGCCGGGCCATCGCTGAGGTCGCCACTCATGCCGAGTCAACGCCGAAGTGCCCGTAACCAGATCCCCGATTTATGATGCTGTCATCGCCAAGGTCGCCATTCGCCGTGCCAAGAATAATCGTCGCCACGCATCCAGCCCGTTTGTGAACATTATATCCATACAACCATAAGTGCACAGGGAGATCATATTTACAAGAAAGTGTCGTTTGTACATGTTTTGTCATATCTGTTTCTTATATTATATCATACATTAAATTATATTAAATAAATATTTTTTTGATTTACAAATCATTCGTCCATGAATATTCACTTCGTGACAGTGACCTCGGAATGAAGAAATGTATATATAGCTGGAAACTGGCTACATATGGACAGAGCTGGAAACTGGTTACATATGGACAGAGCTGAAAGCTGGTTACATACGGATAGAGCTGGAAGCATGTTACATATGGACGAAGCTGAAAGCTGGATACATATGGACAGAGCTGGAACCTGGGCACATATAGAAATAGCTGGTAGCTGGTTACATCTGAGCAGAACTGATGGAAGTTGGTTAACATATACTGACAGAGTTGGAAGCTGATTATGTATGGACAAAACTGATGGAAGCCTGTCAACATATGGACAAAAGTGATGGAAGCAGGTCAACATATGGACGTTGATTGTCGGTGTGTAGGACTCCCCTATTTTGACTTTTGAGGCTTGTATTTACGCATTCGGAAGAGGACATTGACTGGTGGACTGACCTGAAGCGAGAGACACATGATTGCCAACCTCGCCAAAAAGAAACCCATTGCTCTGCATGGAGACCTGCAGGACATGAGCGTTACTGGGAAATTATGATAAAAATCAAAGTGAACAAAGTGTTCCTTCAACCCACACACCGGTTTGTGATCCTCTAGCCACAAGTATATGAATTAGCAGAAGGCTTAATTTATTAGTTGGTCTGAAGCCTGAACGTTTTAACAAACAATGTGAAAGCCGGTGAAAAGGTCCTCGTCGGATGCGACAATTTCTGGACTATTGTCAACAGTATTTCCTCGGGAAATGAACCAATAAGAAGTCGCTGTAGAATCCACTTCATCCTGACTCCGCTTCCGCACCAACTGAATGGACGATGCAAGCAAGAGCCAAACGGAAACAAACACCGCCCATTTATCGCCTTGATGTGTTATTCACAGACCTCGTCGGAAGAAAAAAACAACTGTTGTTTTGCCTTCTGCAAAGACAAATATTACCGTCAACATGGTTAAACCGGCGGGGACAGGGTGAAGAGGAAGCAGACACAATACCAGTCGTGCCCGGCTCAATCCCAGGCTGTCTCTAAGCAGGAAGTGACGCCTGTGGCCTCAGCCTCAATGCTATAGACGCCCATTACCGCCGTTACAGCAACCGTCGATGATGGCTTTACCTGTCTGCTTTTATTGATGGTTTGATGCGGAGTTCTGGGGTAACATCCGAATGCTCACGACACCCGGGATTTACAAAAAGAACCTGATATTCGGGTGACCAGGGACGATAATGAGGGAGGGTTCCCGGCATCACTGTGGCGCCATCTGGTGAACAATGCCGCTGCGATCTGGCGATAACCTGGTACCGCCGCTCATACTCATACTTGTAAGTGAGCGAGCGAGCGAAGTTGGGCCGCGGAACCAGGCTAATCTGGCGAATGCTCTATTGTCCGCAGCGCGTCATCCTTTATTTCTTGTTTTTGTAACAAAGTCGCGAAACTGATGCGCTGTCAAGGAAAATTGATAAACAAGACAAGCGCAAGTCCAAGCAAACTAAAGAACTTATTGGGATGCATAAATATATCTGTGAACGAACTGACATTAGAAACAAGCCGGCAAATTACATAGCGTTGACCACACAGGCACAGTAAATCAGTGGAAGAGGCGGGGGGGGGAGGGGGTGTAGGGATCCCCCACATCATCGTAGGCCTATATGCTTACACGTTTGATTGCTTAAATGTTTTCATGTAAATTTGATAACACCAAGTATTTTATTCAATCTTGTGAGTACTTGTCGTGTCTCTAGTTCAGCATGTTACCCATTCCGACCCTCAGAATTACCGGCACAATTTACATGTTCAGAGTCATTTTACGAAAAAACGAGGTATAAGACTCGGATAATTTTTTCTCTTATTTGAACAAACAAGAAGCAAGCTTGTTACAGCCAAATTTTTGTTAACTTTGTCTGAGCCGTTTTTTTTCTGTTGAATATTTCGTGTCGAAATTCCAAAATTCTCCATTGACAGCCATTATAAAATTAGATGTGACCCCCTACCTATTCAACGTCAAAGTAGGTAGAAGACATATCTTTTTTATGTTATTGTATCGTTTTGGATACACATAACTATCCGTTGAAAAAATGTCAAGAAGTTTGTCTGAAAAAAATGTAATCAATGCATCTACCTTAAATGGTCATTGACATGATGGGGGTGAAAAGGGAAGGCGGGCGGAGGGGGGTGGATAGGGGCGGACGGAGGGAGGTGGGGGCGATAATATGAGCAGAATGGGTAAATCCACGTAGGCCCTGCCACAGGCATTAATCACACACCCCGGTGGCCACCCTCAACTGACAGATAAATCAATGAATGTTGCTTTATATAACGTTTTTCGTGGCTTACACGAGGAATATTCCAGTATAAAGAAGTGAATGAGGTGGGAACTGGACCTTGAAATGCCTAGATTTATATGCCGAGCACGAGCGAGGATCGAACCTGGACTGGACGTGCAGAGGGATACGGACTGGGGTACGGAGGCTCCGACTTGGTGTGAGGCATGCGTTCCTGGATAGGAGGTTGGTTGTATATTCAGGACGCTTTAACCGCTTTTGGTCATATCGCGTCAATGGAGAAGGAAGGGAGAGTGGAGCCATGTCCCCGGGGGGTAACCCCATACTATTTGCGACATTTGAAAGACATGGGATCTTTATCCTGCGACCACACACACATGGCCACAGTAGGGATCGAACCATCGACCCACATTCCGTTAGGCTCTCATGTGACCAGAACACTCAATGCGAGCGCTCCAGCCCATTGAGCTACCGGGCCGGCCACTCCTTGATAAGAGGACCTAGCTTGATGTTCGAGCTGAATCTCGGGTAACCGTGTAACTGGAGATTGCGAAATAATTGGTATCGAGTAACGTCATTCTAGGAAGCTATTGCGTATTTATATGATGAATAAGTAGAAAATTAATATGATGAACAAATAGAAAGGAAATATGATGAACAAATAGAAAGGAAATATGATGAACAAATGGAAAAGAAATATGATCAACAAATAGGTCTACAGTTGCGGGATGGTACAAATCATTTACTACTGACAACAATTCAGTTCGTGGGTTCTAACATGAAAGATTGACCTGTTTTGTTTTATGTTTATTTATCATCATGCGGATGGAACTCGCTGTCGACGCCCGCCACGGCATAAACACAGGCACTCACTGGTGACACGTATTTCTCGGGCTGTGAATCCGAGGGCCACAATGGCCCATGATGGCTTATCGACTGGACACTTGCCCCTCGAGCACGGTGGGGGTGCGGGGGGGGTGCAAAGGATCACAGGGCTCCACCGGCGCTGTGTGACGTTGAGACATGGCGATGAATGCGAGATGATTGCCGAGATGAAGCCACGTGAAGCCGCCGAATGGGACACGGCATCCGTGCCGAGGGGAGAGGTGCGACACCTCTCGGGAGGACAACGGTCGGAGGTGAGGCCGCTAAAAGCCGGGTTACACAAGACACCCTCTTTGTGAGGCAGCTATAAGCTGGGTTACACAGGACAACCCCCTTTGCCCAGACCGTTATAACACAGGTGGAATGGGCGCAGTGTCAATGGCAGGCTCCACTCCGCTATCGACCAAGTGGGACGCTTTAACCTTTCTAGAGAGAGTCATATCGCAGACAATGGGTGAAGAGTCAGGAATCCCGGGATATACTGTTTATTCGTTTTCCTTTTGCTTCTGAACATTATAAAAGCTTTAAAAGATAAGAATTTTCCCTTTTTCAATTTTCTGTTTTACAAATATAAAAGTCATCAGAAACCGTTTGCCCTTTTTGAAAGGAGCAAAACGAAAATAGGTAACACTGGCGCGATATCGTTTACCCTTTTGTTTCTGAGGATGTTTACCTTGATAGCTTATTCGTATTTCAAAACGGTAATGGGAAACGGAATTGCCGAAACAGCGTTCTGCTTTACCTTCTGTGAAACAAAAAATTGAAAAAGAGCAGTAATGCCCTACTCTTTGTGAAGAAATCACAAGGTCATGATCCTGACATGTTATATTTATCCTTCACGACGAATATATACAGACACGAGGTTCGAATCATGCACCGGCCGAGTGGACTGGCCGAGCATAGCACAGCCTACCATGGCCGAATGCGGTGTCTACTACTGACTATAAGGCCACGGGACAGGCTTACTCATCCGCTCTCCTCCCCAAGCCGTCACCTATTCCACCAAGGACGTGTATGTAAGTAGGTGGCATAAACTCTTCGCCAATTTGTGAACTTGCCCACTCTTGTTGTATTCGTGTTTTGCATTTCTTTTGCATTTGCTTTATTTATATTTGTGTGTAGCAGGTATCTACTGCCTCGTCTGTACCTTCTCTTTTTCAAAGCAATAAACAAGGCCGTGTCTTGTACTGGTTATAATTATCTGCCTGTCTTCACGCCGCCGCCCCCCCCCCCTCCCCCACCCGGCTGCCAGGGTATTAGGGCGTTAGCAGGGCGTTACCTAAGCTGGTCCTAGCGGTGGCGGTGACGGGTCACAGTCGTCATGGCAGCGTCACGTGACACGTGACATAGTAATAAAAAAACTCAGTAAGCAGTGCCGACACCGCCAAAATGACCCCTTTTTTCGCCTTTTTTCTCTCACTTGTCGGAGCAGAAAGCAGCAATTTCTCTGGGTGTGCCCTTCTGAGACTGACTTGTTAGCAAAATTGCAGTTATTGACTATATCTATTTTGCCATGGCTGTCAATGTCTATTTTAGAGTCTTGGTGGTCAGTGCCCTTAACCTTATTAATCCTTTCCATGTTAATACTTTCCCCTGTTGATATTTTACCTTGTTAACCCTGAAGATGTTAACACTTTCCCCTGTTGATATTTTACCTTGTTAATCTTTACCATCTGAACATTTTACACTGTTGATATTTTAGCTTGTTAACCCTTACCCTGTTAACACTTATCTTGTTAATCCTTACCATGTTAACACTTTACCCTGTTGACATTTTACCCTGTCAATGCTTACCATGTTAACATTTAACCAATTGACACGTCATCCCTGATGTACTGAGACACCTTCCTCTATTGATCCTGGGCGCGGCATAAACCCTAATTGTCAGGTGTGACAAGTACACTGTTGGTAACCACATGTATTTTCCATCGGCGAAGGCTCAAAATACCCGCGAATTTAATAATTCATTTCTGCCATTATTCTCTAGTACAATGGGTCGAACGACTACAATGCGACGTCTACAATTGCATATATGGCATATATTTTACAATCTAAGATATTCAGTACATCATATAACATTCCATATATCATATCATATTCCATACATCATATCATATTCCATCTGTATGTAAGTCCATATATTTGGTCACCACATTAATTATTGCTGCGAAAATACTGTGGATATGCTGATGTGCCAAGAAAGTCATTATCTATGCAGGTAAATTGTGATTAATGTCCAGAGCTAATAACCGGAACAACGTGTCCATGGCTATGATATTCTAGGTTGTGAATCACCTGCGTTGTTGGGACCTATATCCAGATCGATGGAGCTCGTGGTACCTGACTGTTTATGCATCGCCATGAAAGCTGCTACGTCTGAACCAAACTGATAGGAGCTGCTTAACATATGACAGAGCTGAAAGCTGGTTACATGTGGACAGAACCAGAAGCTGGTTACATATGGACAGAGCCAGAATCTGGTTACATATGGATAGAGCTGGAAACTGGTTATATATGGCCAGGGCTAGAAGCTGATTACATATGTACAGAGCTGAAAGCTGGTTACACATGGACAGAGATGGAACCTGGTTACATATGGACAGAGCAGGAAGCTGGGAACATATGGACACAGCAGTAAGCTGGCAACATATGGAAAGAGCTGGTAGCTGGTTACATCTGAGCAGAAATGATAGAAGTTGGTTGACACATATTGACAGAGTTGGAGGCTGATTATGTGTGGACAGGGATGGCAGCTTGTTACATATGGAAAGAGCTGGTAGCTACATCTGAGCAGAACTGATGGAGGTTGGTTGCATATGGACAGAGCTGGAAGTTGGTTACATATAGAAAAAACTGATGGAAGTCTGTCAACATATGGACGTTGATTGTCAGTGTGCGCGACTCCCCCATTTTGACATTTGAGGCCTGTATTTACGCATTCGGAAGAGTTTATTCACTTGCGGACTGACCTGAAGCGAGAGACGCATGACTGCCAACCTCACCACACAATCCAATGCACTGCATGGAGACCTGCAGGACATGAGCGTTACTGGGAAATTATGATCAAAATCAAAGCGAATAAAAGTATTCATTCAGCCCACGCAATTAAAGGTCTTTTAAATTAATCCTTTAGCCATTAATATATGAAAGAAGCAAGAGGCGTAATTTAATAGTTGGTTCAAAGTCTGAACGTTTTAACATACAATGTGAAAGCCGGTTAGAGGATCCTTGTCGGATGACACAATTTCTGGACTATTGTCAACAGTAATTCCTCGGGGGATGAACCAATAGACAGTCGCTGTGGAATCCACTTCATCCTAACTCCGTTTCTGCACAAAATGCACGATTCAAACAAGAGCCAAACGAAAACACCGCCCATTTATCGCCTTAATGTGTTATTCACAGACCTCGTCGGAAGAAAAAAACAACTGTTGTTTTACCTTCTGCAAAGACAAATATTACCGTCAACATGGCTAAACCGGCGGGGACGGGGTGAAGAGGAAGCAGACACAATACCAGTCGTGCCCGGCTCAACCCCAGGCTGTCTCTAAACAGGAAGTGACGCTTGCGGCCT
This sequence comes from Arenicola marina, assembly GCA_964019135.1. Classification (NCBI taxonomy): domain Eukaryota; kingdom Metazoa; phylum Annelida; class Polychaeta; family Arenicolidae; genus Arenicola; species Arenicola marina. The sequence goes on from OZ025253.1 coordinate 20,938,674, forward strand.
CAGCCTCAATGCTATAGACGCCCATTACCGCCGATACAGCGACCCGTCGATGATGGCTTTACCTGTCTGCTTTTATTGATGGTCTGATGCGGAGTTCAGGGGTAACATCCGAATGTTCGCCACACCCGGGAATACTTGGAGACTTTTACAAAAAGAACCTGATATTCGCGTGGCCATGAATGATAATTGGTGAGGACGCTTAAATGGTCGTTGACATTACTGAGGTAAAAAGTAAGGCCCGCGGAGGGGGTCGATGGGGGCTGGGGAGGGACACGTATTTCTCGGGCTCTCAATACGGGCGCCACAATGACCCATGATGGCTCATCGATTGGGCACTTGGCCCACGAGCACGGTGGGGGACCCACCCAGCTCCACACGCGGTGACATTGAGAGATGGCGATGAATCCGAGATGGTTGCCTGGCGATTACAATGCATTACATGCACTGTAGCCCATTACAACGCATGAACTCCCACAGACAGAAGCCATTTCAACAGCATGAACTTCACTGGGAAATGGCGATGAAAATCAAAGTATTCATTCAGCCCACACACCGGTTTTTAATCCTCTAGCCACTAGTACATAAAATAGCAGATTGCGTAATTTAATAGTTGGTCTGAAAAACGTTTTAACATACAATGTGAAAGCCGGTGAAAAGGTCCTCGTTGAATGCGACAATTTCTGGACTATTGTCAAGTGTATTTCCGTCAGGGCTGCCTCCTTAGCCCAAAACTGTTCGCATTCTATATGGATGAACTAACCTGTGAACTAAAAAAACACGGATGTAAAGGTGCTTACGTGAACGAAGACGCGCCAAATATTATGAATCTTATGTATGCAGATGATATTACGGAAAATAGCGACACTGTAGGAAGACTACAAGAGATGATTAATGTATTGGAAATGTTCTGTACAAAATGGGGACTAACTGTAAATATGGCAAAAACCAAAGTGGTAGTAGTTAGGAGAGGAGGAAAAGTGAAAAACAATGAAAAGTGGTTTTATGGTGAAACAAGGTTAGAAGTTGTTCCGTGTTACAATGACCTAGGTATTGTGTTCTCTGCATTTCTCAACTGGTCAAGAGCAACGCAAACACTGTCTGTACAGGCCAAAAGGGCAACAAATAGGATGTGTGGTCTCTCACAGCAATGTAACGGCCTCCCTGTTAAGTCTGTCTTAGAATTATTCGATGCGGTTGCTCTCCCAATCTTACTGTATGAATCTGAAATATCGACATAGTGACAATACAAATAGATCGAAAAGGTTCAAGTTAATTTCTGTAAACATGTGCTCGGTGTCCCCTCAAGAACCTGCCACGAGGCAGTACTGGGAGAATGTGGAAGGTTGCCACTGGCCTACAATTATACAACCAGATGTATCTCGCATTGGTTAAAGCTGTGGAACATGCCCGACGCTCGATATCCAAAAGCTTGTTTTAACATGTTATATACCCTAAGCGAACACGGCAGGCAAACATGGGCAACATATGTTAAGAATATTCTTGTAAAACTCGGATTTGGACTCGTGTGGACTCAGCAGACAGTCGGAGACCACCGGGCGTTTCTCAATGAATTTAAGATCAGGCTGATGGATACTTTAACCCAGGAGTGGTATAGCAGTGTACACGACTCCCCAAAATCAAGTGTCTATGCAACATACAAAGATAACTTACAGCAGGAAAAGTACCTGTGTTGTATCAATATAAGAAAGTTTCGCACCGCTCTTGCTGTATTCAGATGTTCTTCACACGCTCTAGCAATAGAAAAGGGAAGACACGACGGCACCCCAATGGAAAACAGAATATGTCCTAGTTATGAAAAGCGCGATACCACTGTTTTAGAGGATGAGTACCACTTTTTATTAGTCTGCCCATTATACATAGAATTCCGGCGAGTGTATTTAGACCCGATGTATTGGAATCAGCCAACGTATGAAAAGTTTATGGAATTAATGGCATCGGAAGAGCAATTGACCCTCCAAACTTTGTCAATTTTTATCTATAAAGCTTTACGTAAGAGAACCGAGTATGTCCAATCCAACACTTAAATGTACCACTAAAATAATACAAACGTGTTTACTTGAACCAGTGTTACCATGTTATATGTCATTGATGTACATGTTCTCTGGGCCTGATGGCCTCGAAACAATCAAGCTATCTATCTATCTTCTGTATTTCCTTGGAAATTGAACCAATGGAAAGCCGCTGTAGAATCCACCTCATCCTACTTCCGCTTCAACACCAACTGAATGGACGATGCAAACAGGGGCTAAATAAAAGCAAACACCGTCCATTTATCGCCTCAATGCATACTTCTATTGTTTCCGCGGAGTAGAGTTTTGCCGGTAAGGACCTGCGGACCACGAGCAGGAGGTCATTAGTTTCTCAGAGCGGGTCATTATAGATCCGTCACAATAATGACCCCTCGCTCACATACTCCATGCCATCGCCGCCCCCTCGGAGGAAACAATAGAAATAAACATTAAGCCAGATAAGGCGATAATGCGAATAACACATTAAGTATTAGATAAGGAATGAGGTGTAGGTGCTTTCTGGGATCTCACAACTACGCCTCAAAGTGCCTGGATCCCAATATGGACCTACAACTCATTCCTTATCTAATACTTAATCTGTTATTCGCAGACCCTCTTGTTTTGCCTTCTGCCAGCACAAATATTACCGTAAACATCATAAAACCGGCGGGGGGCGGGGCGAAGAGGAAGCAGGCACAATACCAGTCGTGCCTGGCTCAATCCCAGGCTGTCTCTAAACAGGAAGTGAAGATTGTGGCCTGAGCCTCAATGCTATGGATGCCCATTACTGACGTCACAACCACCCGTCGATGCTGGCTTTACCGGTTTGCTTTTATTGATGGTTTGATGGGGAGGTCAGGGCTAACATCTGAATAATGTAAGTAATGTAAGTAGGTGGGGTACATCAATGTGGTCCCTGCCACAGGCATTAATCACACACCCCGGTGGCCATCCTCAACTGACAGATAAATCAATGAGTGTTGCTTTATATAACGTTTTTCTGTGGCATACACGAGGAATACTTCAATATAAAGAAGTGAATGAGGTGTGAACTGGACCTCGAAATGCCTAGATTTATATGCCGAGCACGAGCGAGGATCGAACCTGGACTGGACGTGCAGAGGGATACGGACTGAGGTACGGAGGCTCCGACTTGGTGTGAGGCATGCGTTCCTTGATAGGAGGTTGGTTGTATATTTAGAACGCTTTAACCGCTTTGGTCATATCGCGTCAATAGGAGAAGGAAGGGAGAGTGGAGCCATGTCCCCGGGGGTAACCCCCTACTATTTGCGACATTTGAAAGACATGGGATCTTTATCCTGAGACCACACAGACATGGCCACAGCGGGGTTCGAACCATGGATCCACGTGCCGTTAGGCTCTCTGGTGACCAGAGCACTTAATGCGAGCGCTCTAACCCACTGAGCTATCGGCCGGCTCCTCCTTGATAAGAGGATCTGGCATGATATTCGAGCTGAATCTCGGGTAACCGTGTAAATGGAGATTGAGGAATAGTCGGTATCGAGTAATGTCATTCTGTGAAGCTATTGCATATTTGTATGATGAATAAATAGAACAGAAATATGATAAACAAATAGATCTACAGGGGCTGGATGGCACAAACCATTTATTACTGACAACTAATCATTTCGTGGGTTCTAACATGAAAGGTGGACCGCGTTTTTTCTTCTTCATGTGACCAATACTCGTATGAGTTGAAGGCTATTTGCAGTCTGGCGGATCGAGCAATCTTACAGGAGAGAATGTTTCACCAGACAGTACATTCCAACCGAACATTTAGCTCTATTGAAACACCCAAGTTTTGCCATGACTATTCATGACTTTTGCAAGTCAACAAACTTTTTGGCGTTGGCGCATTAGACCGCAGCTTTGAATCCCCTTTCTTGTACCGGTTATATAGCGCATTAAACGGCTGATCTCTGTCCTGGGTTCGAATCCGGGCTTGATCTAACCTAATCTGGGGCATCATAGGTCCATCCATTCGCCATCAAACGTCCTGTGAGATTCATTGGCCCAGTTTAGCACAAAAGCAGCCTTAAGCCCCAATTCATTTCCGTTCATTCCAACAGCCGTACGGGTTCTTATTCACTGTTTTTCGACTCCCGGTGTCGATCGCCCTGGAGGAGTGGGAGTGGGAGGGAGGAGGTGACATAGCGGGGGGTGGGCGTTGGGGGGGGGGGGGGGGGGGCAGGGGGGCGGTCACCCCCTCCTCTCCTCACCCATTAGTAGTCCTGGGGACGATTGTTCGCGGTCCACGCCCGCCATGGCATAAACACCGGCACTCAGTGGGGACACGTATTTCTCGGGCTGTAACTCAGGGCGCCACAATGATCCATGATGACTTATCGACTGGACACTTGGCTCCCTAGCACAGTGGGGTAAGGGGGTGGTGGTGGGGGGGGGGACCCATCACCCGGCTCCACCAGCGGGGTGTGACATTGAGACACGGCGATGAATGCGAGATGATTGCAGAGATGAAGCCACGTGAAGCCACCGAATGGGACACGGCATCTGTGCCGAGGAGAGAGGCGCAACAACTCTCGGGAGGGCACCTGTCGAAGGTAAGGCCGCTATAAGCCGGGTTACACCGGACAGCACCCTTTGCCTTGGAGCCAGGACCGCTATAACACAGGGGGAGATGGCGCAGTGTCAATGGCACCATTCTGTTATCGGTCAAGTTGGGCGTTTTAACATATGTGGAGAGAGTCATACAGTGACAAACAGCTAGGGACGTCACGAATGGCGATGAGCCATGTCTCTAGCAGTAATACCCTACTCTTTGTGAAGAGAGTCATACAGTGACAAACAGCTAGGGACGTCACGGATTGCGATGAGCCATGTCTCTAGCAGTAATACCCTACTCTTTGTGGAGAGAGTCATACAGTGACAAACGGCTAGGGACGTCACGGATTGCGATGAGCCATGTCTCTAGCAGTAATACCCTACTCTTTGTGGAGAGAGTCATACAGTGACAAACAGCTAGGGACGTCACGGATTGCGATGAGCCATGTTTCTAGCAGTAATACCCTACTCTTTGTGAAGAGAGTCATACAGTGACAAACAGCTAGGGACGTCACGGATTGCGATGAGCCATGTCTCTAGCAGTAATACCCTACTCTTTGTGGAGAGAGTCATACAGTGACAAACGGCTAGGGACGTCACGGATTGCGATGAGCCATGTCTCTAGCAGTAATACCCTACTCTTTGTGAAGAGAGTCATACAGTGACAAACAGCTAGGGACGTCACGGATTGCGATGAGCCATGTCTCTAGCAGTAATACCCTACTCTTTGTGGAGAGAGTCATACAGTGACAAACGGCTAGGGACGTCACGGATTGCGATGAGCCATGTCTCTAGCAGTAATACCCTACTCTTTGTGGAGAGAGTCATACAGTGACAAACAGCTAGGGACGTCACGGATTGCGATGAGCCATGTTTCTAGCAGTAATACCCTACTCTTTGTGGAGAGAGTCATACAGTGACAAACAGCTAGGGACGTCAAGGATGGCGATGAGCCATGTCTCTAGCAGTAATACCCTACTCTTTGTGGAGAGAGTCATACAGTGACAAACAGCTAGGGACGTCACGGATTGCGATGAGCCATGTCTCTAGCAGTAATACCCTACTCTTTGTGGAGAGAGTCATACAGTGACAAACATCTAGGGACGTCACGGATGGCGATGAGCCATGTCTCTAGCAGTAATACCCTACTCTTTGTGAAGAGAGTCATACAGTGACAAACAGCTAGGGACGTCACGGATGGCGATGAGTCATGTCTCTAGCAGTAATACCCTACTCTTTGTGAAGAAATTACAAAGTCATGATCCTGACATGTGATGTTTATCCTGCACATTAAATGTACACAGACACGGGGTTCGAACCATGCACCGGCCGCGTGGACTGGCCGAGCAAAACACACCCGCCAATAGACCAACCCAGGCTGTCAATCATTCACTGACGTCACTGTTGATTTTAGCCCATCGTGTGGTGAAGAAAGGTCTTCCACGTGCGCTATATCGGACAAACAAGTCTCAGAGATGAGTACTTCTCACTTGTACCAACCATCAGCTTTGATTGTCAATTTCATACTCACGAATAAAAAAAAAGGACTCAAGCGACTTGCCCGCCTTGACACCACCGCTCCCCCCGCCCCTCCCCCCGCCCGGCTGCCAGGGTATCAGGGCGTTAGCAGACTTAAGCTGATCCTAGCGATAACACACCGTAATGTGTCCTGGTGAGGACGCCTGCTAACGGGTCATGGTCGCCATGGCAGCGTCACGTGACACATGACATGTGTACTAGTAATAAAACGCCTGAGTAAGCAGTGCCACGGCCAAAATGACCCATTTCGTCTCTCAATCCTCGGAGCAGACAAGTAAATTCCTCTACACGTCCCCGTCTCAGACTGACTTGTTTGCAAAATCTATTGACTATATATTCCATTTATGATCGAAAGTGTTTAAAATAATTAACATCCATATATTTTGCCATGACTGTCAATGTCTATCTTAGAGTCCTGGCGGTCAGTGCAAGGGCGGATCCAAGAATTTGAAAAGGGGGAGGGGGTGTCCAAATTTGCGACCCCTGGGGGGGGGGGGGGAGTGGGGACTCTAAACGAAATTGCGACCGGGAGATCCACCAATTTTTTGACGACCGGGCAGGGGTCCACTGACAATTTGCGACTGGGGGGCGGGGGTTCCACGCCACCTCAGATAGCGTTCTTCTTCAAAAAAGGGTATGTGTGTGTGTGGGGGGTGGGGGAGTCCACGCCTCAAATAGCCTAAATCTTGCTTCCTCAAAAAGAGCCTCGTTGACCTCCCCCCCCACCCCTCTGGATCCGCCCTTGCAGTGCCCTGTGTGGCAATAATATCCGATTCTACTCAGCTTAATCAGAAGCCCTCATGGCTGGAGGCCAAATTGGAATGGGTCACATTACTTGAGCCACACATTAAAGCTGCGCAAACAACGTGTTTTTGCATCTATGGAGAATTTAAAGTATTTATAGCTCGCTGGAAGAAAGGTCGCACTAACAACAAAGCTGAAGCCAATATAGAGCATTGGGCTAGGTCAGCCCACGCCGCCGCCGGGGTTGGTTCAGCCCCACCTGTGCTAATGACACAAATCACGTGTCTTTCTATGTAAGGAGTGAGAGGTTACTCCTGGGGAACATGATTCCTCTCTAATTGAACCTTTCCATTGCGAGTCGCGATTTGACGTACGTATTACAAAGAGTCCGACTAACGCCAATTAACCAAGAACTGCCCGGACATCCAAAATCATTGCCGATTTAGCGATGGTGCCGAATCTCAGTCACTCATATATAACATATTCAGCTTAGGACACCTCCTTGCCCATCCACCGTCCGCCATATTTCACATATTTAGTGTAGAACATTGCACTGGCCATGTCCACTGCGTAGGACACAGGTGTGACGTTTTGTAAATCCATAATAAGAGCCAAATGTCGGCTCCCGTTCAACTATTTCCCGCCCATTTTCCGTGGTGTTGGAACAAGAATCGCTGAGTGAAATCCCCAGCTCACCCTCATACAGTAATTGTTCTTGAATCCAGTGCATGACGTCATATTTTGAATATTCATCAGTTGTAGAATCCTTTAATATCGTGTTTACTGGCCTGTCGCGCACATTTTAATTTGACAAGTAGTTGTTGCTGATATCTTAGACCCACAATGGGTTATATTTGCTCTTATGTGATGTAAATGTTGTATTTTCGTTCTCCTGGGGTCTTTACGTCGCACTTCGACATCTATGTGATGCGTCGAGATAAATGTCAAGCTTCGACTTTCAAACCGCACTAAAAACCTGATGTAAAAAACGAAGAAGTACATTATACGAGTTTTTCCGTTGATAATTTGCCGAGAGTCCGTGCCGAATTGGGTGTTCAGAACATCTTACATCAGCGCTACCGACGGCAATTATGGATCTGCGAACGGGAGAGCACGGGGCGCCGTCACTGGTCTCTGAAGTCTACCTCTACGTGCTCTTGAGGGGGTTAGGAGTGCCGAGGTTTAGGGGGAGCAAGCGACGGGAGGGGGAGAAGGAGGGGGAGCGGGGTGGGTGGGGGGGGGGGGGGGTGAGAGAGAGACTCTAGCTATGTCTCATGTGAGGAACTTTGATATCTTTTATCGGCTTCGTTACTGTGTAACATAAGATTAGAAGAAATACATGAAGACTTTCCCGCGATACTCGACAAAAAATATTGAACCCCTTGAATAGCGGAAGGACTGAACACGGTTACTGGGTAGACATACCTACCATGGGCTTCACGGATCTATAAGGGGGGAATAACAATGAGCAACTAGTCATTGCGATCGGCACACCTTGATCTTCCGACCGGTTACATACAGTCTGACACAAGGCTTGGGTGAACTGGGTCTGCACAGCGGTCGCTTTCATTCTCGTCCGGAACAAAAAGGGCGTAATACAACAAAAGCGGCCTGCCTTCTGATATTGACGCAACGATGTGTGAACGCACAAAGGAGTCGATGCAGCCCCCCCCGCTCCCCCACCCCCCGGCCCCTTAACCCCAATAGTTGCACTGAATCAGATATATAAACGCAACTGAAATGGGGTTATTACTATATATATATATACAATATCGTTTAAGCCCAATCGGAATATTAGTTCGTGCGGTCTGCTTAATTGTTTACATTTTGATGAAATAATAACTTGACGTTAGTCTAAATATGATGCACTAATATTCACGGTATCTTACATCACGGGCAGGATAACTCACCCAGACCGGAATTGATTTGACAAGTAACACCCGGTTGGCTGTAATGAATGAATGATACGTTGCATCACTATGGAATAGGTACTGAAACATTAATACTTTTATTTGCGACAACGGAAACACCGCACCGGAGGAATGATCGTGACATCTGCACAGGCGTGGAATCGTACAAATATAGCACAAATCAAGCAGATCATCCAACACACTTTATACCAGAGTACACGACAAGAAAAACATCGTGTTCATCGTCACACAGGTATGCATACTATGACAATACATTCGGTGTGGTTAAAACTGACAAGAACAGCGTCCTTTCGATATAACTTTCCTTCAAGTGTGTTCTACTGCAATTTTAATACTAGGAGTGTTAGAGCATTTGAGCGTTTTTGCAGTGTTGACCGTATCAGAACTTTGTCAGTTACCACAGTTACGGTCAATCCCCAATTTCAGTTATGGGCAACATCATAGATTTTTACATGATGTTAGAGCAATTGAGCAATTAGAGCAATGGTTGTTATCTTGTTTTTACAATAACAGCTTAATAGAATACGATAACTTTGTTGGACGATGTAGAACATTTGTCACGGCCGATGCACAGTCAGTTTTAAACAAATGACGAATAAAATATTCAAATGACATTCCCTTCCGCCATCTTTAGTTGATCTTATCTGCAGTTACGGGCCGCCGTGTTGGTACAGTGGGAGTTGCCCATGAAGCAGAAGAGTTTGATTACGTTAAGCCATTATTAGCCACTGACAAAACTCATGGTGATTACAAGGCATGAGTCTCATGAGATTAATAGAAGGTTCAACTTCATCACATCATACTTGACATCCGTCCGCAGCGAAAGGATAGGCATCTCTGGTCCGAGATTGTCGTATTTATTCTCATTTATTCCACTATTTAAACGGTTTAAATCTTTTCTTTACAGACATGTCATTTTATCTATGTCTCATAATCTGTTGTAACGAAGCGGATAGCAAAAAGTAAATTATTTTCAGCGTATATGCACTGTAAGTTACGTATTTCCATCAGCGCTAATGACTGGACAAGGTGATTTGAGATGGACATAGCTTACCACGGGCATCACATTTATGCCCTCGCTGACAAACTAGGGCAATTCTGCCAGGTTGGCATCCTTCTGCGCATGACTAAATATATCTGCAGTTTATTTTGTCGCAATTTATAAATTGATTTAGCGACCATCGGCGACTGGGCACTGCGACATGATACTGGAGAAGCTTACCGCCGTCATCACATCGATGTTCTTTCGTCTGGTCATGACTACTGCCAAGTCTCATGTGTCATGTGTATTACCTTGAACCAGAGCTGACCAGAGACAATTCCATCTCCGAATGAAAAACATTCCGACCTTTTCTCATTGGTCACGAACAACTCCCAGGAATCCGAAATGATATCGATTCGAAAACCTTCGTATATTGTCGTCCACCCTGCGAACAACCAGCGCGCATAGGCCATGGAATACATCCTTCTTTAACCAGAACCAGAATGCAGGACGCAGGGTGCAGAATTGGTCAGAGGAACCACGGTTTCATGGCCTTCTTAAGCCTTGGTCCGTTACGACTTTTTTATTACCACTTATAAGGGGTCTGGAATGGGGTGTCCGGTGTCCAGTGTCGATTTTTCAAAATTCTCCAGGTCGAATGTCGATTTGTGACGACGTTCTGTGTCGTCTTTTGGCTAAGTTCAGTGTCGTTTTTTGTCTAAAATTCCATAATTAGAAGGCTTCTGGATTTATAACATAACAACATACATACAGCTTGCTTATATACAGCAAGGAAGTATGATACATCTATTTTACTTTTGAAAGCACATGCAGTAGCGGGCATGTTCAGCGGGCATGTGAGATGCAATGAGCCTCATAGTATATCATCATATGACTGGTTACCACAGTCAAATGTCACAACACTCACTGCAGTATCAATGGGCAAGATATACGGTTCCATGAAGTGACGTGATAATCATAAGCAGCTTCATCAAGACACCACGCTGTCTTTTAATACTGTGGACGCCCCACCGCCGCGGCCTGCCTGCGTCTTCACCTTGAGCGAGCGTTTTCTGCACAGGGAGCAATACAGCCTCCTGTAGCCCTCCCGAAACTTAGTGTTCATCACGCCGTAGATAATGGGGTTGCAGCAGCTGTTGGCGCACCCCAGCAGCAGCGTGGCCATGTCGGCCACCCGGGGCACCGGTGACGTCATGAAGACCGACATGAACATGGTGACGCAGAACGGAAGCCAGCAGAGGATGAAGACACAGATGACGACGAGGAAGGAGAGCGTCAGCCGTAGCTCTTCCTTCCGCTTCCGGTCTCGTTTCTCCTGTTTTTTCTGCTCCACGACCGGCGCCATGTTGTGTTTGTGAAGTTGCCTCCTCTGCGCCAAGGAGAGCGTGGCGCTGTCGTTTTGACGGAAGAGGGCGCTGCTGTTGCGACTTTCCGAGGTCACGCAGATAGTAGGAACTAAGGCGGCGTGGGTGACGCCACCGCAGGATACTTCTCGGCTGCCGTCGTCAACGCCGCCGCTATCGTCTACGACGAAAAGCAGAACCGCGTCGTTGACAGGAGGTGCCACCGCGTGCCCAACGTCAGCCGCGACGGTCCCAGCGGTTGCCCCTGGCAACGTCCCCGACGTTTTAGCCCCGAGGCCAGCCGTCGACGCAGCCATGGTCGGTTTTTCATTCTCCTTCTGTAAAGATGCAATTCGCTGCTGGCTTTGGCGTACCTCTTGCAAAATCTTGACGTAGCAGAAGGTCATTACGGAGCACGGTCCCCCGAAGCAGGTGCCAACCATGAAGAATGTGTAGGAGATGCTCGTCTTCCAGTCACAGAAACAGAAGGACTGGCCGGGCAGGAAGTCGTATCGCCCCCAGCCCAGCAACGGGGGGAGGGCCAGCAGAATGGCCAACAGCCATGTACCTGACGATGCAAAGGAAAGGGCAACATGAAGGCCATGAAGTATAACAAATTGATTCTATGCATGTTAAGGTGATATCATTATTCGGGACTGAATGGCCAATGCCAATAGTGAAAAAAAACAAATGATAATTTCTCAGGAGGCTCCGGATTTATAATTTAGATATTTGATCAAATGATATCAATATCCATCTGCAAATAGTGCAGCAGTACCATTGGTGGACTGGAGTTATACACTTATAATATCTCTGTATGTAACATAAGACATAAACATAGCATATCCGTTTGATCCAATGAGCAGCAGCAGGCAATCTTTCTGACCTGGAAATAAAATTTGTCATTGGAATAAGCCAACCATATTTTTGACCATATTTTCAACCATATTTCCAACCATATTTTCAACCACAGTTTCAACCATATTTTTAAAAAAACATTTTTATGGGCAAAACAATTACAATAAATCAGCAATTTGTGAACAGTGTCATTGGCCGTTCTGTCAGGTCTAATGGCGGAAATGCCATCAATGAAGAGACGGGTTTTGTGTGCGAGAAAAAAACAAGAAACCTGGAGACCTGGTAATATAATTAATATAAAATATGACACGTTAATGTCACCAAATAAAATCGATTTATGCGACATAGGCATACAGTTATTGTTGCTGTGTAACCAAGGGGCGTGGGGGGCAAGGGGTACTTGCGTTCCTCGGGAACGAGTTGGAGGACGACACTAACACGAAGTACAGGCCTTGTTCGAAGGCCGCCCGCCAAACCAGGGTTGATTGTACTTCGTTTGAAGGGCGCACCCAACAGACCTCTGTTTCCGTACAGCGACTTCAACTCCGCATATTGTCGTTTTCGGGAAAGCCTTCCATTATGTCAAGCTTCAATTTTATTATGCATGTCATCCCTTTGGAGGAAATAACGGGCTTCCCTCGCTAACGGGAGACTGAACAAAGCGAGGCAATTTTGAATTCCTGGTCGTTATTTTGCCTAACGAGTCGGCGGGCAGATAAGGGCCGCTATAATTTAGTCAGAATTAGATCTATAGACTGGTGTATTACTGTAATACATAACATTATGATACAGTGCGTTGATTCCTCGTACATTAGCGAACGATGGCGCAGAGTGCAAGAGGAGAGCTGGAAAATGTCCATCTTAGGAAATTTTGTAAACAGACATGTGATTTAACCCTAGCGGAAATGATGCGTGTTTAATAACGTCATTTATTGACGTTGAACATGTTGGGGCGTTCACGGTGCTAAATATATTTGTAATTTGTATTTCCATGATTTACACCCAGTGTACAAAACAAGTAGTCCACTCCCCCCTTGGTACTTCATTCCAAAATGACTGACGCCCCCAATGGTCATTTGCATATACATGCCACTGCCGCTTCCTGTACATAAGCAAGGTCGCAAAGGACGGTCTGAAGTTGGTTTTGGAGGCAAAATTGCTTTAGTGAGCGCTGTAAGAAAATTGTCACGATGTAAGGTTAGTTTATTTCAAAAGTTTAATCATTTTAGATAAGAAAAATGCTGACATTTGGGTAGATTCGCTTGATTGGTGCGTGAGGCGGGTCGAAGTGAGGTGGGTTGTCGGTGAGTAGCGGTGAGTTGCGTACTCTTGGGTATATTATACATTGGCTGATAGGGCCGCCGTGTGCTGACTGACACAACGGCCCGTTGGTGGCCAACGGAGGTGAGCGCTCGCGGTCTGGCCCTACTCACGGTAAACGGTGTCACCATCGGACTCCGTCAAGCCCCACTCACGGTCAACAGTGTCACCATCTGACTCCGTCTAGCCACACTTACGGTCAACATTGTCACCATCTGACTCCGTCTAGCCCCACTCACGGTCAACATTGTCACCATCTGACTCCGTCTAGCCCCACTCACGGTCAACAGTGTCACCATCTGACTCCGTCTAGCCCTACTCACGACCAAACATTATCACTATCCGCCTCCGTCAAGCCCTACTCACGGTCAACATTGTCACCATCTGACTCCGTCTAGCCCTACTCACGGTCAACATTGTCACCATCGGACTCCGTCTAGCCCCACTCACGGTCAACATTGTCACCATCTGACTCCGTCTAGCCCCACTCACGGTCAACAGTGTCACCATCTGACTCCGTCTAACCTTACTCACGATCAACATTGTCACCATCGGACTGCGTCTAGCCCACGGTTTTTTTGCGTCAGGCCAATGGGAGAAGGCTATGCTGAAGACCTGGGATGCGCCGCGACGAGCTAAATAAGAAGAGGTTATACGACCTGGCCCCTGTTGCAAGTAACCTTAAGTTAGCTGGCCGAGTATTATAGGGAAGCACTTTGAACGCGGGACTCAACCAGCATACATCAGTGCGCAGCTCCACCTGTATGAGGTTGCGCAAGTGAGCTACAAAAACTCCCTCCATATCGGAGAGTGAGCAACGAAACAGCGCCCCTAGCGCCAGAGTTGTGAAATTCCCACACCGATAACTGGCTAATCGAGTAAATTTGCGCGGCGAGTGCCAAAAGGTGCCTTGTAACACTGAATAGTGGTAGGTCTTGGTTCGAAAGTAGTTGTAAATGTTTCATAAATGTTCCTAGAAGCCAGGTAGGTGATTGATTTGGAGATTCAGCCATAGGTTTAGAGATACAAAGCATTGAAGTGGGTGTTGACGCTCCGTGGCAGCTGTTGAGTCGTATAACCTCTTCTTACTTAGCTCGTCGCGGCGCATCCCAGGCCTGCAGCATAGCCTTCTCCTATTGGCCTGACGCAAAAAAACCGTGGTCTAGCCCCACTCCTGATCAACATTACCACTATCCGACTCCGTCAAGCCCTACTCACGATCAACATTGTCACCATCGGACTCCGTCTAGCCCTATTCACGGTCAACAGTGTCACCATCTGACTCCGTCTAGCCATACTCACGGTCAACAGTGTCACCATCGGACTGCGTCTAGCCCTACTCACGGTCAACATTGTCACCATCTGACTCCGTCTAGCCCTACCCACGGTCAACATTGTCACCATCTGACTCCGCCTAGCCCCACTCACGGTCAACAGTGTCACCATCTGACTCCGTCTAGCCCTACTCACGGTCAACATTGTCACCATCTGACTCCGTCTAGCCATACCCACGGTCAACATTGTCACCATCTGACTCCGCCTAGCCCCACTCACGATCAACATTGTCACCATCGGACTCCGTCTAGCCCCACTCACGGTCAACATTGTCACCATCTGACTCCGCCTAGCCCCACTCACGGTCAACATTGTCACCATCTGATTCCGTCCAGCCCCACTCACGGTCAACATTGTCACCATCTGACCACGTCTAACCCCACGCACGGTCAATTGTCACTATCTGACTCCGTCAAGCCCTACTCACGATCAACATTGTCACCATCGGACTCCGTTTAGCCCTACTCACGGTCAACATTGTCACCCTCTGACTCCGTCTAGCCCTACTCACGGTCAACTTTGTCACCATCTGACTCCGTCTAACCACACTTACGGTCAACATTGTCACCATCTGACTGCGTCTAGCCCTACTCACGATCAACATTGTCACCATCTGACTCCGTTTAGCCCTACTCACGATCAACATTGTCACCATCTGACTCCGTCTAGCCCTACTGACGATCAACATTGTCACCATCTGACTCCGTCTAGCCCTATTCACGGTCAACATTGTCACCATCGGACTCCGTCTAGCCCTACCCACGGTCAACATTGTCACCATCTGACTCCGTCTAGCCCTACTCACGGTCAACATTGTCACCATCGGACTCCGTCTAGCCCTACCCACGGTCAACATTGTCACCATCTGACTCCGTCTAGCCCTACTCACGGTCAACATTGTCACCATCTGACTCCGTCTAGCCCTACTCACGGTCAACATTGTCACCATCTGACTCCGTCTAGCCACACTTACGGTCAACATTGTCACCATCTGACTCCGTCTAGCCCTACTCACGGTCAACATTGTCACCATCTGACTCCGTCAAGCCCTACTCACGGTCAACATTGTCACCATCGGACTCCGTCTAGCCCTACCCACGGTCAACATTGTCACCATCTGACTCCGTCTAGCCCTACTCACGGTCAACATTGTCACCATCTGACTCCGTCTAGCCCTACTCACGGTCAACATTGTCACCATCGGACTCCGTCTAGCAGTACCCACGGTCAACATTGTCACCATCTGACTCCGTCTAGCCCTACTCACGGTCAACATTGTCACCATCGGACTCCGTCTAGCCCTACTCACGGTCAACATTGTCACCATCTGACTCCGTCTAGCCCTACTCACGATCAACAGTGTCACCATCTGACTACGTCTAGCCCCACTCACGGTCAACAGTGTCACCATCTGACTCCGTCTAGCCCTACTCACGATCAACATTGTCACCATCTGACTACGTCTAGCCCCACTCACGGTCAACAGTGTCACCATCTGACTCCGTCTAGCCACACTTACGGTCAACAGTGTCACCATATGACTCCGTCTAGCCCTACCCACGGTCAACAGTGTCACCATCTGACTCCGTCTAGCCCTACTCACGGTAAACATTGTCACCATCTGACTCCGTCTAGCCCTACTCACGGTCAACATTGTCACCATCTGACTCCGTCTAGCCCTACTCACGATCAACAGTGTCACCATCTGCCTACGTCTAGCCCCACTCACGGTCAACATTGTCACCATCTGACTCCGTCTAGCCCTACTCACGATCAACATTGTCACCATCTGACTACGTCTAGCCCCACTCACGGTCAACAGTGTCACCATCTGAGTCCGTCTAGCCACACTTACGGTCAACAGTGTCACCATATGACTCCGTCTAGCCCTACTCACGGTCAACAGTGTCACCATCTGACTCCGTCTAGCCCTACTCACGGTCAACATTGTCACCATCTGACTCCGTCTAGCCCTACTCACGGTCAACATTGTCACCATCTGACTCCGTCTAGCCACACTTACGGTCAACATTGTCACCATCTGACTCCGTCTAGCCCCACTCACGGTCAACATTGTCACCATCTGACTCCGTCAAGCCCTACTCACGGTCAACATTGTCACCATCGGACTCCGTCTAGCCCTACCCACGGTCAACATTGTCACCATCTGACTCCGTCTAGCCCTACTCACGGTCAACATTGTCACCATCTGACTCCGTCTAGCCCTACTCACGGTCAACATTGTCACCATCTGACTCCGTCTAGCCCTACTCACGGTCAACATTGTCACCATCTGACTCCGTCTAGCCCTACTCACGGTCAACATTGTCACCATCTGACTCCGTCTAGCCCTACTCACGGTCAACATTGTCACCATCTGACTCCGTCTAGCCACACTTACGGTCAACATTGTCACCATCTGACTCCGTCTAGCCCTACTCACGGTCAACATTGTCACCATCTGACTCCGTCTAGCCCCACTCACGATCAACATTGTCACCATCGGACTCCGTCTAGCCCCACTCACGGTCAACATTGTCACCATCTGACTCCGTCAAGCCCTACTCACGGTCAACATTGTCACCATCGGACTCCGTCTAGCCGTACCCACGGTCAACATTGTCACCATCTGACTCCGTCTAGCCCTACTCACGGTCAACATTGTCACCATCTGACTCCGTCTAGCCCTACTCACGGTCAACATTGTCACCATCGGACTCCGTCTAGCCTTACTCACGATCAACATTATCACTATCCGACTCCGTCAAGCCCTACTCACGATCAACATTGTCACCATCGGACTCCGTCTAGCCCCACTCACGGTCAACCTTGTCACCATCTGACTCCGTCTAGCCCTACTCACGACCAAACATTATCACTATCCGCCTCCGTCAAGCCCTACTCACGGTCAACATTGTCACCATCTGACTCCGCCTAGCCCCACTCACGGTCAACATTGTCACCATCTGATTCCGTCCAGCCCCACTCACGGTCAACATTGTCACCATCTGACCACGTCTAACCCCACGCACGGTCAATTGTCACTATCTGACTCCGTCAAGCCCTACTCACGATCAACATTGTCACCATCGGACTCCGTTTAGCCCTACTCACGGTCAACATTGTCACCCTCTGACTCCGTCTAGCCCTACTCACGGTCAACTTTGTCACCATCTGACTCCGTCTAACCACACTTACGGTCAACATTGTCACCATCTGACTCCGTCT
This sequence comes from Arenicola marina, assembly GCA_964019135.1. Classification (NCBI taxonomy): domain Eukaryota; kingdom Metazoa; phylum Annelida; class Polychaeta; family Arenicolidae; genus Arenicola; species Arenicola marina. The sequence goes on from OZ025253.1 coordinate 20,956,588, forward strand.
AGCCCTACTCACGATCAACATTGTCACCATCTGACTCCGTTTAGCCCTACTCACGATCAACATTGTCACCATCTGACTCCGTCTAGCCCTACTCACGATCAACATTGTCACCATCTGACTCCGTCTAGCCCTATTCACGGTCAACATTGTCACCATCGGACTCCGTCTAGCCCTACCCACGGTCAACATTGTCACCATCTGACTCCGTCTAGCCCTACTCACGGTCAACATTGTCACCATCGGACTCCGTCTAGCCCTACCCACGGTCAACATTGTCACCATCTGACTCCGTCTAGCCCTACTCACGGTCAACATTGTCACCATCTGACTCCGTCTAGCCCTACTCACGGTCAACATTGTCACCATCTGACTCCGTCTAGCCACACTTACGGTCAACATTGTCACCATCTGACTCCGTCTAGCCCTACTCACGGTCAACATTGTCACCATCTGACTCCGTCAAGCCCTACTCACGGTCAACATTGTCACCATCGGACTCCGTCTAGCCCTACCCACGGTCAACATTGTCACCATCTGACTCCGTCTAGCCCTACTCACGGTCAACATTGTCACCATCTGACTCCGTCTAGCCCTACTCACGGTCAACATTGTCACCATCGGACTCCGTCTAGCAGTACCCACGGTCAACATTGTCACCATCTGACTCCGTCTAGCCCTACTCACGGTCAACATTGTCACCATCGGACTCCGTCTAGCCCTACTCACGGTCAACATTGTCACCATCTGACTCCGTCTAGCCCTACTCACGATCAACAGTGTCACCATCTGACTACGTCTAGCCCCACTCACGGTCAACAGTGTCACCATCTGACTCCGTCTAGCCCTACTCACGATCAACATTGTCACCATCTGACTACGTCTAGCCCCACTCACGGTCAACAGTGTCACCATCTGACTCCGTCTAGCCACACTTACGGTCAACAGTGTCACCATATGACTCCGTCTAGCCCTACCCACGGTCAACAGTGTCACCATCTGACTCCGTCTAGCCCTACTCACGGTCAACATTGTCACCATCTGACTCCGTCTAGCCCTACTCACGGTCAACATTGTCACCATCTGACTCCGTCTAGCCCTACTCACGATCAACAGTGTCACCATCTGACTACGTCTAGCCCCACTCACGGTCAACATTGTCACCATCTGACTCCGTCTAGCCCTACTCACGATCAACATTGTCACCATCTGACTACGTCTAGCCCCACTCACGGTCAACAGTGTCACCATCTGAGTCCGTCTAGCCACACTTACGGTCAACAGTGTCACCATATGACTCCGTCTAGCCCTACTCACGGTCAACAGTGTCACCATCTGACTCCGTCTAGCCCTACTCACGGTCAACATTGTCACCATCTGACTCCGTCTAGCCCTACTCACGGTCAACATTGTCACCATCTGACTCCGTCTAGCCACACTTACGGTCAACATTGTCACCATCTGACTCCGTCTAGCCCCACTCACGGTCAACATTGTCACCATCTGACTCCGTCAAGCCCTACTCACGGTCAACATTGTCACCATCGGACTCCGTCTAGCCCTACCCACGGTCAACATTGTCACCATCTGACTCCGTCTAGCCCTACTCACGGTCAACATTGTCACCATCTGACTCCGTCTAGCCCTACTCACGGTCAACATTGTCACCATCTGACTCCGTCTAGCCCTACTCACGGTCAACATTGTCACCATCTGACTCCGTCTAGCCCTACTCACGGTCAACATTGTCACCATCTGACTCCGTCTAGCCCTACTCACGGTCAACATTGTCACCATCTGACTCCGTCTAGCCACACTTACGGTCAACATTGTCACCATCTGACTCCGTCTAGCCCTACTCACGGTCAACATTGTCACCATCTGACTCCGTCTAGCCCCACTCACGATCAACATTGTCACCATCGGACTCCGTCTAGCCCCACTCACGGTCAACATTGTCACCATCTGACTCCGTCAAGCCCTACTCACGGTCAACATTGTCACCATCGGACTCCGTCTAGCCGTACCCACGGTCAACATTGTCACCATCTGACTCCGTCTAGCCCTACTCACGGTCAACATTGTCACCATCTGACTCCGTCTAGCCCTACTCACGGTCAACATTGTCACCATCGGACTCCGTCTAGCCTTACTCACGATCAACATTATCACTATCCGACTCCGTCAAGCCCTACTCACGATCAACATTGTCACCATCGGACTCCGTCTAGCCCCACTCACGGTCAACCTTGTCACCATCTGACTCCGTCTAGCCCTACTCACGACCAAACATTATCACTATCCGCCTCCGTCAAGCCCTACTCACGATCAACATTGTCACCATCGGACTCCCTCTAGCCCTATTCACGGTCAACAGTGTCACCATCTGACTCCGTCTAGCCCTACCCACGGTCAACATTGTCACCATCTGACTCCGTCTAGCCCTACTCACGATCAACATTATCACTATCCGACTCCGTCAAGCCCTACTCACGATCAACATTGTCACCATCGGATTCCGTTTAGCCCTACTCACGGTCAACATTGTCACCCTCTGACTCCGTCTAGCCACACTTACGGTCAACATTGTCACCATCTGACTCCGTCTAGCCCTACTCACGATCAACATTGTCACCATCTGACTCCGCCTAGCCCTACCCACGGTCAACATTGTCACCATCTGACTCCGTCTAGCCCTACTCACGATCAACATTGTCACTATCGGACTCCGTCTAGCCCTACTCACGATCAACATTGTCACCATCGGACTCCGTCTAGCCCTACTCACGATCAACATTGTCACCATCTGACTCCGTCTAGCCCTACCCACGGTCAACATTGTCACCATCTGACTCCGTTTAGCCCTACTCACGATCAACATTGTCACCATCGGACTCCGTCTAGCCCTACTCACGATCAACATTGTCACCATCTGACTCCGTCTAGCCCTACTCACGGTCAACATTGTCACCATCTGACTCCGTCTAGCCCTACTCACGATCAACATTGTCACCATCTGACTCCGTCGAGCCCGACTCACGGTCAACATTGTCACCATCTGACTCCGTCTAGCCCTACTCACGATCAACATTGTCACCATCTGACTCCGTCGAGCCCGACTCACGGTCAACATTGTCACCATCTGACTCCGTCTAGCCACACTCACGGTCAACATTGTCACCATCTGACTCCGTCTAGCCCTACTCACGGTCAACAGTGTCACCATCTGACTCCGTCGAGCCCGACTCACGGTCAACATTGTCACCATCTGACTCCGTCTAGCCACACTTACGGTCAACATTGTCACCATCTGACTCCGTCCAGCCCCACTCACGTTCAACAGTGTCACCATCGGACTGCGTCTAGCCCTACTCACGATCAACATTGTCACCATCTGACTCCGTCTAGCCCTACTCACGATCAACATTGTCACCATCTGACTCCGTCTAGCCCTACTCACGATCAACATTGTCACCATCTGACTTCGTCTAGCCCCACTCACGGTCAACATTGTCACCATCTGACTACGTCTAGCCCCACTCACGGTCAACATTGTCACCATCTGACTCCGTCCAGCCCCACTCACGGTCAACATTGTCACCATCTGACTACGTCTAGCCCCACTCACGGTCAACATTGTCACCATCTGACTCCGTCTAGCCCTACTCACGATCAACATTGTCACCATCTGACTACGTCTAGCCCCACTCACGGTCAACATTGTCACCATCTGACTCCGTCCAGCCCCACTCACGGTCAACATTGTCACCATCTGACTCCGTCTAGCCCCACTCACGCTCAACATTTTCACCATCTGACTCCGTCTAGCCCCACTCACAATCAACAGTGTCACCATCTGACTCCGTCTAGCCCTACTCACGATCAACATTGTCACCATCGGACGTCGTCTAGCCCTATTCACGGTCAACAGTGTCACCATCTGACTCCGTCTAGCCCTACTCACGTTCAACAGTGTCACCATCGGACTCCGTCTAGCCCCACTCACGGTCAACATTGTCACCATCTGACTACGTCTAGCCCCACTCACGGTCAACATTGTCACCATCTGACTCCGTCCAGCCCCACTCACGGTCAGCATTGTCACCATCGGACTCCGTCTAGCCCCACTCACGGTCAACATTGTCACCATCTGACTCCGTCTAGCCCCACTCACGGTCAACATTGTCACCATCGGACGCCGTCTAGCCCTACTCACGGTCAACAGTGTCACCATCTGACTCCGTCTAGCCCCACTCACGGTCAACAGTGTCACCATCTGACTCCGTCTAGCCCCACTCACGGTCAACAGGGTCACCATCTGACTCCGTCTAGCCCTACTCACGATCAACATTATCACTATCCGACTCCGTCAAGCCCTACTCACGATCAACATTGTCATCATCGGACTCCGTCTAGCCCTACTCACGATCAACATTATCACTATCCGACTCCGCCAAGCCCTACTCACCATCAACATTGTCATCATCGGACGCCGTCTAGCCCTATTCACGGTCAACAGTGTCACCATCTGACTCCGTCTAGCCCTACTCACGGTCAACAGTGTCACCATCGGACTCCGTCTAGCCCCACTCACGGTCAACATTGTCACCATCTGACTACGTCTAGCCCCACTCACGGTCAACATTGTCACCATCTGACTACGTCTAGCCCCACTCACGGTCAACATTGTCACCATCTGACTCCGTCCAGCCACACTCACGGTCAACATTGTCACCATCTGACTACGTCTAGCCCCACTCACGGTCAACATTGTCACTATCTGACTCCGTCTAGCCCTACTCACGGTCAACAGTGTCACCATCTGACCCGTCTAGCCCTACTCACGGTCAACAGTGTCACCATCTGACTCCGTCTAGCCCCACTCACGGTCAACATTGTCACCATCTGACTCCGTCTAGCCCTACTCACGATCAACATTGTCACCATCTGACTCCGTCTAGCCCTACTCACGGTCAACATTGTCACCATCTGACTCCGTCTAGCCCTACTCACGATCAACATTGTCACCATCTGACTCCGTCTAGCCCCACGCACGATCAACATTGTCACCATCGGACTCCGTCTAGCCCTATTCACGGTCAACATTGTCACCATCTGACTAAGTCTAGCCCTACTCACGGTCAACAGTGTCACCATCGGACTCCGTCTAGCCCTATTCACGGTCAACAGTGTCACCATCTGACTCTGACTAGCCACACTCACGGTCAACATTGTCACCATCTGACTCCGTCTAGCCCTACTCACGATCAACAGTGTCACCATCTGACTCCGTCGAGCCCGACTCACGGTCAACATTGTCACCATCTGACTCCGTCTAGCCCTACTCACGGTCAACAGTGTCACCATCTGACTCCGTCGAGCCCCACTCACGGTCAACATTGTCACCATCGGACTGCGTCTAGCCCTACTCACGATCAACATTGTCACCATCTGACTCCGTCTAGCCCCAATCACGGTCAACAGGGTCACCATCGGACTCCGTCTAGCCCTATTCACGGTCAACAGTGTCACCATCTGACTCTGACTAGCCACACTCACGGTCAACATTGTCACCATCTGACTCCGTCTAGCCCTACCCACGATCAACAGTGTCACCATCTGACTCCGTCGAGCCCGACTCACGGTCAACATTGTCACCATCTGACTCCGTCTAGCCCTACTCACGGTCAACAGTGTCACCATCTGACTCCGTCGAGCCCCACTCACGGTCAACAGTGTCACCATCGGACTGCGTCTAGCCCTACTCACGATCAACATTGTCACCATCTGACTCCGTCTAGCCCTACTCACGATCAACATTGTCACCATCTGACTTCGTCTAGCCCCACTCACGGTCAACATTGTCACCATCTGACTACGTCTAGCCCCACTCACGGTCAACATTGTCACCATCTGACTCCGTCCAGCCCCACTCACGGTCAACATTGTCACCATCTGACTACGTCTAGCCCCACTCACGGTCAACATTGTCACCATCTGACTCCGTCTAGCCCTACTCACGATCAACATTGTCACCATCTGACTACGTCTAGCCCCACTCACGGTCAACATTGTCACCATCTGACTCCGTCCAGCCCCACTCACGGTCAACATTGTCACCATCTGACTCCGTCTAGCCCCACTCACGATCAACATTTTCACCATCTGACTCCGTCTAGCCCCACTCACAATCAACAGTGTCACCATCTGACTTCGTCTAGCCCTACTCACGATCAACATTGTCACCATCGGACGTCGTCTAGCCCTATTCACGGTCAACAGTGTCACCATCTGACTCCGTCTAGCCCTACTCACGTTCAACAGTGTCACCATCGGACTCCGTCTAGCCCCACTCACGGTCAACATTGTCACCATCTGACTACGTCTAGCCCCACTCACGGTCAACATTGTCACCATCTGACTCCGTCCAGCCCCACTCACGGTCAGCATTGTCACCATCGGACTCCGTCTAGCCCCACTCACGGTCAACATTGTCACCATCTGACTCCGTCTAGCCCCACTCACGGTCAACATTGTCACCATCGGACGCCGTCTAGCCCTACTCACGGCCAACAGTGTCACCATCTGACTCCGTCTAGCCCCACTCACGGTCAACAGTGTCACCATCTGACTCCGTCTAGCCCCACTCACGGTCAACAGGGTCACCATCTGATTCCGTCTAGCCACACTTACGGTCAACATTGTCACCATCTGACTCCGTCTAGCCCTACTCACGATCAACATTATCACTATCCGACTCCGTCAAGCCCTACTCACGATCAACATTGTCATCATCGGACTCCGTCTAGCCCTACTCACGATCAACATTATCACTATCCGACTTCGTCAAGCCCTACTCACGATCAACATTGTCATCATCGGACGCCGTCTAGCCCTATTCACGGTCAACAGTGTCACCATCTGACTCCGTCTAGCCCTACTCACGGTCAACAGTGTCACCATCGGACTCCGTCTAGCCCCACTCACGGTCAACATTGTCACCATCTGACTACGTCTAGCCCCACTCACGGTCAACATTGTCACCATCTGACTACGTCTAGCCCCACTCACGGTCAACATTGTCACCATCTGACTCCGTCCAGCCACACTCACGGTCAACATTGTCACCATCTGACTACGTCTAGCCCCACTCACGGTCAACATTGTCACTATCTGACTCCGTCTAGCACTACTCACGGTCAACAGTGTCACCATCTGACTCCGTCTAGCCCTACTCACGGTCAACAGTGTCACCATCTGACTCCGTCTAGCCCCACTCACGGTCAACATTGTCACCATCTGACTCCGTCTAGCCCTACTCACGATCAACATTGTCACCATCTGACTCCGTCTAGCCCTACTCACGGTCAACATTGTCACCATCTGACTCCGTCTAGCCCTACTCACGATCAACATTGTCACCATCTGACTCCGTCTAGCCCCACGCACGATCAACATTGTCACCATCGGACTCCGTCTAGCCCTACTCACGGTCAACATTGTCACCATCTGACTCCGTCTAGCCCTACTCACGGTCAACAGTGTCACCATCGGACTCCGTCTAGCCCTACTCACGATCAACATTGTCACCATCTGACTCCGTCTAGCCCTACTCACGGTCAACAGTGTCACCATCGGACTCCGTCTAGCCCTACTCACGATCAACATTGTCACCATCTGACTCCGTCTAGCCCTACTCACGGTCAACAGTGTCACCATCGGACTTCGTCTAGCCCCACGCACGATCAACATTGTCACCATCGGACTCCGTCTAGCCCTACTCACGGTCAACATTGTCACCATCTGACTCCGTCTAGCCCTACTCACGGTCAACAGTGTCACCATCGGACTCCGTCTAGCCCTACTCACGATCAACATTGTCACCATCTGACTCCGTCTAGCCCTACTCACGGTCAACATTGTCACCATCGGACTCCGTCTAGCCCTACTCATGGTCAACAGTGTCACCATCTGACTCCGTCTAGCCCTACTCAAGGTCAACAGTGTCACCATCTGACTCCTTCTAGCCCTACTCACGGTCAACAGTGTCACCATCTGACTCCGTCTAGCCCTACTCACGGTCAACAGTGTCACCATCGGACTCCGTCTAGCCCTACTCACGATCAAAATTGTCACCATCTGACTCCGTCTAGCCCTACTCACGGTCAACATTGTCACCATCGGACTCCGTCTAGCCCTACTCATGGTCAACAGTGTCACCATCTGACTCCGTCGAGCCCCACTCACGGTCAACAGTGTCACCATCGGACTGCGTCTAGCCCTACTCACGATCAACATTGTCACCATCTGACTCCGTCTAGCCCTACTCACGATCAACATTGTCACCATCTGACTTCGTCTAGCCCCACTCACGGTCAACATTGTCACCATCTGACTACGTCTAGCCCCACTCACGGTCAACATTGTCACCATCTGACTCCGTCCAGCCCCACTCACGGTCAACATTGTCACCATCTGACTACGTCTAGCCCCACTCACGGTCAACATTGTCACCATCTGACTCCGTCTAGCCCTACTCACGATCAACATTGTCACCATCTGACTACGTCTAGCCCCACTCACGGTCAACATTGTCACCATCTGACTCCGTCCAGCCCCACTCACGGTCAACATTGTCACCATCTGACTCCGTCTAGCCCCACTCACGATCAGCATTTTCACCATCTGACTCCGTCTAGCCCCACTCACAATCAACAGTGTCACCATCTGACTTCGTCTAGCCCTACTCACGATCAACATTGTCACCATCGGACGTCGTCTAGCCCTATTCACGGTCAACAGTGTCACCATCTGACTCCGTCTAGCCCTACTCACGTTCAACAGTGTCACCATCGGACTCCGTCTAGCCCCACTCACGGTCAACATTGTCACCATCTGACTACGTCTAGCCCCACTCACGGTCAACATTGTCACCATCTGACTCCGTCCAGCCCCACTCACGGTCAGCATTGTCACCATCGGACTCCGTCTAGCCCCACTCACGGTCAACATTGTCACCATCTGACTCCGTCTAGCCCCACTCACGGTCAACATTGTCACCATCGGACGCCGTCTAGCCCTACTCACGGCCAACAGTGTCACCATCTGACTCCGTCTAGCCCCACTCACGGTCAACAGTGTCACCATCTGACTCCGTCTAGCCCCACTCACGGTCAACAGGGTCACCATCTGATTCCGTCTAGCCACACTTACGGTCAACATTGTCACCATCTGACTCCGTCTAGCCCTACTCACGATCAACATTATCACTATCCGACTCCGTCAAGCCCTACTCACGATCAACATTGTCATCATCGGACTCCGTCTAGCCCTACTCACGATCAACATTATCACTATCCGACTTCGTCAAGCCCTACTCACGATCAACATTGTCATCATCGGACGCCGTCTAGCCCTATTCACGGTCAACAGTGTCACCATCTGACTCCGTCTAGCCCTACTCACGGTCAACAGTGTCACCATCGGACTCCGTCTAGCCCCACTCACGGTCAACATTGTCACCATCTGACTACGTCTAGCCCCACTCACGGTCAACATTGTCACCATCTGACTACGTCTAGCCCCACTCACGGTCAACATTGTCACCATCTGACTCCGTCCAGCCACACTCACGGTCAACATTGTCACCATCTGACTACGTCTAGCCCCACTCACGGTCAACATTGTCACTATCTGACTCCGTCTAGCACTACTCACGGTCAACAGTGTCACCATCTGACTCCGTCTAGCCCTACTCACGGTCAACAGTGTCACCATCTGACTCCGTCTAGCCCCACTCACGGTCAACATTGTCACCATCTGACTCCGTCTAGCCCTACTCACGATCAACATTGTCACCATCTGACTCCGTCTAGCCCTACTCACGGTCAACATTGTCACCATCTGACTCCGTCTAGCCCTACTCACGATCAACATTGTCACCATCTGACTCCGTCTAGCCCCACGCACGATCAACATTGTCACCATCGGACTCCGTCTAGCCCTACTCACGGTCAACATTGTCACCATCTGACTCCGTCTAGCCCTACTCACGGTCAACAGTGTCACCATCGGACTCCGTCTAGCCCTACTCACGATCAACATTGTCACCATCTGACTCCGTCTAGCCCTACTCACGGTCAACAGTGTCACCATCGGACTCCGTCTAGCCCTACTCACGATCAACATTGTCACCATCTGACTCCGTCTAGCCCTACTCACGGTCAACAGTGTCACCATCGGACTTCGTCTAGCCCCACGCACGATCAACATTGTCACCATCGGACTCCGTCTAGCCCTACTCACGGTCAACATTGTCACCATCTGACTCCGTCTAGCCCTACTCACGGTCAACAGTGTCACCATCGGACTCCGTCTAGCCCTACTCACGATCAACATTGTCACCATCTGACTCCGTCTAGCCCTACTCACGGTCAACATTGTCACCATCGGACTCCGTCTAGCCCTACTCATGGTCAACAGTGTCACCATCTGACTCCGTCTAGCCCTACTCAAGGTCAACAGTGTCACCATCTGACTCCTTCTAGCCCTACTCACGGTCAACAGTGTCACCATCTGACTCCGTCTAGCCCTACTCACGGTCAACAGTGTCACCATCGGACTCCGTCTAGCCCTACTCACGATCAAAATTGTCACCATCTGACTCCGTCTAGCCCTACTCACGGTCAACATTGTCACCATCGGACTCCGTCTAGCCCTACTCATGGTCAACAGTGTCACCATCTGACTCCGTCTAGCCCTACTCACGGTCAACAGTGTCACCATCTGACTCCGTCTAGCCCTACTCACGGTCAACAGTGTCACAATCTGACTTCGTCTAGCCATACTTACGGTCAACTGTGTCATCTTCAGTGAGTTGGTTTTTACCCGTTCGTATGAAGTATTTCGTTTTCACGGATGTGACGATCAAAAAGTCCGAACGCCTGTTTGTGATGATATTTCGTCCTCAAATAGGAGTGGGGGGGGGGGGGGCAAGGGGGGGGGGGGGGTCGTGTTCCCAGTTCACGAAGAATAAGTTTCTTTATTCCCAAGTCACGATGAATTAAAAGCAGAATTCTCCGCATGCAATGGCGCCTACACGACACTAAATTGACGATTTCCTGACAAGTTCGCGATTAATGAAAATACCCAAGCCCAATCCCGAAGAACCCTTGCCCCCCCCTCCCCCCCCAAAAAAAAAGAGACGAAGAAGAGTCCACCGTTATGCTACTTTGGCTGATTGACTGGGAGACACACGTGCGTCCCTCGCTGTTGTTCTTGTCGGGGTGATTACAAAAAGACACATCGTCTGTAGGTACAGACGGATGTATGACCGGAGAGAGAGATATATAAAAAGAGCGATGTTCTCGTGTTGTCTGGATGTTGCGTCCGGTTTTTCAGAAGCCAATCTGTAACGTGCCTTCCGTAGTGGTTTGAGACCATTATATGCCATAACTGGAGGGCATGGGGAGGGGGGCATGGGACGGACGGCAGGTAGGGCTTTGATAATGCTCAAGGCTTTGAGAAAAGGTGTAACCCGCGTAAGATATCTCTCGCTGGCCTTTACGCTCGTACGCTTTCGTTGGCCTTTACGCTCGTACGTGCTCGCTGGCCCTTACGCTCTTACGTGCTCGCTGGCTCTTACGCTCGTACGTTCTCGCTGGCCCTTACGCTCGTACGTTCTCGCTGGCCCTTACGCTCGTACGTTCTCGCTGGCCCTTACGCTCGTACGTTCTCGCTGGCCCTTACGCTCGTACGTTCTCGCTGGCCCTTACGCTCGTACGTTCTCGTTGGCCCTTACGCTCGTACGTTCTCGTTGGCCCTTACGCTCGTACGTTCTCGTTGGCCCTTACGCTCGTACGTTCTCGCTGGCCCTTACGCTCGTACGTTCTCGTTGGCCCTTACGCTCGTACGTTCTCGCTGGCCCTTACGCTCGTACGTTCTCGTTGGCCCTTACGCTCGTACGTTCTCGTTGGCCCTTACGCTCGTACGTTCTCGCTGGCCCTTACGCTCGTACGTTCTCGTTGGCCCTTACGCTCGTACGTTCTCGTTGGCCCTTACGCTCGTACGTTCTCGCTGGCCCTTACGCTCGTACGTTCTCGTTGGCCCTTACGCTCGTACGTTCTCGTTGGCCCTTACGCTCGTACGTTCTCGCTGGCCCTTACGCTCGTACGTTCTCGCTGGCCCTTACGCTCGTACGTTCTCGCTGGCCCTTACGCTCGTACGTTCTCGTTGGCCCTTACGCTCGTACGTTCTCGCTGGCCCTTACGCTCGTACGTTCTCGTTGGCCCTTACGCTCGTACGTTCTCACTGGCCCTTACGCTCGTACGTTCTCGCTGGCCCTTACGCTCGTACGTTCTCGTTGGCCCTTACGCTCGTACGTTCTCGCTGGCCCTTACGCTCGTACGTTCTCGCTGGCCCTTACGCTCGTACGTTCTCGCTGGCCCTTACGCTCGTACGTTCTCGTTGGCCCTTACGCTCGTACGTTCTCGTTGGCCCTTACGCTCGTACGTTCTCGTTGGCCCTTACGCTCGTACGTTCTCGCTGGCCCTTACGCTCGTACGTTCTCGTTGGCCCTTACGCTCGTACGTTCTCGCTGGCCCTTACGCTCGTACGTTCTCGCTGGCCCTTACGCTCGTACGTTCTCGTTGGCCCTTACGCTCGTACGTTCTCGTTGGCCCTTACGCTCGTACGTTCTCGTTGGCCCTTACGCTCGTACGTTCTCGCTGGCCCTTACGCTCGTACGTTCTCGTTGGCCCTTACGCTCGTACGTTCTCGCTGGCCCTTACGCTCGTACGTTCTCGTTGGCCCTTACGCTCGTACGTTCTCGTTGGCCCTTACGCTCGTACGTTCTCGTTGGCCCTTACGCTCGTACGTTCTCGCTGGCCCTTACGCTCGTACGTTCTCGTTGGCCCTTACGCTCGTACGTTCTCGTTGGCCCTTACGCTCGTACGTTCTCGTTGGCCCTTACGCTCGTACGTTCTCGTTGGCCCTTACGCTCGTACGTTCTCGCTGGCCCTTACGCTCGTACGTTCTCGCTGGCCCTTACGCTCGTACGTGCTCGTTGGCCCTTACGCTCGTACGTTCTCGCTGGCCCTTACGCTCGTACGTTCTCGTTGGCCCTTACGCTCGTACGTTCTCGCTGGCCCTTACGCTCGTACGTTCTCGTTGGCCCTTACGCTCGTACGTGCTCGTTGGCCCTTACGCTCGTACGTTCTCGCTGGCCCTTACGCTCGTACGTTCTCGTTGGCCCTTACGCTCGTACGTTCTCGCTGGCCCTTACGCTCGTACGTTCTCGTTGGCCCTTACGCTCGTACGTTCTCGCTGGCCCTTACGCTCGTACGTTCTCGCTGGCCCTTACGCTCGTTGCGCTGACCAGTGCGGAGCTACCATCTCTCTCACGTCTATTATTTACAGCCAGGCAAAAATGGTGAGATGATTGTTACATGGCTGCCCAATGAAAACGGAACCTTTTTGTTCTGCCGCATAGGCCGCCTAAGTCTCAATGGCACCTGGAGGAAAAATATAGACGCCGCCTTGCAAAACTACCGGTCACGGCCCTGCGTTATGACACAACTGATATATGGATGGATTGGCATTTTTCCTCAACATATTGATGGACGCACCTTTAAGTATGGGTTATCTGGTTCGCTGTAGAGCACGAATCAGTCATCATGTGTTGGATAGAAGCGCTGGAAGCGAATAAATCGCGTTGCACAATTACAGTGGAACCCCGCTAATAAGAGCAACTGCGGGACTGAGTAAAGTGGTCTCATTAGCGGGGTGGTCTCATTAGCGAAAGTGCCCCAATTCCGATATGTCCTTAACAACCGAGTTTTAATATTTATAGCCGATGGATGCGATAATCCAACTCCACAATTAGACGTTGCCATGGGTTACATACTGGCAGATAAAGCCCTGTTATTAGCAGTGGGATTATCACTGGCGCCAACAATGGGGCGGACCCCGGTAACACGCAGTGTGGGGGGGGGGGGGGTGGCTGTGACTTCACACATACAGCGCAGTCAACACCGTACGTACAGCCGACTGGAGGTTAATCCGTATCCTTTAATCTGTAAAAGAACTAACATGCCACAAACAAAGACGGACCCCTCGGACAGGTTTTAGATATAACTAATATCAAATATCGATTTGTGTTAGTGTCTCTGGATGCATCAATGCCCACGAGCGCATTGCTGTCGTCACAGAAAGCAGTTACTCTTTGATTCAGGGCCCGTGTAACTCGGAAATTCATTAAGGGAAAACAGTTTGTTGGATGCTGCTCCATACCATTGGTATCCACGAGGTTCGAAAAAAATCGCCAAAACTTCGGCGGTCGCACAAGCGGGATTGAGCTCCATTGAAATTGATTGATCGGGCCTTGTCTTAGTGGTCCTAATGCCGGATTAGCGGGGTGGTCACATTAGCGGGGTTCAGGCCAATGTTAAAGTATTGAGACTGGGATTAATGGCAGGTTGGTAATGTAGAGCATATACAGTCTCGTCCGCCAAGACTTCCGGCTTACTTATTGTGGCGAGAAACAAATAAGCACGTGTTCAGGATTGAGTTTAGAATTCCTGCGCACACTGGTATCCTGACTATCGGTGACGTAGGCGTGACACATATGTTACGCAAAGACAGGGACGGGAAACCAGACTACTTGCGCAAGAGCCAGGCGCCTAGGGCTGGATCTAGCCCAGTGAACTTGACCCTTCTGACAACAAGCTGATAGGCAGAAGGGTCAAGCAATACACATGGTCAAAATATAGTAATGCATCACTCAGCTCGCTTCGATGAATGATTGTCCATTGGGACGACGAACTTACCGCTCCAAATCGCATCGACTCTCTTCTTTAGACATTAATTAGACCCTAGGATGCATTCATTTTTAATTTTGCTGTCCATTCCTTGCACATCGGTCGTTAACGGCTTCTCTCCCTGCCGCTTCGAATTTTGCCAGGCAGTGTTACCTGAATCTTCCGCGTGGTGGCGCCGCTCGTTGCATGAACGGTCCTACGCAAGCTAGGTGGCGCTACCAGCTACCAGTACTTTACGCGTTTTTATTTGCTGGTTATCTCTACGCAAGCATAGCTTTCATCAAAGCTCTAGAGAGCGCAAAGGTGTCACTGAAGCTTCCATACCAGCTAAAGGAGCGGGCCACCGGGGTGGTCTTAAGGCGGAGTCACGTGTGGTAAAGTGACAAACCTGCCACAGTAAGATGAATATCCACCTCTTATCGCCTAAGTATTACCCGGGATCTAGCCTGGCAATTCAACGTGAGTCAATAAATGGAGCCCTCACATTCAATGTGCATGATTAGGCCCGAGCCCGTTATGCGCGCCTGAGGGATACAGTAACACGCTGTGTAGCCTGAACAGACGTTAAGTCGCTGACATGTTGATAGGGCGACGAAATAACGTCTGAACATGACCCATACACAGCCCTGTGCACCGGAGTATTTGTCCTTAATTACTGCAAAATCGTACCTGTGGGATGTAATCCGAGATACCCAAGCGATTCTACCACTCACAATGTAACTTGGGGACGCAATAAAACGTGTCTAAAAGTGACAGCTGGAGCCTATTTCGCACTTTCATTTTTGTATTTTTCGCTGTACTTAACTTTGCTGCACACGACGCCATGACAGAGACAACTGCGCTCGCTTGGCGGCGCTGATTGACGCTGGAGGTAAGACCGTTAGAGCCAGTGAGTACGCTCATAAATATGGCCGCGATGGACACTGTGGGACTACTTCTCCAACAACCTTCAAGTGATTTGCGGCTCCCATATAAACACAACGAGGAGCAAATAGAAGCAATTCGTCGGCTTTATTTGGGAGAAGACGTACTTTGTGTCCTGTCAACCGGGCATGGTAAAAGTGACATCTATGTCCTTCCCCCTCTGCTGAAAACAAAGCCAGTGGCGAGGTAGTATTTTCAGTTTCCTTCAGGAGCAAGGTCATGTATGTTTGCTGTACATCTACAGATTAATGATATGCAAGTCAGTTATTTCGTGAATGTTATTTGTTGATGAATGTCGCAAGTTTCAAATTATCCGTGGAATCATTTTCTAAATAATTGACAATTGCATCTCTCTATATTAAGCCATATGACATATGACGAAACATATTAATCAATTTTAGCCACAATAAGGACCATCATATTGCGTTAATGTATGCCATAAGGCTACATTAATTATGCTTCAATGATACGCGTAAGAAGATACTTTGCGGGCGCAGCGCACTGGGCGAAATATATAAAGGCCATAGGATATTTCTGAGAGAAGGGCGAGCGTTTATTACACAAACAGAATATGTGGTTACTTAACAAAATTTGTTAAGCGGCGTTTTGGGGGTTTGGGGGTGGGGGGGTAGATCATATATATCATTGGCAATGATGTAATTGTGCCATGATTCTGGTTCGTGGGTCAGCCTCTCATTCGAAAAATGTCACAAGTTTATACCAACATGTTCACTCTCTCCCTTGCCCCCCCTCCCCGGCCCCACATGACTCAAATGTGTCCTCCACACACCCATAAAAGCCATCTAGTACTCAACTCATTTCTACTCTCACGTACGACATCCCCTGAGCTTATTGCTCTTACGGCTATTGTACACTTCTTCGCCTAGTAGTTCTCATGCTTATGTCGGATCTTGACAAATACAACTGCTTTTATGTCTGGCTCAATCCGGATCATTGCAAAAATTAGGTAAACATCGCTCAAAAGCATTATGAAAGGAAACCATAATGTAGCGTTACAATAATATCATATTTATAATTATATTAATAATAATAACAGCAGGGGTCACCATGCAAATGTCCTTAATAAATTATAATTACTTTGAAACTCCACGTTCACTTCTTTTCTTCCGGAAAAGTTCGCAACAAACAACACAAGTCTCTTCAGCCATCACGCCACCCGCTTACTGAACTCGTCACAGCGAAGTGATTTGAGCGTATAAAGCCGTGTGGATCTCGTGTTACCTCTAGTGGCGCGGTGCATCATGGGTATCAGCATGGCGGCCCACCCTCGAAGTCCAAGTGTTTTCGAAAACAGTGAAAACTAAATAGGAAACCGTGCAGTCCCTTTCTATGATATGACCGTTTTATTGCGTCCCCAAGTTACATTGTGAGTGGTAGAATCGCTTGGGTATCTCGGATTACATCCCACAGGTACGATTTTGCAGTAATTAAGGACAAATACTCCGGTGCACAGGGCTGTGTATGGGTCACGTTCAGACGTTATTTCGTCGCCCTATCAACATGTCAGCGACTTAACGTCTGTTCAGGCTACACGCTGTGGCAATCCCAACAGCAGCACCCACCGTTGGGGCGCGCCACTAGAGGGTCATTTCCCATGAATTCTAAGACGACTTCGGCCTGCTTGTATCAACAGAAACATGATCGCTATATAGCCCCAACGGTGGCATTGATCTTTGAGCAGCTGAGACTGAGGCTACAATGGTTTCGGGTGCCAGAACGGGTTCGTCGGTTGCTGGCGTCCCGAGCTCACAGAGACACCGAACAATGCCAATGTCTAAATACCGGAAACAGGTGCCCGCGCAGCACTCCTCTAGCTGCCGTCTTCACCCGTTACCGCCCCAACCATAGTGTCCTCGTCTATGATATATATACCCCTTTGATATATATACCCCTTTTTACACCACTAGCAGGGGGAGGGGACGAGGGGTGGGGGGCATGGGGGCAGTAGGGGTGGTGGGGGGGGGGGGGGAGACGAACATACTTGTCCGGTCAAAGTGAGACTTCCCCAAACGCAAAGTATATCCCAGTAATGATGCCAGCGACGAACGGTGTTACTATGGTTACCTGCACCATTGGGATTATCATGACAGTGACGGTTCGTCTCCATAGCACCAGGCCTGTACATGTATATATATCCTGGTACATGTACAGCCGGCAATATAGTTCACAGGTCTACATGTCCTTTAAAAATGAGTGCGCGACGCAGCTGCAGTAAGGCACCAGCGTGATGCGCACTTGTTCTAAGAGCACGTCTTATTTTGTTTGTCCCCAAAGCACCCACACCGGAAATAGGGCTCAAGGAAACTGTGCAGCCCTATCAGAGATTAGTATTTCTTAGTATTTTTTTTCAAAAACTGACAGCAGCGTGGAGGACAGTATGTTTCAGAAAATGAGTAGTTATCACCCGTAAACAGTAATTTGCTCGTGGACTGCACGCCTTTAACGAATAACTCAACGGTCTAAGGCTGTACCGACTGAGCTAACAGGGTTCGTGATGATCGGTCGCGCTTGCCTGTGATATTTGAAGGGGTCTGGAAGGGGTAAATGGTGACACGCGACACAGGCATAATTGAAAAATCGACATTCGACATTGACCCCCAAATTCCGACACTGGGAATCTGGAAAAGCGATATCGACCTATATTTTGGAAAAAAAGACTGATTTCTTGCCAAAAAGCGACGCGTAACGCCGTGAAAAATCGACATTCTACACTGAGAATTTAGAAAAATTGACACTGGACACTGCCCTCCTCCAATTTTAGCTACGCGAATAACTCACTTGTAACTGATATTAGTTTCAGTTGCTAACATGGGCATCGAGAGATACATCGTCTCTCTGGCGAAGTGATTGGCGCACTAGACGCTGCTCATCACAATGCGAGGGGGTTTCTTTGCTCAGCGGTTGGTTGTATATTCAGGACGATTTAACTCCTTGTGGTCATATCGGAAGAGAGTTAAGAGTGAAGCCATGTCCCCAGGGGTAACCCCCTACTCCTTGCGAAGAAAGACATGGGATCTTTATCCTGCGACCACACATACATGGCCACAGCGGGGCTCGAACCATCGATCCACGTGCCGTTAGGCTCTCTGGTGGCCAGAACACTCAATGCGAGCGCCCTATTCCACTGAGCTATCGGGCCGGCCCACTTTACCCAGTGCAGCCCTTATGTGGACAAAAACGGTCTAAAACACCAATTAATAGACCGATCCCGGCTCGAACATTAATCCCCACCCACCCTTGGGTCCTTTTTCCTTGCTCGCGAGTATGATATTGACTAACATAGCTGATGGTAAGTACAAATGAGAAGTACTCATCTCTGAAACTGACAAGAAAGTAACATGCTGATTTGTTTGTCCCACATGTTTGTTCGACTTGTTTATTAGACAAAGTTCTTTTTTCACCACATGCTTGGATAAAAGCAGCAGTGACGCCATGATTGACAGCCTGTATCGGTCTATACAATTGTTCATGTTACCACCACACAAGTTGAACCGTCTTCTTTAATGAGCTCATCCGGCGGCTGCAGGAGTCGACCATTGTCTCCCAGATCCACTTTCTTTCACCTACAGGTGGGTTCCAATGGCATATGGCAAGGAGATGCAAATGCGTTTTTTTTGTTTTAGCCTATTTTCCTTTCGTAAAAAAACATGCGCATGTCTTCAAGTCAATATGCATCATCTGTGCCCTGTTGCCAGCTCCATCGTTTGGGAGAACAGCCCCGACTCCAATTACTTTTTGGTATCAATGAGATGTTTTCCATT
The DNA here is from genome assembly GCA_964019135.1 of Arenicola marina. NCBI lineage: Eukaryota > Metazoa > Annelida > Polychaeta > Arenicolidae > Arenicola > Arenicola marina. The sequence goes on from OZ025253.1 coordinate 20,976,107, forward strand.
TCCGCTATTTCGGGCTGTCGATATACCATGCCCATCCACATCAACGTTGATGACTTTTCTTCCCTTTTGTAAGTCATATTCGGTACAACCGCTTGCAATTAGGGGTACCGGAGATTCATTGTCCTAATACAAACACTACCAGCGAAAACTATTTACAATAGTGTTGACACATCTTGGCGAATATTCCTATTTTCTCTCCTTTGGATGCATACCCGGCTTGGAGCTAATGCCACGACAAGAAACAAAGAAATCCATCTACTGCAGTGAAAAATTCTCCCACAGGTCAGCAGCGTTCCTTGCCTTCAATATCACGTGACTCCTTTTTGGCAAATAGCAAACATGGTTTTGCAATACCATGTTTTCTGGTAGAATAAGCCCTACCCTGGTGCAATAAGACCTATCCTAGTGCAATAAGATCTATCCTAGTGCAATAAGACCTATCCTGATGCAATGAGACCTATCCTGATGCAATGAGACCTATTCTGGTGCAATAAGACCTATCCTGGTGCAATAAGCCCTACCCTGGTGCAATAAGACCTATCCTAGTGCAATAAGACCTATCCTAGTGCAATAAGACCTATCCTGATGCAATGAGACCTATCCTGATGCAATGAGACCTATTCTGGTGCAATAAGACCTATCCTGGTGCAATAAGCCCTACCCTGGTGCAATAAGACCTATCCTAGTGCAATAAGACCTATCCTAGTGCAATAAGACCTATCCTGATGCAATCAGACCTATCCTGATGCAATGAGACCTATTCTGGTGCAATAAGACCTATCCTGGTGCAATAAGACCTATCCTGATGCAATGAGACCTATCCTGATGCAATGAGACCTATTCTGGTGCAATAAGACCTATCCTGGTGCAATAAGATCTATCCTGGTGCGATAAGACCTATCTTAGTGCAATAGGACCTATCCTGGTGCAGTAATACCTATCCTGGTGCAATAAGACCAATCCTGATGCAATAATACCGATCCTAGTGCAATAAGACCTATCCTGGTGCAATAAGACCTATCCTGATGCAATAAGACCGATCCTAGTGCAATAAGACCTATCCTAGTGCAATAAGACCTATCCTGATGCAATGAGACCTATCCTGATGCAATAAGACCTATTCTGGTGCAATAAGACCTATCCTGGTGCAATAAGACCTATCCTGGTGCGATAAGACCTATCTTAGTGCAATAGGACCTATCCTGGTGCAGTAATACCTATCCTGGTGCAATAAGACCGATCCTGATGCAATAAGACCGATCCTAGTGCAATAAGACCTATCCTGGTGCAATAAGACCTATCCTGATGCAATAAGACCTATCCTGGTGCAATAAGACCTATCCTGGTGCAATAAGACCTATCCTAGTGCAATAAGACCTATCCTGGTGGAATAAGACCTATCCTGGTGCAATAAGACCTATCCTAGTGCAATAAGACCTATCCTGGTGCAATAAGACCTATCCTTGTGCAATAAGACCTATCCTAGTGCAATAAGACCTATCCTAGTGCAATAAGACCTATCCTAGTGCAATAAGACCTATCCTGGTGCAATAAGACCTATCCTGATGCAATGAGACCGATCCTAGTGCAATAAGACCTATCCTGGTGCAATAAGACCAATCCTGATGCAATGAGACCGATCCTAGTGCAATAAGACCTATCCTGGTGCAATAAGACCTATCCTAGTGCGATAAGACCTATCTTAGTGCAATAGGACCTATCCTGGTGCAGTAATACTTATCACGATGCAGTAATACCTATCCTGGTGCAATAGGACCTATCCTGGTGCAGTAATACCTATCCTAGTGCAATAAGACCTATCCTGGTGCAATAAGACGTATCCTGGTGCAATAAGACCTATCCTGCTGCAATAAGACCTATCCTGATGCAATGAGACCTATTCTGGTGCAATAAGACCTATCCTGGTGCAATAAGACCTACCCTGGTGCAATAAGACCTATCCTGATGCAATAAGACCTATCCTGGTGCAATAAGACCTATCCTGGTGCAATAAGACCTATCCTGGTGCAATAAGACCGATCCTGGTGCAATAAGACCTATCTTGGTGAAATAAGACCTATCCTGGTGCAGCAATACCTACCCTGGTGCAATAAAACCTATCCTGGTGCACTAAGACCTATCCTGATGCAATAAAACCTATGCTGGTGCAATAAGACATATCCTGGTGCAATAAGACCTAACCTGGTGCAATAAGACCTATCCTGGTGCAATAAAACCTATCCTGATGCAATAAGACCTAACCTGGTGCAATAAGACCTATCCTGGTGCAATAAGACCTATCCTAGTACCTATCCTGGTGCAATAAGACCTATCCTAGTACCTATCCTGGTGCAACAAGACCTATCCTAGTACCTATCCTAGTGCAATAAGACCTATCCTGGTGCAATAAGACCTATCCTGGTGCAATAAGACCTATCCTGATGCAATAAGACCGATCCTAGTGCAATAAGACCTATCCTGGTGCAATAAGACCTATCCTAGTGCAATAAGACCTATCCTGGTGCAATAAGACCTATCCTGGTGCAATAAGACCTATCCTAGTGCAATAAGACCTATCCTGGTGCAATAAGACCTATCCTTGTGCAATAAGACCTATCCTAGTGCAATAAGACCTATCCTAGTGCAATAAGACCTATCCTAGTGCAATAAGACCTATCCTGGTGCAATAAGACCTATCCTGATGCAATGAGACCGATCCTAGTGCAATAAGACCTATCCTGGTGCAATAAGACCAATCCTGATGCAATGAGACCGATCCTAGTGCAATAAGACCTATCCTGGTGCAATAAGACCTATCCTAGTGCGATAAGACCTATCTTAGTGCAATAGGACCTATCCTGGTGCAGTAATACTTATCACGATGCAGTAATACCTATCCTGGTGCAATAGGACCTATCCTGGTGCAGTAATACCTATCCTAGTGCAATAAGACCTATCCTGGTGCAATAAGACGTATCCTGGTGCAATAAGACCTATCCTGCTGCAATAAGACCTATCCTGATGCAATGAGACCTATTCTGGTGCAATAAGACCTATCCTGGTGCAATAAGACCTACCCTGGTGCAATAAGACCTATCCTGATGCAATAAGACCTATGCTGGTGCAATAAGACCTATCCTAGTGCAATAAGACCTATCCTGGTGCAATAAGACCGATCCTGGTGCAATAAGACCTATCTTGGTGAAATAAGACCTATCCTGGTGCAGCAATACCTACCCTGGTGCAATAAAACCTATCCTGGTGCACTAAGACCTATCCTGATGCAATAAAACCTATGCTGGTGCAATAAGACATATCCTGGTGCAATAAGACCTAACCTGGTGCAATAAGACCTATCCTGGTGCAATAAGACCTATCCTAGTACCTATCCTGGTGCAATAAGACCTATCCTAGTACCTATCCTGGTGCAACAAGACCTATCCTAGTACCTATCCTGGTGCAATAAGACCTATCCTAGTACCTATCCTTGTGCAATAAGACCTATCCTAGTACCTATCCTGGTGCAATAAGACCTATCCTAGTACCTATCCTTGTGCAATAAGACCTATCCTAGTACCTATCCTGGTGCAATAAGACCTATCCTAGTACCTATCCTGGTGCAACAAGACCTATCCTAGTACCTATCCTGGTGCAATAAGACCTATCCTAGTACCTATTCTGGTGCAATAAGACCTATCCTAGTACCTATCCTGGTGCAATAAGACCTATCCTAGTATCTATCCTGGTGCAATAAGATCTATCCTGGTGCAATAAGACCTATCTTGGCGCAATAAGACCTACCCTGGTGCAATAAGACCTATCCTGATGCAATAAGACCTAACCTGGTGCAATAAGACCTATCCTGGTGCAATAAGACCTATCCTAGTACCTATCCTGGTGCAATAAGACCTATCCTAGTTCCTATCCTGGTGCAACAAGACCTATCCTAGTACCTATCCTGGTGCAATAAGACCTATCCTAGTACCTATCCTTGTGCAATAAGACCTATCCTAGTACCTATCCTGGTGCAATAAGACCTATCCTAGTACCTATCCTTGTGCAATAAGACCTATCCTAGTACCTATCCTGGTGCAATAAGACCTATCCTAGTACCTATCCTGGTGCAACAAGACCTATCCTAGTACCTATCCTGGTGCAATAAGACCTATCCTAGTACCTATTCTGGTGCAATAAGACCTATCCTAGTACCTATCCTGGTGCAATAAGACCTATCCTAGTATCTATCCTGGTGCAATAAGATCTATCCTGGTGCAATAAGACCTATCTTGGTGCAATAAGACCTATCCTGATGCAATAAGACCTATTCTGGTGCAATAAGACCTATCCTGGTGCAATAAGACCTATCCTGGTGCAATAAGACCTATCCTGGTGCAATAAGACCTATCGTAGTACATATCCTGGTGCAATAAGACCCATCCTGGTGCAATAAGACCTATCCTGATGCAATGAGACCCACCCTCGTGCAATAAGACCTATCCTGGTGCAATAAGACCTATCCTAATACCTATCCTGGTGCAATAAGACCTATCCTAGTACCTATCCTGGTGCAATAAGACCTATCCTGGTGCAATAAGACCTATCCTGGTGCAATAAGACCTACCCTGGTGCAATAAGATCTATCCTAGTACCTATCCTGATGCAATAAGACCTATCCTTGGGGCAAAAAGACCTATCCTGGTGCAATAAGACCTACCCTGGTGCAATAAGACCTATCCTGGTGCAATAAGACCTATCCGGGTACAATAAATATTCCTCGTACAAACTCACACAAGCATTTTTTCTGACAAGCTAATTAATATTCGCCCACTCTCGCACAATTACTTTTCCTCGAGTTTCGCACACAGCACACATAATCATTAATCCTGCCGCTCACACGAGAGCTACTCTTCAGACCGCCCACAGGGGCCGGCCAGCTAGCTCAGTGGGTAAGAGAGCTCGCTCTGGTCACTTGAGAACCTAACGGCACCCAAATCCGTGGTTCGCGCCTTGCTGTGGCCATGTCTGTGTGGATGTAATATACAGATCCCATGTCTATCCTGGCAAAGAGTAGGGGGTTACCCCCGGGGACATGGTTCCACTCTCCCTTTCCTTCTCCCATTGAGGCGATATGACCACAAATGGTTAAAGCCAGACGTGGGGTAATCATAATCAATAATAGTAATCTATTGTATGAAATTGACAATCATAGCTGATGGTAGGTACAAGTGAGCAGTACTCATCTCTGAAACTGATAACAAAGTGACATGCTACTTTGTTTGTCCGTATTCTTTGTCTGACATAACGCACGTGACGGACCATTTTTCACCACATGATTGGATAAAAGTAATAGTGACGTCAGTGTATGATTGAGAGCCTGGATCGGTCTATTGTACAATAGACCGATCCAGACTGTCAATCATTCATTGACGTCGCTGTAGCTTTTATCTAATCATGTGGTGAATATAAATATGATTCTTCCACGTGCATTATGTTTGACAAACAAGTCTGACAAGCAACGCAGCATGTCATCTTCTTGTCCGTTCGAGAGGTGAGTACTTCTCACTTGTACCTACCAGCAGCCATGATTGTCAATTTCATACTAAACGATTACCTTAGAATTGTAGTTATAGCTTTAAATGGCCCGCCTAGTTGCCTATTTGCCTAGTTGCACGTGCCAGGCTTCTTGACAACGATATATGGTATCAAAGAGGCGCCTGACCAATGTGGAAAGGCTCGCGATTTGCGAACAGGCAGTCCAAAAATGCTTTACTTCGATGGTTGCATGCGAAAATTAAACCAAAGAAGCAGAGATAATTCAACGTCTTACATTTAGATTTAAATCGTAATAATGGTAATAGCGCGAGTTTTGCATGGCGTTAGACATTTTATTTGCCCTTCAAGCTGTAGCAGCACTTCATTTTTTGTTCAATATACAATTTTCAAAGATATTAGTACACCAAAATAGGTCATACGGCGACCGCCCATTGTAAAATGTGTAATGCGGCGAGTAGTGACGCTACTATGCGGCGAACGCATAACGTTGGGCTGCCACTGCGCTGACGATAACGCTGTCTGCGTGATAAGCGGCGCCCTATGAGCTACAAATTGGATTTTAGCGCTATTAATCCCGTTGGTGGTGTCCTTTCGTGCTTTCAGGTATATTTTACATTAAATATATAAACTTTTTTATTTCCTCTGACGGCAATAAATAGTTGTTTGCGTCATCAAGGCGTCATATTCCGACTACGACATTCACTGACAGTCAACTGTTTGTCTCCCCTAACTTGCTGATAACTTTGCTGGCTGAAAACTAAGACGTACCCTTGACTGTTCGATTATTGAACAAAACTTCACAATTATTTAGCATAGGTGGTCTCCTGTCTTTGTTTTATTTTATGACACAATAGGTTCGTCTACCCTTCGACGCCACTGCAGGGGTGGGGGGCAAGGGGTATTTCCGTTCCTCGGGAATTTCACCGTGAACTGGGGTTGAGGAAATGGCTCTTCGTGGACTGGGAACGGGTTATTAGCCGACCGTCGTGATCAAGAATTTTCATTAATCGTTAACTGTGAAGCGGGAAATCGTTAATTTATATAATGTATCTGCCCTGCCTACGTATTTTGTTTTAATTCATCGTTACCTGGGAACACGACCCCCCCCCCCCGCCCCCCACACTGCAAACACAGGCTCTCAAGTGTATAACAAACCCCACGACGCCCGACGTTCAGCGATATATTCTAAGCCTAAATATTGATGATAAACAACAAAGCCATGCTAACCAATTGATATGTTTTAATAAAAAAAATGCAAACACTAACAAGATTACTCATTTCTACTGAAACTCTTTAAGATATGAACAGCTTTAAGAATAAAAAGTACTTCAGCTGATGCGGAGACTGGACCTATTAAACAAGTCTTCCGATCCTTCTTGCATTGACCACCCATCTCTGGGTCTGAAAAATAATAATAGAAAACAACATTTTATTAATGCTTATAAACATAGCAAAATTAAGTTGACAAGCGTTAAGTAGAGATGCAGACAGAGGGTTTGCTTTTTTTGTATAAACTTTATTTATTTAACGAGGTTACCGATAGCGAATACACATATCAACGGCCACCTCGAACAAAGGTGGGTTTGCTTGTCCCCGGTGTGGCTAGCTTTGTCAGATTTGTCAAAGGTACCCAGACAACGGGAGCTGTACACCCATGGCAGCTATACCTATAGGTCTATATATGATCATACGCTATATGGTCACCTAATTTGTACTCAGACCCCAGGACATTGATCAGGACACCTGATTACACACTCTTTGTGCCTTAGCTGTCACTTGAAGCTTGTTGTCATGTGGTAATTGTTGAGTAAATAATTGGCAACGATAAATTTTTGACTGCTTTTACTCGCATCAGCCCGCTTCGACGTGGGCGATAATAGAGAATTATCAGCAATTGTGGCGGTGATATTCGATGCACGTTATCAATGACTGATAAATTAACGCAGGCAGCAGGTCTTACCTTTCTTTTTCCTTGGGGAATCTGAAGAATGGCATTCCTTGATATTTCTTTCGTGAATTCGCGCAATTTATGGCACAACAAACTTGAAGTTGATGCATGTTGACGGCGGCACTGTGCAACACTACGCGCTCACCGCTTGGCGGCGCCACAGGAGAACGAATACAAGGAAATCGCCGTATGACCTATCTTGGTGTACTAATATCTTTGCTATTTTCAATAGAATGAAAATTGGCGGGCTGCTACAGCTTGATTTCGGGCCAATAAAATTGCCTAACGTCCCGATAACTCGCGATATTGTTATATTATTTTGTGTGCGACGTCATGTGTCATTGTTCCACGCCATGTAACTCTGGCAACGATTGTCTATTGAAAGGGCCGAGGGGCGGTTTGGGTCAGATTACAAGATTTTAGCGGCTTTCAGATGTAATGCTATTGTACAAGTTAACACAACCATCAACTCGTAATATATATATACCTTGTAATTTTGAATTCTACCACCACGAGTGTAAGAAGCTACAACGAAAAGGCGGCTCACTTACAGCACGATTATGAATGCCACCTACGGTGTTGATTTATGTTTCATCTGGTTATTAATAACTTTATTCGTCAGAACAAGTCATGAATACAGTAAAAAAATTAAATAAACAGTAATTTAAGGCCTCCAGCCCATATCACTTAACTGCTGTAAACATGATACAAAATATGTGTGGTGTGTCCCCTAAATTACTAACAAACCAAAATCTTACTTCTCTTTTGTTCAGCCAAAAATATATAATTACTAATATCCCATAGAGTACTTACAGATCTACTAGTTAGTAATTTAACAATTTCCCTTTCCACAATAACATTTCTATCCAAAATATGTTTCAAAATATACTTTTTTCGCAAATCCTCATATAAATTACATTTAAACAGAAAATTCTCCTCAGTTTCTAATTCTCTTGAGTTACACAATTGACAGATTCTATGCTAACGCAATATATTTATCCAACGTCCGGTTTCTATTCTTAGTCTATAGCTGCCACATCGAAATCTTGCCATAGCTATTCGCTGGTTACTATTAGATATTTGACTAAGGTACTCTGAGAAACCATGAGATGTTTTCAATTGCTTAAATATTCTTAACTTAGGTGAGTTATTTACATCGCTATGCCAGTATTGATCGTAACAATCTTCCAGTCTCTGCTTGAACATGAACAAAAATATATTCTCATCTGCTACTCCTTGTTGACACCATATATCCCCAAATCATTACATTGATGGATACAAGATGTTTTACTTCGGTCACCCAGTTTCGTCTACCCGCCATATCCAGTTCTAGTAACATATCATAACATTTTCGAGGTAATCTATCCTGTGGCATGCTGCACAGTTTTAACCAATATTTAACACATTTCATCTGGTTTGTGATTAACAGACAGTAAACATACCAACGTCAGAGGTTCCAATAGTGGCAATAATATCATACTTTGCTGGTTGGCCACTGGAAAGGAAATATTGGTGTTGGAGGTCGCTGTTGGGCACACAAGGGCTAAGGTGGGCCAAGGCACCACCCACAACGATGAAGGGTGATTAGATGAAACATGCCACAGGTTAGGTGCCCGGGCCCAAATTTGAACCCAGGATATATTGATCTGCGGTCTAGTGCGCTCACCACTATACCAAGGAGGCCCACAGGACCTATTGATTTGCAGTCTAGCGCTAGCCGCTACACCAGGGCGGCCCCAGGACCTAATAATCTGCAGTCTAGTGCTAACCGCCGCACCAGGGAGGCCCCAGGACCTATTGATCAGCAGTCTAGCGCTAACCGCTACACCAGGAAGGCCCATCAGGACCTATTGATCTGTAGTCTAGTGCGCTTACCTTTAAACCAAGGAGGCCCCCAGGACCTATTGATCTGCGCTCTACTGCGCTAAATACTACACTAGGGCGGCCCAAAGGACTTATTGATCTGCGGTCTAGTGCGCTAACCACTACACCAGAGAGGCCCCCAAGACCTATTGATCTGTTGTCTGGTGCGCTAAGCACTACACCAGGGAGGCCCAGGACCTATTCATATGTAGTCTATTGCGCTAAGAACTACACCAGGGAGGTCACCAGGACCTATTGATCCGCAGTCCAGCGCGCTAACCGTTACCCCAGGGATTTCGTAACACTGCGTAGTAATCCGCACCGACTGGACCATTCTGATACCCCCACTGCCCCCCCCCCTCTCCCCAGTGATTGGTGTTGTTCTATCCACATTGTCTTGTCCTTGTAAGTAGCATGAGTGTTATCCAGTCACATTTGACATAAACTCCCGGGGTGCTGGCCCAAGCTTCCGTGTGGAGTAGATGGTATATTGCATGCTGTCACCTTCTGGTCACATTCATGGCCCTCGTTGTTTCTTTATTGTTCAGTAATACAAGCGAATAAATAACAAGGTTTGCGCAGCTTTCATTTCATCCAACAAAGAGCGAGAGAAAAACAAATTGGGTGCAGAGATAATGGACCACGTACAGAGCGCTGGACCACGTACAGAGCGCTGGACCACGTACAGAGCGCTGGACCACGTACAGAGCGCTGGACCACGTACAGAGCGCTGGACCACGTACAGGGACAATGGAACATGTACACAGACAATAGACCACGTGCAGAGACAATTGCGATTGCCCGGGGCGCGACTTACCGATGATGATGAGGACTGTGTACCCGGCCGTGTAGACTGACCGGAAGTGGGCGTTGTGGCAGATGAAGATGAAGCGGTTGAGACTGATCATTCCCAGCGACATGACGCTGGCGATGAACGTCACCATGGTGATGAACCCAAATATCGTGCAGGCGCGGTCCGATAGGAACCAATCGCCGAGCGTCAGTGTCACTACCGTTACCGGCATGTTGACGCACGACACGAACAGGTCAGCGGCGGTCAGACACAACACCAGCCAATTCGACCTCGTTCTCAAAGATCTGTCTTTGTTTATGATGATCACCAAGGAAATGTTGCCGACGAGCGACAGAAGACATATCGATGTCAGAATAGTCGCCTCGATATATCTTTCCACGGTGGAAGCAACCAATCTATCGGAAACCACGACTTCCTCCGCGGAAATATTTCCAGCCGAAATATTGCAAGAGTGGTTTTCGCAGACCATCTTTACCTGGGGGGAGAGTTTTCTTAATGGACTTGGCGACTCAGCCACGCGTTTGTACGGCTATCCACAGCCCAGGTCATCATAGCCTGTCGCCAAGATAGTTCAATCAAGTCGGTCGATGCCCGCTGATATGTCCTTTCTATATCCGTGCCTTTTGCGCTGCACCCGCCGACGTACCATGGCGGACCGAATTTATATAGAACAAGGGTGATAACCCCTAGACAAGGAACATGTTACTCTTACCGATTAACTGCATGACGGAAAAGACTCGGGAAACAAGAGTCCTTTGTGTAAGAGGTAGATCTCTATATATACCTATAACGTATTAGTCATTAATATATAATCCCCGCAGTTACGTTAATTGCCAGGGCAAAATCGAGGGCACAACAGTTGCTCCACAATAGCTGAATAAAAACTACTAATAGATCGCATACTTAATATCCCCTGTCATCCTGAAGGTATAGCTTCTGCGGTCGTTTTTCCTGGGATTAATGGACTTGGAATAAGTGTATCAGTGCTGGCGTCGGTGCAGGAGCGTACCACGTGCTCTCCTGCGTTACCACATATTCCAGCGTCAACGCTGGGCTTCTGTGTGTGTAATTATTTGCCCGCACTTGAGAGGTAGCAGCATCGATGACCCTTTAGGCTAATGATACTCTGCCGGGCGACTTACTTTTGGCAGTCAAGGTCTCTAGGCCCCATGGGTGCGGCGTCGTATATATCGGATTATAGTTGGTCTTTATACGACGAACTCTTAGCCTTCATTTTACCGTAGCAATCAGTTGCCAATTTGTCCGTCATTGCGTCAATTAATCTGTGCCAATCAGCGTGTCAATTATTCTGGGCCAATCAGCGTGTCAACCAATCTATGCCAATCAGCGTGTCAACCGATCTGTGCCAATCAGCATGTCAACCGATCTGTGCCAATCAGTGTGTCAATCAATTTGGGTCGATATATCAATCATTGTGTCCATAATGTGCCCATCAATGTGCATAAATCGCCATGTTTAAATTTATTTTTATCAATCAGTTCACGTGAATCAAATGATGTCCATCACTTATAACAATAAACAAATATTCGTCAAATAGTTTTTCAATATGTGTCAATCATTGATGAGGTGCGTCATGCGTCACGCTCGACGCGTCAAGTTCAGTCACTAATGGTCGCTCAGCGGTGTCGCTTGTCGGTACTAGCGTCCAGCGTCATGGTGACGGGTCGACTCCACGCCCGTCATAGTGTGCGTCCTCCGAGCGGCGACTCTCTAGTCATTCTGGTCCATCCAGTGTCGCTGCAGTATATACTGAATAAAATCCTACGTCACTATGTCACTACAGTCCCGCGATGTCAAAATGTGACACTATGTCACTACAGGTCCGTCGATGTCATCATGTGACACTATCACTGTCATTTGATAGGACTTTCAACATGAAGCATTACCCGGAATTCCATCGGGCCGTGGGCCACTGGCATTCTGTTTCACTACTGCTCATTGGCATATCATTGTTAGCTTGTACGGCTGTCAACTGCATATGTCGCTGGGTAGGACGTAGGGAATGGCTCTCTATCACATGCATAAGCTGGACACCCGCGATGCATACATGTACCGCCCAATAGCTGCGGGTGAAGGGGTGAGAGGGGGCGGGTGGGGTGGGCGGTGTCACGTGGGGACAACACACGTATTCCTATATAAACTGCCGGAGAGTGGGTTAAGCATTATATATCGGTTAACCACCATGAAACATGACTGTATATCAAATCAAATCCTCCCTGAATGCAATGACGCTTTTGAAATTTCAGGGACGAGATATAGCTATCTCTCGTCGGTGCCTGGTATCCGTTGCCATGGCAACACTGACCGCGACCTTGACCGCGCGACGTGATTTCTAGTCACAGATACGAAGTGATCGGGAGACGAAATACCACGTGCACACACGTGAGAAAGAGACTGCTCACCCCAACCGTGAGATGCGACTTATTCCAAGAGCGATAGAAAGTGTCGAATCAGCGTCAATTCGTCCTCCGAGTGAAATCATCGTAGGCGAGTATTCCTGCGCCTCGTGGCAGTGTACCACGTGATCCAACCGAGCCGATAGCGTGATGACCATCACTTCTCGGTGACTTGTATCCCACGAGCGCGTCATAGCGCTCGCTGTATGTATGATGGCACGGTGGGGCCGGCCCCGATATCGCCACCGCCACTGTGACTGCCACTGGTCCCATCGCTCTGGTTACGCCCGGTGCCATAATGCATTCGCATATCTTATGTTGGGGTGTGTGGACGCTTCAGTGTGTTTTTTTTTCCTTTTAAGTGTGTGCGCGGATGAATTTATTCGATTTATCTCCCCCGTGTCCCTGGGATTCTGCCGCCAAGGGGTGCTGCGTGTAAGCGGACGTGGCACGCCTAGACTAACTACCAGCCGCCGTGGAGGACGAGGGCGTCAGGCCGCGGGGGGAGGGGGGTCCAACTGCCGGGGAACCGGTGGGAGGGACGGGGCCGAGGGGAAGGGTGTGCGTGAGGGTTCAATGGGGAAGGGCGGACTTGCTTGCCGGCAAGTCTGCTGGGGGATGGATTACATTGTTCCAATTACCTGCTATTCCTACACAATGTGCTGTCATATATTACGTCATCACGACATTGCGTTGACACCAATACCAATACCCACAATGCGTTTGATATGCAGTTGCTCAAAGTCGATAACTCTGACCGAGGACGAACGATCGCCATATTTATTACAATTGTTACAGTAGTCAGACACAGACATCCTATAGCAATAGGCCTATATTCTGCCTTTTTTGTATATTACCAATCTCTTCTCCATGTCAATTAAGTATATTCTGTATGAAATTTAAATTCTGAGAGCATGTGGGCTATCAGGAGAGTAGAAAATGTGTTCACTGAAGCAGAAGTTGATGGCCGGCTTTATATCCCTGCGCGCCTGTTCCCTGTTCAATATTCTGTGTGATGTCGCAGTTTTATATAGAAATTATTGTTTTACAGACTCAACGAGATATAAAAGTTGTATGCATCATAACTTTGAGATACTTTTAGTCTTGACTCTGTAATGTAAATGTAAATGTAAAACATCTAAAATGGCGTATGTAAGTAGGCTGCTTTAACACGCAACCGCTGCTTGTTTGGTGGCGCCTGTAACATTATAAAGAAACTGGTTGGCATCCGTCCGTTTCCGAAAAGTGGTTAAAAGCGTCCTGAATATGCAACCAACCAACCATCCGTCTCCGTAAGAAGATGGAAATTTGCAGCTTTGTTTTGGTTTAAGTAATACGATTTGCGTCGTGACATTTGCTCTTATGACTGAATAAGTCCAGCAATGTGTGACCGACAGTGCTTACCGCAGTCGTAGGCGCATCGATGACCTGTCGATAGGTCTTGGTTTGTACTCAGTGGAAGCTAGCCTAGATTGGCGTTTCAAATTTAGTTTCTCAAACCAGAGCCCGTCATGGCGGTCCATTCCCTCACGCACGAAACGTGCCCATCCCCTCCTTTGAGATACTAAATCCTCCCAGGAATTTGAATCGATGCCGAATGCCTTCATGTCACGCTTGCAAACATCCTTAACCCCGAGCTTTGGCCGTCCAGTTAACTTTTTGCCGGCGGCAAGCTCGCCGTAGAGCACATCCTTGGAAATCCGTTCATTTTGCATGCGATGAACGTTCCCAAGCCAACGAAGAAGTCTTTCTTTTACAAGAGCAAGAATGCGTGTTAGGCTGGCCCCTGGCTAATACTTCAGCATTTGTTACTTTGTCTTGCCAAGATAAGCCTAACGTGTTTCGCAAGCAACTAAAATAGAAATTTTTCAATTTCTTGGCCACAATATGAGCTAAGTGAGGCAATCACCCCCAAGCAATTTGACGCTATATTTTATTTGCCCCGCCATAGGCCGATCTACGCTGTCAATCATTCACTTACGTCAATGTTGCGTTTATCTAATCACGTGGTAAAAAAAGCGTCCTCCGCGTGCGTTATGTCGGACAAACAAGTCGGACAAACAAAGTAGCATGTTACTTTCTTGTCAGCTTCAGAGATGATTACTTCTCACTTGTACCTACGACCACTTATGATTGTTAATCACGAGTGAAGAAAAAGGACTCAAGCGTGGGGGGGGCTTAGTGTCGGAGTGACAAGCGTGGGCGGGGCTTAGTGTCGGATTGACAAGCGTGGGCGGGGCTTAGTGTCGGAGCCGGGATCGGTCTATTATAGAACATCGTTCCTTCCAACAGGCACTCGAATGTGAAACTCGTTATCGCATGAGTTATGGCGTGTGTACGTCATCTGTCCGTCAGTTCCGATCGTTGTAAGCATCTAATTATAGTATTAAAACAAGACGTCATGTTTAATTGGGCGCAAAACAGCTCACATAACGTTGACAGACAAGCGGGTGCAGCTTTGTAATTAAAATAAGTACATGTAGGATAAATAAATAAAGAGAGAGAGAGAGAGAGAGAGAGAGAGAGAGAGAGAGAGAGAGAGAGGGAGAGCACTTATGTAACATGTTAGGTAGAGGGACGAATCCAGGAATTAAAAAAAAAAGGGGGGGTGTCCAAACTTGCGGCCGGGGAAGGGGGTTCCACGCCGCCTTAGATAGTCTTCTTCGTCAAAAAAGGAGGGGGGTCCACGCCTCAGATGGCCTAAAATGTGCATTGAAAAACGGCATTCTTCCTCAAAAGGAACACAAATTCTACGGTACATTTTCTCTTTATACTTTTGCCGTAAGTCCGTATTGTATTGCAAACTGTTTGTCAATCTGTATATGTTGAGCTTGGTTGGTTGCATATTCAGGACGCTTTAACCACTTCTGGTCATATCAAATCAATGGGAAAAGGAAGGGAGAGTGGAGCCATGCCCCAGGGGTAACCCCCTACTCTTTGCGGAGAAGGACATGGTATCTTTATCTTGTGACCACACAGACATGGCCACAGCAGGGCTCGAACTACCGACCCAGGTGCCGTTTGGCTCTCAGATTGCCAGAATGCTCCATGGGAACCCACTGAGCTACCGGGCCGGCGCCGTATATGTTGAGGCGGCCCCATGTTGTTAGTATTGCTATTTGGAGTATCTATCCTCCATGAATAAATAAATTTACACGAAGTGATGGAATCAACTCCTTGGGCAGCGAGACATCTCCAGGTAATCACAGGAAAAAGCTGAAGTACTAAAGTGTGGGAAAGCAGGGGCGGATCCAGGAATTTGAAAAGTGTGTGTGGAGGGGGGGGGGAGGGCACCGAAAAAGCGATTGGAGGGGGGAGGGTGGGCTGCTCTGACAAACCACTTTTTGGACGACCGGGGCGGGGGTCCGCCAATGCTTTGAGCCTTCTTCCTCAAAAAGCAGGGTGGTGGTGTACACGCCTCAGATGGCCTAAATTTAGCGTTAAAAAACGGTATTCTTCCTCAATAAGAATCCCCTCCTGGAAAGCTATATTTACTTTCCTTATTTCCAAGAGCTTCTCGTACTTTGTTGAAACAGAGGTATTTCCCAAAGGTCGACCATGCGTGACGCAAACATGGTTACGCTCTACAAAAACACATGGGACATCGGGGATTGTAAAATTTATAACGGAATATCAGTCATTATGATACTGCCATTATTGCCGTAAAGAAACTGTGTCATTATTGCGAACAAAGTACATCCTGAAGCGCTGCGTGGATACATATCTGGACGTTAACATGATAATATGCATGTGGTATCGGTTCCAGCGCGAGATTTGTTTATATCAGCACAAGTCTGCCCTGGCCTGTCTGAACCTTCAGGCAACAGTAGGATTCGAGATTTGTGCTGAGATAACCCATCTTGTCGGAATCCCCCCTCGTTTTGAAGTGCGAACAAACAGTGAATCTAGTGTTTGGATTTAACTGACGGCTCTTGTGAACATTAACTTTAAAAAGTCTGTGAAGATCAATATTCGGCCATGATTTCCGGGCTTCCAGCAAGGTTTGTTTACCTTACAACCTTTATCGCTTACTTTATACCTGATTGCATCAATCTATATTGCAATACATTAGACATGTCCTGGGTTATAAAGAACCGTTGGATGATTGCCGTTGAGGAATGCCGGTATCGTGCGATTATCTCCGGACGTTGGCATCCCTCCGTAATGTATTTGCTATGAACTGTGCATCAAGGGTCACAGATTTACCAGATTTAGAGGATGATATTCAAAGTCTTGCCAATATATCATTAGTCTTTCCCGGCGGTTATGCTGCATATCCTCAAATACATGTACACGTTGTGCCTTGCTTTTCTGATCTGCGATTTGTCAAGGTGACTTGGTGTGGTATACACATAGAATGTCTTGGGGTTTATACTTACCCATCTAGTTCCAACATTCCCTGTCGGGGAGATAGCATCTTGTACTTTGTCATACGACCCACTCGCATGGATACACGAGACAAGCAACAACATCAGCACCGGGGAAAGCGGGAATCAGTTGAACACTCAATTTTGTATGGTGAAAAATACATCAAATATGACATTTGACGCAGTAATTATTGTCGGTAAAACCTGTGCTGTCGTGCTTTTTGAAGTGGCATTTTGTATAAATGTTCATCTGTAACAATTTATCAACCTATGATCTATTGCACCTGTCTTAACCATTCCTAACTGTAAAACATTTTCCCAGATGCTTGCATCAGATGCAGGTGCCAGAATGCGTACCCAAGACCTGTTGATCTGCAGACAGACACCTGCGAGCCTAAGGGCATGTGGATCGGTGGTTCGCGCCCCGCAGTGATCATTTCTGTGTGGTCGCAGGGTAAAGATCCCATGTCTTTCTTCGCAAAGAGTAGGGGGTTACCCCCGGGGACATGACTCCAACAAAAATAAAAATCTGCAGTCGGATAGTTTAGATGGGTTACCCCATCTGCTGGAACCCCAGGGCAGCGGCGGCATCATTATGATATTATTAAGTGCAAAGACATCATCGGTCAAAGGTCGTGGGTGAAAGGTATTGTGCCCACTGATAGCTTGCCTGTCATATACCAGATCTAGTGTATGTCTTTTAACGACATTGGTCGTAGGAAATTGCCATTCTTGGAAAAGTGGAAAACACTTATCCTAGAATTGGGAGGGAAGGTATCGGGGAAATACTGTCATTAGTTCTGACATAGACACCATTAATACAGATCTACCCACGCATCTACTTTCTTCATTGCATGTAAATTTTATGGCAAGGGTACTGATCGTGTGACGTCACAATGATCGTAAATATCATGTGACGTCATGGTAAGGTTAGCACGTGTTAGTATGACGTCACAATTATCGTAAATATCATGTGACGTCATGGCAAGGTTGTGCGGATGACGCACGCAATAAGCATTAATCTGGGTGAGATTTTCTGTTGTGGTTACATTTAAACTAAAATTAGAATCCTGTATCGAGGACATATTTGAAAAGACGCGATTCAATATGTGTTTAAGTTATATAATTTGGTTCTGTTCAGTTGCTGGGCATCCTTGTGGTTTGTCTGATTCTGTATAAACTCCTTCCTGCGCCCCCCCCCCCCCCCCACGGCCATGTACTGAACAGTCATATTGTCTTTTTTTTTCAGAACTCAACATCTTTGGCAGTAAAGGTGATAAAGCGCTATTTTATTATTCCATGATCTTTTTTATTTTATGAGTCATTTCTGAATTTTACCGTGTGTTGAAAGAGTATTCTCTTATCTTGGACTTAGTAAGTCCATGTCAGAACCCATTCACTTCGCATGCGGTCGCTCAAGTCACGAATCATGTCCCTTGGCGCGTTATGACAGACAGTGCCATGCTTTTATATTAAATTTACACATGTAACTGTGCGTAGAGATAGATAACACATCAATGTCAAATTCATTACACGTAGAAAACCCAGAATATGTTTTGCACTACATATAGTTTGGTTTTCCTGTATTGAGCAAACGTGTATCGTAAGGGGTCAGTTGCGGATTTAGGAATTTGAAAATGGATGAGGCGTTGAAAAACTGAAAACCTGCCATCTGGGGGTGGGGGGGGGGGTAGGGCGGTAGGGGGGGGGGCGTTCTTTGCTCTCTGCAAACTGCGACCGGAATTGTTTGCGACTTCTCCCCGTTATAGCAACGCTTCAAACCGTAAGTAGCCTCTTAAGAAATTGATTTTTGTGATTTTATTTGGTTAACGGTCATTTTACTACAATTATCTTGTTTTCTTACCTGACCTGATTTTACAGATTGTTTCTACATTGTGGTCAATCGTGCGGACCTGACTTACGCTCACATATTCATTTTCGTACCATGTGGTCAGCAGGCCGTTTAGAGAACACACGAAAGCCCGGATACAGGGCTAAATTTAGAATGCTTTGTTTAGCCTTCAAGTGTTTTCAACACGAATTTTTCCTTGCATATTCCAAAGGTTCTGCGATTCGTCGCCTGCAACTATGCTTAACATGTAAACCTCGCATAACCATGTCTAGTAAAATGAGACCAGGAGTCCTCAAAATAAACCTGAAAAGAAATTGAGTTGTAGCTGCCTATACTTCAACATGGAGCGCGTGGGTTTGTTTGAGACCAAAACTGAAATCTCGCGGCCCGAGAGCTTGAACTGTATGGCTCTATAATGCCTACTCCGTGATATCGCCCCAAAGTACTCTCTTTCTTGATTTAAACGGCCGCTAAGTACCACGGACCACGATTCTTGGAATACACTTAGCCTTATTTACATGGAAATGAGCCTTAGAAGAGAACGATCTAAAAGAATTAGTATCTCCCTGGAAAATGGCATGTCGCTCAATGATAATCAGTGCCCGTCTAGACAGTGATCTAATGGGCTTTTATGATGCATACTTTTGGAAAATCACTTTAAAACTGCAGTAATTCTTCCACAGCTCCAATTAATGCATCGACCAGAGGAGACAATGTTCTAAAGCTTCTACCCTCGACTTCGGCTTGAAACTTTTATTTCGGTCGTAGGCCTACTTGCCTAGTTCGTCTGAATCATTACGCGTCCCCCACCCCCACCCCCTCTGTCCAAAGTACCTTCGAGTGAGGCGAAAAACAAACTTGAGTGACTACATTGTGTACAGGTAATGCCCCACGCCCCCGTGGGTCGAACGAACAATATTTAATATGGGAGACACAAAAGAAAACAGACCAAGTGAGCATGCAACATTACTCTGTAGCCTGTAGCCAGTCCAATTAATACAACAATTAATATTATCGTGTGTCTGTTGCAATACATCTGTATAATAGACAGCGGTTCTAAATGATGCGAGAAACCTTAGCCGAATCTTAAATTGAATCAATCAGTGGTTAATGGGTTTGGGTGAGATTACCTAGAGCAGTTCCGTGTCATGTCGCCTTCTTTGTTGGTCTTGTCACGGCAATGAAACACAGGTACTAGACCGTCAAGCACAGCTTGAGAAGGAAGACGAAAATTTGGGTTATGGGACCAATTCGACAGTGTTAAGACCCATTTCATGACTTTGGCATGGCACGCCGTCATTCATTTGGCGTATCGAGGCCTTATAGTGGGCTTGGCCATGTTAACGTGTGATTATTTGCTAGCTTCCAAACTACTGCTTTGATTTTGATGCAATTTGGCAAACATAATGCCAGTAATATGGGTACATATTCCACCACATATGAGTCATCTACCTGCATTTATGTAGTCACAGCGAATTGTTTGCGCTTTCGGCAACGTCAAAATTAATCATCCAATTACTCGAAAACTATAAATGGGAGGTGAAATCTGAGGGCACGTTACTTTTGCGTATCTCTCTGAAGAATACTCTGAAACAAACCGCGAATCTCTAGACCAAATATTAACGAAGATACACGGGAAAACATGTTTCGTAACCTTGACCTTGATGTGACCTTGACCTTGGAAGCGTGACCTTGGTCAATATAATATTTTACGCCCAAATACTAATGTCATGTCTCACGCAACGTGTCGTTTGTCTGACATGTCCCTTTCATGGAGAAATTGAGGAGGCCTGGTTCCCGCCAAAATGGTCCCATAGGGTCCCATGTTAAACTTTGGGAATTTTTTGCGGAAGAACTATTCAGACGATTTTCAAAATTAAAACACCGTATACAAGGTACTTACGAGCCTAATACGTGAATTAATTCTGAGCGTCATTAAGCAAAAACTCGGAACGCTATAGCGATTTTGCCGATTTTTGGTCCTATCTATCAATGGTTAAGCGAATTTCGAAAAATTCCTGTGACCTTCACCTTTGACCTACATGGCCCATTTACGAACTTAGCCTGACGGTGGGCCGTGGCATTGTCTGTGCAGAAGGAGGAGTCGATATCTCAAACTCTTTGAAAAAAAAAAAAAAATCCAAAATTTCGAATTTTTAGCTGCCTGTGGCGCGAAAACTTTTTATCCTACGTCAAATCTGATGTCAGCAACGGGAAAGATTTTGAGGAGCTGAGTATTTTGACACTAATTGCAGCTCTCTAGCTGCAATATTAAGAGAGCTAGAGCGGAAAATGTGTTTTGGACGTATGACGTCATCGTGACGTTAACCTTTGAGTTATATTGCCCATCTACGAACTTAGCCTGACGATTGCCTTTCCGCAATTTTCTGTAAATTTGGAAGTCGATATCTTAAGGCATTCGAAAGATAATGCCCCGCGTTACACACAGACAGACTCACAGACAGACAGACTAGACCGTCAAGCACAGCTTGAGAAGGAAGACGAAAATTTGGGTTATGGGACCAATTCGACTATGTTAAGGCCCATTTCATGACGTTGGCATGGCACGCCGTCAGTCATTTGGCGTCTTTTAGTACATACATTTCATTTAACCCTGGATCTAGATTCTATGTCTACGATTCGACGGACATCCCCGCGACGGCCCGTCCACTACTGTGGCACCCTTTTCATTTTTGGGAAGAAACGTAGGCTGTCAACACTTAAGCTGTTTGTTTTCTCTCAGTGTCAGTGTCACGAATGCTGCAGTGTTAAGACCCATTTCATGACTTTGGCATGGCACGCCGTCATTCATTTGGCGTATCGAGGCCTTATAGTGGGCTTGGCCATGTTAACGTGTGATTATTTGCTAGCTTCCAAACTACTGCTTTGATTTTGATGCAATTTGGCAAACATGATGCCAGTAATATGGGTACATATTCCACCACATATGAGTCATCTACCTGCATTTATGTAGTCACAGCGAATTGTTTGCGCTTTCGGCAATGTCAAAATTAATCATCCAATTACTCGTAAACTGTAAATGGGAGGTGAAATCTGAGGGCACATTACTTTTGCGTATCTCTCTGAAGAATACTCTGAAACAAACCGCGAATCTCTAGACCAAATATTAACGAAGATACACGGGAAAACATGTTTCGTAACGTTGACCTTGATGTGACCTTGACCTTGGAAGTGTGACCTTGGTCAATATAATACTTTACGCTCAAATACCAATGTCATGTCTCACGCAAGGTGTCGTTTGTCTGACATGTACCCTTCATGGAGAAATTGAGGAGGCCTGATTCCCGCCAAAATGCTCCCATAGGGTCCCATGTTAAACTTTGGGAATTTTTAGCGGGAAAACTATACGGGCGATTTGCACAAATGAAAGACGATATAGAAGGTACTAATGGGCCCAATACGTGAAATAATTGGCAGCACCATTGATTGGAAACTGCGAACGTTATAGCGATTTTCCCGTTTTTTGGTCCTATCTTACAATGGTTAAGCGAATTTCGAAAAATTCCTGTGACCTTGACCTTTGACCTACATGGCCCATCTACGAACTTAGCCTGACGATTGCCATTCCGCATCTTTCTGTGAATTTGGAAGTCGATATCTTAAGGCATTCGAAAGATAATGCCCCGCGTTACACACAGACAGACAGACAAACCGAACACACCGACATAAGACGAAAATTGAAAATTTTCGTCTTAACAAACCGAACACACCGACATAAGACGAAAATTGAAAATTTTCGTCTTAAAAAGGCAAACCAATACGATCCCGCAGTAAACTGAGGACTGCTTTATTATGGGGTATGGGAGAGGGGGGGTGGGGGCAAGAAATATGCTAGTATCGCGTGTAGATAGTTTTTATTTTTATTTTATTGTGGCACTTAAGGCCTTACATAATACCAAAACGTTATGAAGGTTTGTGTGAGATTACCTAGTAAGAGCAGTTCCGTGTCATGTCGCCTTCCCTGTTGGTCTTGTCACGGCAGTGAAACACAGGTAAAAGGCAAACCAATACGATCCCGCAGTAAACTGAGGACTCACTTCCTGTCACGCAATAATGGCTGACGCATAAATTTTCTGTGCGGCAAGTAGAACCACAAAATTACTTAGAATACAGTCACAAGTGCCCCAAACCTGAGCCTATATGGATAAGTGGCTTACCAAAGCATCAAGGAAGCGAACGATGATATCCAGTGGGGAAAAAGAGAGGAAAAAACTAAATTTACTGCAAAAAACGCCTCCCCCAATGCAAACAATGGATAGCATGGGCGATAACTCTATCACTAACAAAGGAGCCGCCATTGGTGACGACTCGCCGCCCACCCTCGCAGGGAATAGCTTCGAGTCGCCGGTGCTCCAAGAAGACATTGCCGAGAATCTTTCACAAACAATTGAAACTGTGGGCGAAAATTCTGGATGTATCGCTACCTTAAAAAGGATAATCAAGACTTGAGAAAAGAGCTAGCCTTACTCAAAGGAGTTGTGATTAACCAGGACAAGCGGATTACTGAACTCCATACTCTCCTACAGGATATCACGCTTCGATCAATGAGACACAATGTCCTCATCCACGATGTTCCGGAATCACCTCAAACCGGTAAGATGGAAAACTGTGTCTCCAGAGCAACCGAACTTTTATCGAAAAATGGATTCCGGAGTTCGCGCCCCACGACCCCTCAAAACAAAGGCGCCCCCGACCTATTGTTGTGCGCTTCTGCACACAAAGGGATGCTGACACAGTATTAACCTTCGGAAGATCTTTAACGAAAGGGAAGGATTCACTGAGAATAACCCCGCAATACCCAACGAATATTCTTGCAAGCAGGCGCAAACACGGTGAAAAAATCGCGGAAATGAGGAAGAAAGCAGGAGGTACGGTAATCAAATCTCAAATGATCAAGGACAAACTGTGGATAAACGGAAAGCTCCAAAGAGACCCCCTCCCCCGACCTCTACCCCAGGGCATCATACATACCACCATTCAGGAAAGAGAGTCTCTGTTCAAGGATAAGAAAAACATCCAAGAAGGGAAAGCTGTCTCGGACATCGGCTCGTCCGTTATCGCCTCACGCATTCCAGTCCAAACCATCGATGACGTCCGTAAAGCGTACAAATCCTTACGACAGGCCACTTCATCACTCACAGGGTCGCACTAAAGTGGCAGTAGTGACTACAATATCCGTAGCGAATTGTTTGTGTTCGGCAAAAAACTGTCGAGATCTGTGCAATTTTACTTGTATTTCCGACAAATGTTACCACAAGTGTAACCACCAACCTTTTGACTACACATCTATTGCGTCTTTGCGTGAGAAAATCGTTGGTTTGCGTGAAATTATAGACATTTTCAAACACACGCATGCCTCCAGTTCGCCTTTCCGGCCATGACTGCTCTCGCACTCTCCCGGCAGAGGGAGCTGTTCCCCGGATGTGTCTGGTCAAGAGGGTTATTTTTGTATGCCCAATAACGCTTCAAGTCAGTTACCACTAAATACATATCTAAATAGGCACATGACAAATAGAAATATATTTATAATTGGTATATGTCTATTTTTAAATAAATGATCTATTCAATGAATCCAGTGGTCACATGTTGTCCACCATTTTCGTCCGCGTGGCCTTATTGTGAACATGGTTTTCCGTTTACAAAGACTAAGTATTACTAGTTACTAAACTCCTACGACCGAAAACGATTACGGATTGAGTAACATCGAATGTTCCGCATGAGGACGGCTCAAAATGGGTGCGAATGCCTTCGATATGATATCGCGAATATAGAGGAATTCACAGACTGCTATAACGGATCGCGGTAAATAGAGTATATTGGTGAAGTTAAACCACAAGTTGAACCACGAGTGGCATAGCCATCAAGGAACTCGATCATGGATGCCAAGGGCGAAATGTGGAGTAGGTACCCCCTCCTTTAGACGTATATGTAGACACGCGTAACACAAAGGGGGTTGGTGGGGGGAGCAGTGACCACCACGCCTGTGATTTACCTCTCAACCACCAACAAATTTGTAAAGTAAATGTACTTTACCTGGTTAAATATGAAGAACTTAAAACAAGTATTGGACAAGTCCGAAAGCCAACAAAAAGGGTTGAACCGTACACAAATTGGGATCATCACTAGGATAATACAGCCTGCATTACGGCCGAGTGCGTTGAACAAGGGTAATGGCTTGAACACTTATAATTGTAAAGGCATTGTGGATAATATCGAAGGTCAAAAAAAAGGTAAAATATAAGACAGGTGAGAGCATCATGAAAAAACGCGGCATCGAAATGTCGCGACCCCGCCAAAACCATGCGGTTTTACCTTATTCAGCACAATAGGGGAAGGAACGGCAATATCGCTCTTGCCAAATCCAGTGGGAAGCACCAATAGGGTGTGTTTAGCCCCGTTCGATGGCGTTAATGGTTACGGCAGACTGATAGGCCGTCCTTACCGCCACGGCGTAGGCCGCCATATTCAGTCTAAAAAACGGTGAGATGTCCACTTTACAAGTTGCTGGAGGTTTTGGCACCAAACACTTACCTCTAATTTTTAGTTGTTTAAGTTCAGGAGCATTATCCTCAAGGAGTGTCTGACTGAAATACGTTTCATGCAACTAACACTAGCCCAACTCATTCATTTTGTTCACTAACAAGTTTTCCTGGCTAGCGTTGCCATGTTCTTGTGTTGTCTCGTCCCACGAGATCGCTAGATGTCGCTAGTTCCTTCCGGTCAACGCCCTCTAGCGAACTGACTGCGCATTTGTCAAAGACCTGGTTCCCGTTCTGTTTATCAACAGTAAGTGTCACCTGTCTTCTGTACACCTGACAGAAAAACACGTGTCACTGTTAATAAACAGAAAGAGTGTTGGAACCAGGTCTTTGGGAAATGTGCAACCAGTTCGCCAGAGGGCGTTTACCGGAAGAAACGAGTGACATCTAGCGGTCTCGTGAGACGACATAACACAAGACAACATAACTTGTCAGCAAAAGTTGTTAACGGACCAAATAAAAGAATTGAGTGAGTATTAGTAGCAGGAAACTTATTTCTGTCAGACACTCCTGGAATATAATGTTCTGGAACCTAAAAAAGTAAGAATTAAAGGTGAGTGTTTTGTATATAAACCTCTAGCAACTTATAAAGTGGACCTCTCACGGTGATTGGGACCAAACATGGGGACCTACTGTGTGGCTGTTATGGACATAGAACGATATAAAATCCATAACAAGCTATCTGATGGGGCTAGGGTGTGTTGTCCTTCGCAAAGGGCTGATATAGCATTCAGCTGCTCTTTCTTTGGCCGATAAACACGACCGAGGTCGACCAAAACGTCATTTACAGCCTTCTCCATTGCATGCAAAAAAGTTGGGACACTTTCGAAAATGGGCCTTACGTAAATGACTACTTTTACCCCGCGTTGCTAACTTCCGGTTCATTTCACAACAGTCATGGCGCCTAAAATTTAAAAGAAGCAAAGTGCTCTCGCTAAAAATATGAAGAATAATATGTGGAAATACATGTTGTCTTTTACCTTTTTTTCCGAACTCTCACGATAACAGCTTGGCAGCAAGCTGCCCCCTCTGGCCTTTAGGCCAGCTCTGGTAATACAAATCCCTGCTCCTGGGCCCGGCGAGACAAAAAGCATCGCATGTCATCGCCGTCTTCCGTCTGGGAAGTAAAGGCTTACCTGGGGCTATCACCGAGGGCTGGCAGGACGACGGCGCCCACGGGACAGGTCGTCATTTACGCTACCTGATGAGACGCCACAACATGACCAACACAGCAGTCTTCGTGACGTCATACGGCCAGCGGGCCCAGCTGGCCAACGAGGATTTCGCCGGCCGGAGGCGGCCTTTGAATCCGTCTCATAACGCCCTGTAAGTCATGTGTATATCCGAGCGTATGTACATGTTCTGATATCCGTTTTGACCATTGTTGATATAACTAATTTATTTATAGCTGTGGCAATCAGTAGCGTCTTCACTGTGTGGACGAAAGTCGCGCCCGTGCAATAACAAGAAGCGAGCAAAGCCGTCACGTACGGGTGTCTTTCCTGATAAGTGGAAGCTTGCGAGCGTTGTACCATTACATAAGAAGGGTTCGAAGTGTGATCCGTCAAACTGTCGACCAGTTGCACTACTTCCCTGTGTTTCCAAGGTGTTTGAGAAGCTTATGTTTTGTCATATATTCCAATATTTAAAAGAAAACCGTATATTAAACCCACGTCAGTCCGGTTTTATACCGGGAGATTCTACCGTCAACCAATTGCTTGTTATATGTGACAATATTTATAGAGAACTTGATAGAGGTAACGAAGTCCAATGTGTATTTATAGACTTTTGTAAAGCCTTTGACAAAGTGAGCCACGCCGGTTTACTATTTAAACTCCATCGTTATGGTATAAGAGGCCAAACCCTATCATGGTTGAAGAGTTACTTGTCAAATAGGTTTCAAATTGTTGTACAGCGTAATAGGTCGTCGTCTATGCGTCAAGTTGAAGCCGGTGTTGCGCAAGGCTTACTTTTTGGGGCCTTTGCTTTTCTTGTTTTACATTAACGATATTACAGAAGACGTAGACAGCGACACATTCCTCTTCGCTGACGATGTGTCTATATTCAAGGTCATCGGTTTAGATGCCGAGGCAGATATAAGCGCATTAAACCTCGATCTACAAGCTATACATGAGTGGTCTGAAAAATGGAAAATGGAGATCAGCGTAGAGAAAACAAAGACTGTATTGTTCAGTAAGAAGAATCGCGATATCAAACATCATGTACATATAGCCGGCCGTACCATTGAACAAGTGTCATCTCATTAGCACCTGGGTATCATCTTTATGTCTAATATGTCATGGACAAGACACGTCCAAATTATTACTATTAAGCGTCCGTTAGATTGAGGAATGGAATGTTGGTGTTTTAGGCCACTTTTGTGCACATACAGGCTAAATTGGGCCAAGGAACCTCCCGAGACGATGAAGGATGAAGGAATGAAACATGCCCCAGATTAGGTGACCGAGCCGGATTCGAACCCAGGACCTATTGATCTGCGGTCTAGTGCGCTAACCACTACACCAGGGAGGCCCCCCGTTAGATTGAATCTGCTTAAACGGGTGAAGTATAAGTGGTCTCGTAAGAGTGTAGAACTCTTTTATTTGTCATATGTGCGGCCAATCTTAGAATATGGTAGTGTTGTATTAGCAAACTGTGTCGCCAAGAGCAGCCAGGAGATCGAAAACGTTCAAAACGAGGCCATCCGTGTATTCACTGGTGCAAAGAGCCGGTCATCTAGAATCGGGTTATTGAACGAAAGCGGACTGCCCTCACTTATAGACCGCCGCCAATTTAAGATCGCTGTTAAATATGCCCAGTGCGTCCTAGGCGCAACCCCATCCTATATGACATCTAAACTACCATCCAGGTTGGGTTCCAACAGAATGACGCGAGGCAACAATGCCAATCAATTTCGCACCATCCATTGTACAACCAATAGTTACTTATCTAGTTTCGACCCCGCAGGTACACGAAGGTGGAACTCTTTGCCGCGTGCACTGCGTAGTTGTCAATCTGTTAGCCAATTACTATCTCTGTACTGCTCTCTGTATACCATACGTCAAAACAAGATAAGCTACTTTTATATGGGTTCAAGATAATTGCAAGTGACATTAGCGCAAATGCGACTGGGTTTTAGCAATTTAAACAAACATCTGTACGATAAACTATGCAACGAAAGCCCCTACTGTTCATGTGGTGCTGTTAGTGAGACTGTTATGCATTTCTTTCTCGACTGTCCTAATTATAACCGCGAAAGAGAATGTTTAATCGGCAGTCTTATTACAATAACTCATGACCTCAATCGAAAAGATATTGTACATTTATTCCTCTACGGTCACGAGCGTCTTACTGAAAACTCTATTATTATTGACGCCATATCTACATTTGTTGCATCTACTCATCGTTTCAGATATCAATAATCTGTCTGGAGTAAGCCTTAAAGTCTATCCCTCTTCCCTCTTCCTGTCTCCTTTCATGTACCGTTATATGTGATCAAACTTGCCTCGCCATTGTACCAATGTACTATTGCATATTTTGTTTTACATTGTGACATATTGCTTTTCATTTTTTTGAGGAAGCCCCATGTTCTTAGCCTATGCTATTCGGGGTATCCTCGTTAAATAAATATGTTTAAACCAAACTGAGGACTGCTTTATTATGGGGTATGGGAGAGGGGGGGTGGGGGCAAGAAATATACTAATATCGCGTGTAGACAGATTTTATTTTATTGTGGCACTTAAGGCCTTACATAATACCAAGAAGTTATAAAGGTTTTGTGTTGGAATAATTTTGCATGTCATTCATATTATAACGGTTTCCGTTTAGATACAACCCCGTCGCCAATCCTTATGCTGCCTCTATAGGTAATGTCTTTAGCCAAAGCCTGGGGGTGGCATGTTAATATCGCATGTATATTGAATTGGTATTGGAGTACTTACGGACTTACTCAATATATCAAGCTATCAATGTCTATTTCGGAGTTATATACACGTCACGTATATCATAGCCGTAACCTTAACATAACACTCTGGGAAACTGTCTCAGGACGTCATAGGCTTAACTCATAGTGTCTCGTCTATTGTCTGCTTCATACAAAAAATATGCTAGCAATGTTGATGCTTCTGCCTTGGCTAAAGGCATTAATTCTATAATAAGCGTGAACCTTCCTACCCGCCGCCCCCCCCCCCCTCCGCAGTGCAATGAGCGCCAGCCCGCAGTGCAATGAGCGCCAGCCCGCAGTGCAATGCGCGCCAGCCCGCAGTGCAATGAGCTCCAGTCTACAGGGCAATGAGCGCCAGCCGGCAGTGCAATGAGCGCCAGCCCGCAGTGCAATGAGCGCCAGCCCGCAGTGCAATGAGCTCCAGTCTACAGGGCAATGAGCGCCAGCCGGCAGTGCAATGAGCGCCAGCCCGCGGTGCAATGCGCGCCAGCCCGCAGTGCAATGAGCGCCAGCCCGCAGTGCAATGAGCGCCAGCCCGCAGTGCAATGAGCTCCAGTCTACAGGGCAATGAGCGCCAGCCCGCAGTGCAATGAGCAGGAGCCCACAGTGCAATGAGCGCCAGCCGGCAGTGCAATGAGCGCCAGCCCGCAGTGCAATGAGCTTCAGTCTACAGGGCAATGAGCGCCAGCCCGCAGTGCAATGAGCGCCAGCCGGCAGTGCAATGAGCGCCAGCCGGCAGTGCAATGAGCGCCAGCCGGCAGTGCAATGAGCAGCAGCCCGCAGTGCAATGAGCGCCAGCCGGCAGTGCAATGAGCGCCAGCCGGCAGTGCAATGAGCGCCAGCCCGCAGTGCAATGAGCGCCTGCCCGTAGGGCAATGAGCGCCAGGCGGCAGTGCAATGAACGCCAGCCGGCAGTGCAATGAGCGCCAGCCCGCAGTGCAATGAGCGCCTGCCCGCAGTGCAATGAGCGCCTGCCCGTAGTGCAATGAGCGCCAGCCCGCAGTGCAATGAACGCCAGCCGGCAGTGCAATGAACGCCAGCCGGCAGTGCAATGAGCGCCAGCCCGCAGAGCAATGAGCGCCTGCCCGTAGTGCAATGAGCGCCAGCCCGCAGTGCAATGAAAGCCAGCCGGCAGTGCAATGAGCGCCAGCCCGCAGTGCAATGAGCGCCATCCCGCAGTGCAATGAGCGCCTGCCCGTAGTGCAATGAGCGCCAGCCCGCAGTGCAATGAGCGCCAGCCCGCAGTGAAATGAGCGCCAGCCTGCAGTGCAATGAGCGCCAGCCCGCAGTGCAATGAGCAGGAGCCCACAGTGCAATGAGCGCCAGCCTGCAGTGCAATGAGCGCCAGCCCGCAGTGCAATGAGCGCCAGCCCGCAGTGTAATGAGCTCCAGTCTACAGGGCAATGAGCGCCAGCCCGCAGTGCAATGAGCAGGAGCCCACAGTGCAATGAGCGCCAGCCGGCAGTGCAATGAGCGCCAGCCCGCAGTGCAATGAGCTTCAGTCTACAGGGCAATGAGCGCCAGCCCGCAGTGCAATGAGCGCCAGCCGGCAGTGCAATGAGCGCCAGCCGGCAGTGCAATGAGCGCCAGCCGGCAGTGCAATGAGCAGCAGCCCGCAGTGCAATGAGCGCCAGCCGGCAGTGCAATGAGCGCCAGCCGGCAGTGCAATGAGCGCCAGCCCGCAGTGCAATGAGCGCCTGCCCGCAGTGCAATGAGCGCCTGCCCGTAGTGCAATGAGCGCCAGCCCGCAGTGCAATGAACGCCAGCCGGCAGTGCAATGAACGCCAGCCGGCAGTGCAATGAGCGCCAGCCCGCAGAGCAATGAGCGCCTGCCCGTAGTGCAATGAGCGCCAGCCCGCAGTGCAATGAAAGCCAGCCGGCAGTGCAATGAGCGCCAGCCCGCAGTGCAATGAGCGCCATCCCGCAGTGCAATGAGCGCCTGCCCGTAGTGCAATGAGCGCCAGCCCGCAGTGCAATGAGCGCCAGCCCGCAGTGAAATGAGCGCCAGCCTGCAGTGCAATGAGCGCCAGCCCGCAGTGCAATGAGCAGGAGCCCACAGTGCAATGAGCGCCAGCCTGCAGTGCAATGAGCGCCAGCCCGCAGTGCAATGAGCAGGAGCCCACAGTGCAATGAGCGCCAGCCGGCAGTGCAATGAGCGCCAGCCCGCAGTGCAATGAGCGCCAGCCCGCAGTGCAATGAGCAGGAGCCCGCAGTGCAATGAGCGCCAGCCCGCAGTGCAATGAGTGCCAGCCCGCAGTGCAATGAGCTCCAGTCTACCGGGCAATGAGCGCCAGCCCGCAGTGCAATGAGCACCAGCCCGCAGTGCAATGAGCGCCAGCCCGCAGTGCAATGAGCGCCAGGCCGCAGTGCAATGAGCGCCAGCCGGCAGTGCAATGAGCGCCAGCCCGCAGTGCAATGAGCGCCAGCCCGCAGTGCAATGAACGCCAGCCCGCATTGCAATGAGCGCCAGCCCGCAGTGAAATGAGCGCCAGCCCGCAGTGCAATGAGCGCCAGCCCGCAGTGCAATGAGCGCCAGCCCGCAGTGCAATGCGCGCCAGCCCGCAGTGCAATGAGCGCCAGCCCGCAGTGCAATGAACGCCAGCCCGCAGTGCAATGAGCGCCAGGCCGCAGTGCAATGAGCGCCAGCCCGCAGTGCAATGAGCGCCAGCCCGCAGTGCAATGAGCGCCAGCCCGCATTGCAATGAGCGCCAGCCCGCAGTGCAATCAGCGCCAGCCCGCAGTGCAATGAGCGCCAGCCCGCAGTGCAATGAGCGCCAGCCCGCAGTGCAATGAGTGCAATGAGCGCCAGCCCGCAGTGCAATGAGTGCAATGAGCGCCAGCCCGCAGTGCAATGAGTGCAATGAGCGCCAGCCCGCAGTGCAATGAGCGCAATGAGCGCCAGCCCGCAGTGCAATGAGTGCAATGAGCGCCAGCCCGCAGTGCAATGAGTGCAATGAGCGCCAGCCCGCAGTGCAATAAGTGCAATGAGCGCCAGCCCGCAGTGCAATGAGCGCCAGCCCGCAGTGCAATGAGCTCCAGTCTACAGGGCAATGAGCGCCAGCCCGCAGTGCAATGAGCGCCAGCCCGCAGTGCAATGAGCGCCAGCCCGCAGTGCAATGAGCGCCAGCCCGCAGTGCAATGAGCGCCAGCCCGCAGTGCAATGAGCGCCAGCCCGCAGTGCAATGAGCGCCAGCCCGCAGTGCAATGAGCGCCAGCCCGCAGTGCAATGAGCGCCAGCCCGCAGTGAAATGAGCGCCAGCCTGCAGTGCAATGAGCGCCAGCCCGCAGTGCAATGAGCAGGAGCCCACAGTGCAATGAGCGCCAGCCTGCAGTGCAATGAGCGCCAGCCCGCAGTGCAATGAGCGCCAGCCCGCAGTGTAATGAGCTCCAGTCTACAGGGCAATGAGCGCCAGCCCGCAGTGCAATGAGCAGGAGCCCACAGTGCAATGAGCGCCAGCCGGCAGTGCAATGAGCGCCAGCCCGCAGTGCAATGAGCTTCAGTCTACAGGGCAATGAGCGCCAGCCCGCAGTGCAATGAGCGCCAGCCGGCAGTGCAATGAGCGCCAGCCGGCAGTGCAATGAGCGCCAGCCGGCAGTGCAATGAGCAGCAGCCCGCAGTGCAATGAGCGCCAGCCGGCAGTGCAATGAGCGCCAGCCGGCAGTGCAATGAGCGCCAGCCCGCAGTGCAATGAGCGCCTGCCCGTAGGGCAATGAGCGCCAGGCGGCAGTGCAATGAACGCCAGCCGGCAGTGCAATGAGCGCCAGCCCGCAGTGCAATGAGCGCCTGCCCGCAGTGCAATGAGCGCCAGCCCGCAGTGCAATGAGCGCCAGCCCGCAGTGCAATGAACGCCAGCCCGCATTGCAATGAGCGCCAGCCCGCAGTGAAATGAGCGCCAGCCCGCAGTGCAATGAGCGCCAGCCCGCAGTGCAATGAGCGCCAGCCCGCAGTGCAATGCGCGCCAGCCCGCAGTGCAATGAGCGCCAGCCCGCAGTGCAATGAACGCCAGCCCGCAGTGCAATGAGCGCCAGGCCGCAGTGCAATGAGCGCCAGCCCGCAGTGCAATGAGCGCCAGCCCGCAGTGCAATGAGCGCCAGCCCGCATTGCAATGAGCGCCAGCCCGCAGTGCAATCAGCGCCAGCCCGCAGTGCAATGAGCGCCAGCCCGCAGTGCAATGAGCGCCAGCCCGCAGTGCAATGAGTGCAATGAGCGCCAGCCCGCAGTGCAATGAGTGCAATGAGCGCCAGCCCGCAGTGCAATGAGTGCAATGAGCGCCAGCCCGCGGTGCAATGAGCGCAATGAGCGCCAGCCCGCAGTGCAATGAGTGCAATGAGCGCCAGCCCGCAGTGCAATGAGTGCAATGAGCGCCAGCCCGCAGTGCAATAAGTGCAATGAGCGCCAGCCCGCAGTGCAATGAGCGCCAGCCCGCAGTGCAATGAGCTCCAGTCTACAGGGCAATGAGCGCCAGCCCGCAGTGCAATGAGCGCCAGCCCGCAGTGCAATGAGCGCCAGCCCGCAGTGCAATGAGCGCCAGCCCGCAGTGCAATGAGCGCCAGCCCGCAGTGCAATGAGCGCCAGCCCGCAGTGCAATGAGCGCCAGCCCGCAGTGCAATGAGCGCCAGCCCGCAGTGCAATGAGCGCCAGCCGGCAGTGCAATGAGCGCCAGCCCGCAGTGCAATGAGCTCCAGTCTACAGGGCTATGAGCGCCAGCCCGCAGTGCAATGAGCGCCAGCCCGCAGCGCAATGAGCGCCAGCCGGCAGTGCAATGAGCGCCAGCCCGCAGTGCAATGAGCTCCAGGCTACAGGGCAATGAGCGCCAGCCCGCAGTGCAATGAGCGCCAGCCCGCAGTGCAATGAGCTCCAGTCTACAGGGCAATGAGCGCCAGCCCGCAGTGCAATGAGCGCCAGCCCGCAGTGCAATGAGCGCCAGTCCGCAGTGCAATGAGCGCCAGCCCGCAGTGCAATGAGCGCCAGCCGGCAGTGCAATGAGCGCCAGCCGGCAGTGCAATGAGCGCCAGCCCGCACTGCAATGAGCTCCAGTCTACAGGGCAATGAGCGCCAGCCCGCAGTGCAATGAGCGCCAGCCCGCAGGGTAATGAGCTCCAGTCTACCGGGCAATGAGCGCCAGCCCGCAGTGCAATGAGCGCCAGCCCGCAGTGCAATGAGCGCCAGCCGGTAGTGGAATGAGCTCCAGTCTACAGGGCAATGAGCGCCAGCCGGCAGTGCAATGAGCGCCAGCCGGCAGTGCAATGAGCGCCAGCCGGCAGTGCAATGAGCGCCAGCCCGCAGTGCAATGAGCGCCAGCCGGCACTGCAATGAGTAGCAGCCCGCAGTGAAATGAGCGCCAGCCCGCAGTGCAATGAGCGCCAGCCCGCAGTGCAATGAGCGCCAGCCCGCAGTGCAATGAGCAGCAGCCCACAGTGCAATGAGCGCCAGCCAACAGTGCAATGAGCGCCAGCCCGCAGTGCAATGCGCGCCAGCCCGCAGTGCAATGAGCGCCAGCCCGCAGTGCAATGCGCGCCAGCCCGCAGTGCAATGAGCAGCAGCCCACAGTGCAATGAGCGCCAGCCCGCAGTGCAATGAGTGCAATGAGTGGCAGCCCGCAGTGCAATGAGTGCAATGAGCGCCAGCCCGCCGTGCAATGAGCGCCAGCCCGCAGTGCAATGAGCGCCAGCCCGCAGTGCAATGAGTACAATGAGCGCCAGCCCGCAGTGCGATGAGTGCAATGAGCGCCAGCCCGCAGTGCAATGAGCGCCAGCCCGCAGTGCAATGAGCGCCAGCCCGCAGTGCAATGCGCGCCAGCCCGCAGTGCAATGAGCGCCAGCCCGCAGTGCAATGAGTGCAATGAGCGCCAGCCCGCAGTGCAATGAGCGCCAGCCCGCAGTGCAATGAGTACAATGAGCGCCAGCCCGCAGTGCGATGAGTGCAATGAGCGCCAGCCGGCAGTGCAATGAGCGCCAGCCCGCAGTCCAATGAGCGCCAGCCCGCAGTCCAATGAGCGCCAGCCCGCAGTGCAATGCGTACAATGAGCGCCAGCCCGCAGTTCGATGAGTACAATGAGCGCCAGCCCGCAGTGCGATGAGTGCAATGAGCGCCAGCCCGCAGTGCAATGAGCGCCAGCCCGCAGTCCAATGAGCGCCAGCCCGCAGTCCAATGAGCGCCAGCCCGCAGTGCAATGAGTACAATGAGCGCCAGCACGCAGTGCGATGAGTGCAATGAGCGCCAGCCCGCAGTCCAATGAGCTCCAGCCCGCAGTGCAATGAGCACTTCTGAATCCTCTGAATTATTTACGTACCTCCAATTTGAATTAGCGTTTCTCATATACATGTTGGCTCTGTGTAATCACCACTTCCCCCCTCTCGCCAAACACCTGGGACTTTCACAATGAAATGGGTTGGGGGGCGGGGAGGGGGGAAGGAAATAATATATTCCACATCCAGGTACCAGGGTCTGAATCCCTAACAATGACAAATTCTAGACTTGCTAGCCCGCCGCTCAGCCCGATCCAATTAAGGAGACAACGTACCTGGCGACATTCTATGGCTGCCTTTGCTCCCGCTGCCATCTCAAGGCCGATATGACTGACTTGGTCGACAGTCTTTAATGGCATGTCTCTGTCGACACGGCGCTGGCGCTCATTGCCCTGTGGACTGGAGCTCATTGCCCTGTGGACTGGAGCTCATTGCACTGCCGGCTGGCGCTCATTGCCCTGTGGGCTGGCGCTCATTGCCCTGTGGACTGGAGCTCATTGCACTGCCGGCTGGCGCTCATTGCACTGCGGGCTGGCGCTCATTGCCCTGTGGGCTGGCGCTCATTGCCCTGTGGACTGGAGCTCATTGCACTGTGGACTGGAGCTCATTGCACTGCCGGCTGGCGCTCATTGCCCTGTGGGCTGGCGCTCATTGCCCTGTGGACTAGAGCTCATTGCACTGCCGGCTGGCGCTCATTGCCCTGTGGGCTGGCGCTCATTGCCCTGTGGACTAGAGCTCATTGCACTGCCGGCTGGCGCTCATTGCCCTGTGGGCTGGCGCTCATTGCCCTGTGGGCTGGAGCTCATTGCACTGCCGGCTGGCGCTCATTGCCCTGTGGGCTGGCGCTCATTGCCCTGTGGACTGGAGCTCATTGCACTGCCGGCTGGCGCTCATTGCCCTGTGGGCTGGCGCTCATTGCCCTGTGGACTGGAGCTCATTGCACTGCCGGCTGGCGCTCATTGCCCTGTGGGCTGGCGCTCATTGCCCTGTGGACTGGAGCTCATTGCACTGCCGGCTGGCGCTCATTGCACTGCGGGCTGGCGCTCATTGCCCTGTGGGCTGGCGCTCATTGCACTGCGGGCTGGCGCTCATTGCCCTGTGGGCTGGCGCTCATTGCACTGCGTGCTGGCGCTCATTGCACTGCGGGCTGGCGCTCATTGCCCTGTTCGGCTGGTGCTCATTGCACTGCGTGCTGGCGCTCATTGCACTGCCGGCTGGCGCTCACTGCACTGCTCGCTGGCGCTCATTGCACATGGTATTTCCTATCAACTTCTAAAACAGTCCGCTGTCACTCATTATCGCTCACTTGATGGGTTTTGCCAATTAATGTCATGTATTAGCTTCACCAGTTCTCACTTCACCATAAAACTCCCTTACAGTGCCCGCCATCGCAAACGTGTCACCAGAGGGTAATATAAATAATTCGGCCGCCGTAGCTCAAAAACCTTCGCAACCTTACCAATTTGACCAGCGCAGAATGATTGGTATTGACACGAGAGTCTCGAGCGGCGCCATGGTAACATCACGATTATTTCTATGGCAACGGCATCGTGTTCATGCACTGCTTAGGTTGCTGGTTAATTATAGCCCAGGAATTCAAGGTATGAAGAGCGATCAAATCCGACAAAAATCACGTTCTCTGCAAAGTAGTCAGAGGCGACTGTATCCAAATCCCGGACTCGTGTCTGTGCGAGGCAGTAATGGAAGCAGATTTAAAGCAATATATTCCGTAATTTTTTGTATTACCAACCACTTCTTCATGTCAAATAAGTATATTCTGTGTTGAATTTAAATCGTGAAAGCCTGTGGGCTATCCGGAGAGAAGCAATTTGGTCACCGGAGCAGAAGTTGGTGGCCGGCTTTATATCCCTGCGCGCCGGTTCGCCGTTTGGTATTTTTTGTGTGATGTCGACCGCGGCTCGCTTTCACGTCCGCGCGCGATAAAAATAAACCGCGCAGTTCTATGTTGAAATGTTTGTTTTACAGACTCAAAGAGATGTAAAACATATGCATCATAATTTTTTGAGATACTTTTAGTCTTGATTCTAAAATGTAAACAATCTAAGATGGCGCATGTAAGTATATTGCTTTAACATCAACTCTAACGAGATGAAATGCCTTCTCTATGGATATTATCGTTGTGAACTGTGCCCTGCCTAAATCTCGTTACATCATAGACTCCAGTGTCAACGACATCCACGAGCATGTCTCACCAGAGAGGTAGCACAACTGGCACAAAGATGTATGCACCTGATGTGTTACATTATTACGAGTTGATGGTTGGTTGTATATTGAGGACGCTTTAACCACTTTTGGACATATCGCGTCAATGAAAGAAGGAAGGGAAAGTGGAGCCATGCACACCCCCCCCCCCCCCGCCCCCCGGGTTAAACCCCTACTGTTTGCGAAGGGGACATGGGATCTTTATCATGCGACCACACAGATCGATCCACGTGCCGTTAGGCTCTCAGTTGGCGAGCGCTCTATTCCAATGAGCTACCGGGCCGGCCCCATTACGAGTTTATGATCGTCGTATCTGGTACGATAGCATTAGATCTGAAGGCGGCTGGAATAGGGCAATCTGATCCACACCGCCCTACGGCCCCTTCAATAGTCAATCGTTGCCATAGCGACATTGCATAGAACAATGAAACCTGAAAACATGAAAAAATCAATCTACAAAAATTTGGTTATAGATTTAAACACCCGCCTAGTTGCCTAGTTGCATGTGCCACGTTTCTTGGCCACGATATATGGTGTCAAAAACGGCCACTGGCCAACTATACTCGGAAAGGCTTGCGATATGCGGACAGTCAGTCACTTTGGTCGTTGTGTGCAGAAGTTAAACCAAAGAGGCAGAGCCAAGTTAACGCCTGAAGTTTAGATTCAACTCATAATAATAGTAAGAATGCGAGTTTTGCATGGCGTTAGGCATTTTATTGGCCCTTCATCAAGCTGTAGCAGCCCTTCATTTTTCATTATCCGCTCTCGGCCTCGCTGCCCCGGGCGGATAACAAAAATTGACATCTCTCGATCAATGGGTCCAACTGTAACGTAGCAAGTTCAATGGGGAAGATGGATGTATTTGCACCCAACAAGACTCGTCGTACATTGGTGCTGTGTGCCAACAGATCCTTTGGCAATCTGACTGGTAATTAATTCATTAATTTCAAGATAATAATTAACATAGAGTTTATAAGACAAATGCCATGTCAGTATATGTATTGTAATATTTTATTTAAAGAGTACTATTGTTCAAGAAAAATAATATTATACGGCATGAAAATAGCTAAAAAGATTTCGCTGTGAGTTCATTTAATTAAGTTTATTACGTCTGGACAGATTCTTAAATCTGCTCTTTAATGTATCTAAAACCGACGCGTTCATGTACTCATGTGACCTTGATGCCGAGATAAGGACCCATAAGCAATGACTTATGGTTGGCCGTTCATAATACGTGTGACTTTGATCCATGTGACTCCTGTGGACTGAAGTATCCTTAAGGTTGATATGCTATTGGGCGGCACTGGGCGTGCATTGGTTCGTTGTACATTCAGGACGCTGTAACCACTTTTGGTCATATCGCGTCAATGGAAGGAGGAAGGGAAAGTCGAGCCGTGCCCGCGGGGTAAACCCCTACTCTTTGCGAAGGACATGGGATCTTTATCCTGCGACCACACATACATAACAGCGGGGCTATAACCACCGATCCACGTTTCTTTAGGCTCTCAGGTGGCCAGCGCACTCAAGGCGATCGCTCTAACCCACCTTCTGCGCCTGACACTGTCTAATCCCTCATGAAACATCCGCATACGTTGTTTTTTTTAAAGCATTGATGACATAGCATCGACGTAGAGTTTAAGTCCCGTAGGGACTGGGCAGCATCGTGTCCAGAGCCCTCGCTTAAGGACGAACGCTCCATTAATGACGACCGCGCCGTTAATGACGACCGCTCCGTTAGTGGCCACCACTCCTTTGATGTCGACCGCTTCATTAATGCCCCCCCCGTCGATATAATGGCGATCTGTACATGGTAGATTTCCTCCTTAATCTTATTTGGTTGGGCGAACCAGTGTTCTCAGCTAACCCCACAAATATCATTCAAATATCAAATATCATTCATCACCGTAAACCAACCGGCTAATGTTATATACCAGGCCGGCAAGCTGGTAACCTTCAGGACTGATATAGACTGCACTAAACAGACCCACACGGGGTGAAGAAGTTTGGGCACAGCGAGGCGAGTGCTACAGGCGTTTACATATGTCAACGGAGCGCGGAGTCAGCAGCTACGTTGAGCCAAGCCGGGCCACAGGGATGAAACCGTAAACCAAAAATTATGGTAATGTTTATTTCCCTCTTTTTTTACCAAACAAAAGTCAGTCCATGGCGACCAAGGTGAGTTAAGGGCAATCGAGATCAGTCGATGACAGTCCACGGCAGGCAAGAGAAAGCCAGAAGCAGCGAAAAACAAATTAAGTCAGTCAAGGTCAATCCACGGTTTTCCTTCATAGCCATTATATTGTGACGCCTCCCATTTTGGTACCCGGGGAAATCAGGTATTTTTGTAAAATTATCACTTTGTGAACGCTGTCAACCCCAACTAAACTGTTTACCTACCTTGTATGAGGCCACATTGTCACTTTCTGTTGTCTTTTTAACTTGTCTATTCTTATTTGGGATGGTACGAACCAATTTGTACCGTTTTGGGTGATGTTTACCTCTCGGGGCGGCCATGATTGTTGTTTCTCACGCGCGGCCTCGTATATGGCACTAGTTTCTGGTCCTGTTGATGTTTGTCTGATATTCTTTAAAGTTTTAATATAAGCTAGCAACCTGCATTGCATACTTAAACTCTTGGGTTGAGGAGTAACGCGAAAAGGGAGATATAGATTATTTCTGTGTGCGTCTTCCGGTGTGGCGGGTATAAAGGGAGACACCGGTTGTGATTTGAGAGACTCTCGACACAGACATTCGGGGAGACAGAGACGAGAGAAGCAGGGGCAGACCCTGTCAGTTAGTGCCCCTATTTACCCCCCCCCCCTTTTTGTGATTAAACACGATGACCACGATGACCACGATGACCACGATAACCACGATGACCACGATGACCACGATGACCACGATAACCACGATGACCCGATGTCCCGAGGACCGAATGACGATGTAACTTAGATGATGACAGCCTTTCAGCCCTCTGACTGTTGATGTTTCCTAAATAGAATCTCTCCCACTAACCCCTGCATTTTTCCACTGGTCTATCTTAATTCTTATGGTTCTTAATTCTTAATTCTTATCTGAGCTTAGGGGATTTTCCTTTTAGTTAGTCTATGCCAGACTAGGGGGTCTGGTTACATGCAGAGTATTTTATTTTTTTATTGTCCCTCGTACCTGCTTTGACAAGAATGTTTGAATAAATGCCGCCAATGGTGGGAGACTGACACTGGTTGTGAATAGTTAGTTTTTGTTTCTTTCCCTTATAAAAGATTTTATTTTATTTTCGGCCATCCTGACAGGTTACGGTCGTAACAATATAGCCCAGCGCCCACGTCTCTTCGTGTTGACAACACGAAGCCAGCGCAAGGAGGGCGGCGACTATGGATGTTTGCAGACGACCCCATTGCGACGGTCACCGATAGCGGAGGGAATCGACTGAGGAGACGTCTGGCGCTGTTTCCCGTCAGGCCGCAGGTGGCACAGCATTGATTGCGGTGCGTCTTTTCACAGGGAGACATATCGATGCACCCCTCCGCGCCCCATAGCCCTATACGCCGCGAGGTGCCAAGGCGGTTTGTCACAATGGGCAGACACGAAAAAAACGGCGAGAAATGGGGTTGAAGCCTGGCACTATTCGTCTTTCAAATGGGGGAAATAGGTGCGGGGTAGTGTGCGCCACGCCCCAGGCAAGCAATGGATGAGGTTAACGGTCATTCGCCGTAATAATAATACCTAGTTCGCGTCTATTGCCTCGTGTTGTACTGGCGCCAGCAAATGCACCCAAGTCTCTTTCTTGCAATGAGACGCCGCAATTGTATTGTAGTCCCAATGGAATTCACATCCTTACTCATCATCCTAGACGTTCAGGGTCTTCTCCGAACTGTTTTCTGATACATGATTACAAGTTTACGTCATCTTCTTTAAGGGATTGTATCATAACAAACTCGATTATTGACAACAAAATCAATAGCAACAATGCTGTGTCCTCCTCCAAGGTAGACTTATGTAGTCATGTTATTTGTATTATTTATCACAATATCGATCGTAGCTTTGAGTACC
Organism: Arenicola marina; assembly: GCA_964019135.1. Taxonomy (NCBI): domain Eukaryota; kingdom Metazoa; phylum Annelida; class Polychaeta; family Arenicolidae; genus Arenicola; species Arenicola marina. Next base: position 21,017,949 of record OZ025253.1, read on the forward strand.
AAGCCCCCAACACAAGGGCGTGGTAGCGTTTCCCTCTTTTTTTATTTTCGGCTTAATATGATGGTGGGGGCCGGCCCGATAGCTCAGTCTGTTAGCCCTGAGCGCTCTGGCCACCTGAGAGCCTAACGGCACGTGGATCGGTGGTTCGCGCCCTGCTGTGGCCATGTCTGTGTGGTCGCAGGATACAGATCCCATGTCCTTCTTCGCAAAGAGTAGGGGGTTACCCGCGGGGACATGGCTCCACTCTCCCTTCCTTGTCCCATTGACGTCATATGACCAGTGGTTAAAGCATCCTGAATATACAACCAACCAACTATGATTGCGAGACCTATTCCGGATGGCCCGCCGTGGGAACACTTATGCTTTAACATTGAAGCTTGGTCTTGTCTTTTTATACCGTATTCATTCACTTTAACCCGCCTGGGCCTCGTTTTAATATTAAGGCAACCAAAATTAAATATACATCTTGAGACCGGTTTGTCAGAGAAATTTCGCCTGGGTCAGCGCTAAGATCTGCAATAACAATAACAATAACCAAAGCCCTCAAACACCCTCGTGGTCGGGCTTTATAGTCAAACCCTACTTGATCTCAATTCAACGACTTTCGTCAATTCATTATCAGATATGAAAGAGCGCCACTTGGGAGGCAGCAAACGTCGATTGAGGTACAATCGGCACTATATAAACACGTGTTTCCCACCATGCTCATCAACATGGGGTCCGGCAGAATACTTGAACATAGATAGATCGCGGACAAGACAGGTACTGAATATTTATTTTTATCCCTGTTTCTTTATTGACAGTTGACATGGTTGCCTCAGATAGACAGATTTATATGCATAGACGGACATGCGGATGGTCGTAGGATAATATATTTATATACAGACATGGAAATGGCGTTATGATAGTGCATGTTTCAAAGGCTACCATTTATGATTAATGTGTCAATGATTATCACTCGCTGCGGATCCAGAAGTAGAGGGGGGGGGTGGGTCCTTGGAGTCCGAACCTCCTCCTCCTATTTTAAGTATAGAGCATGGCGACCTGTTGTAAATCCCGAGCCTCAGTCAAACTGGATCCACCATGGCCTTATGTTAAAATCTTGGATCCGCCTTTCACACTGCAACCGTAATTTAAGTGAAACTGCCCATGTGGCCCTGTAATTTACTGATTCAATTATTTATTTATATCCTCGGACAACAGCTTATAATGGCAGTGCTTATACATGCATTTTTGTTGTGAACATACCTTTTGAAGCGGGTCACTTGCACCAACTAAAGAAAATCATATGCGAGAGCCAAAATAGCTATCTACAAGTACTTTTCACCATTACGCTGAAGAAGTAATAATTGTCACTACCAGAAGCCTCCGCCCCTGCAACATGACTCGCCAGCGTGTTGGCTACACATTCAGTATTCATTAAAATCCACAGAGTGTTCTCAAATGTTCTTCCTCCAGCAAACCGCCATCATACAGTTCAGTTTTTACCATTTTATCTCACGTTACCGCCGAACACAGCGACTAATGAAGAGGTTGAAATTGCCGCCATTTCCCAGATAAACATACAGGGCTTCATTTGATGTGACTGCCATTAACAGGAGGTCTTTTAATGATGTGACGCCGATGCTAGGGGGCTGACGTTGTCTGCCTTTTAAACCCGCCCGTTGTCAGTAACTAGGTGTACAGTTTCTACTTGCATAACATTTTTAGCAAAATATGCATAATTATTTCCAAGAATCAGATAAATAGTAAGGACTGCGGCACGTGTTTTTGCATTGTCTACCTTCAGCCAGAGACTTTCCAACGTCAAGAGCGGAATATGGCAAGCCGCATGTGTCATAGTGTTGAAAAGTAACTGTTATCGCTAGAACAATGGCTTTGAAGCATCGCTTGAGCCAGCCAAAAAAAGGATCCCATTATCCCCAAAAAAACCTACTCTTTGCGAAGAACATGGCATCCTTATCATGCGACCACCCAGACATGACCCCAGCGGGGTCGAACCACCGATTCACGTGCCGTTCGTCTCTCAGGTGGCCAGCGCGAGCGACCTAACCCACAAAGCTAGTGACCTGTCCCAATAACCGATGACCAGTGACTAGTGGTCTGTTCCAGTAACCGATGACCAGTGACTAGTGGTCTGTTCCAGAAACCGATGACCAGTGACTAGTGGTGTGTTCCAGAAACCGATGACCAGTGACTAGTGGTCTGTTTCAATAACCGATGACCAGTGACCAGTGGTCTGTTCCAGTAACCGATGACCAGTGACCAGTGGTCTGTTCCAATAACCGATGACCAGTGACTAGTGGTCTGTTCCAGTAACCGATGACCAGTGACTAGAGGTCTGTTCCAATAACCGATGACCAGTGACTAGTGGTCTGTTCCAGTAACCGATGACCAGTGACTAGTGGTCTGTTCCAGTAACCGATGACCAGTGACTAGTGACCTGTCCCAATAACCAGTGACCTATCCACGTGATTTGTCATGGCCTATATAAGGCGGGCGTGAGTGGAGTATAGACACAGTCTGCTCTTAGCTTCTACCCATGTGGTACGTTATATTTTGGCATATCAGTTGCATTGAGATTTTCTTAACACACGCAAATGGTTCTCTTTAGTAAGCTATATTAGGAAAAATCTAGATCGATCGAAAATACAAGCGCACAGATCTGAGTAGAAAAATAATAGGTGCACAAGGGGTATTTAGCTTAGGTGAATACACCCACGTGTTGGTGTTATGGCAGTTGGTGACGTGGCAGATATGTCGTGTATACATTTATGAGTTATCGTCTGCTATCTGTATTGACTGACGAGCGAATCGGGACTTAATTAAGAAAATCATCGAAAGGAACTCTTTTCACTGAAATCTTGCGATATCATAGTACACCACGCATGAATGTAGCGAAGCGCATGCACATCACAAAGTTTGCGAGTAAAAGTTTACGATCTCTCTTACTAGCGAGCGCAAGCGAGCTCTTTATGTAACATGCATGCATATTAATTCCATTTCAAGCATAGTCTTAGGACTTTCATTTCGCTAACAGCCCCCATGAGACGTTTTCGGATTCGGAGTAAATTTCAGCTCTACATAAATATATTCAAGCAAAGAGAGATCGAAGCCTATTATGTCATAACTTTAATAATTAAATCAGCTGGCCCACAAAATTAACGAATAAATTATTTAATGTTAACACTGGGTGTCTACTTCAAATTAAAGTTAATTTATAAGCGACGCGCTAAATGTCTGTTGCCAAGCAGAGCGCTCTTGGTGACCGCCCATCGGCTGCTGTCATAGTGAGTAGTTGTGACGTCAAAATGTTATAAACATGACGTCACAATGGGAGTTCCTAAGCAACCGAATGATCCAAAAATATTCTTTATGGCAAGCCGAAGTGAGATTAATTTTGAATATTAATCTAGATGTATCCTCTCGGAATATCTGATGTAATAAATATACGCTCGCATTTTTTGGTTAGCACCTATCCAAAAGAATTCGAGCAACCATCATGACACGACAAAACACTCGAAATATTTTGCCTGTGGACATTCAAAACCAGATCACCGTCACGATATTATAGCCTTTCAGCCTGAAATCATCCTATATGTATGATACATGCAAAAATATAGGGATAAATAACCTACCTGCAATCATGAGAGGAACTGAGCGCTTGGTGTAAACGTCCTTGAACTTGCTGACGTGGCAGACGAGCACGTATCGGTTGATGCTGAGGCCGGCCAGCGATAGGACGCTGGCGATGAAGGCCGTCATGTTGAGGAAGCCCAAGACGCTACAGGCGCTGCGAGGAAGCGTCCATCTTCCTGCTGCAAGCGTGGACACGGTGTGGGGCATGATGAAGGATGAGACGACCAGGTCCGCAGCACTCACGCAGAGGACGAAGCCATTGGAGAGCGTTCGCAGTTGTCTGTCGCGCAGAATGATGCACCACAGTGAAATGTGTCCGATGAGAGCCGTGATTGAGATGACAGCTAAAATAGTCGCCTCGATGTATCTCTCCCCTTGTGGGGCGATAATGGAATCATTTGCCATTATAATATCCTTATGTGTTTATAATACCTTTCACATAGGGTTATAAAATAACGCGAAATTGTTCAGATTTAAGTTAATAATATTATGATTAATAAGGCAATCTTCTTGATTCTTGATTAAGGTTGGCTGCAGTCATGTTGGAACCTTAATAAACGAAACAAAAACATGCAAAATTATCATAGAGGAGATATTATCAAGAAAAGGTCTTCAGCTAATCTAATCATGGTGCCAAAAAATTTGTGCATATGTCGTGCCGAACACACCCGAGATATTTTTGATACCCTGCTGATATAACGGATATAGAAACGCCGATCGCGTTAGCAGCTGTATTCATAAACCACACTTCACTCCATGCAAAATGACTTAGCGTTAAGCGGAAAATGTGTCGATTCATCATCGGGTTCAAGCTACAAAACAATGTTCAGCCAAAAGTTAGATTACCTGAAATAAAGAAAGTGTTACAATTTGATGAAACTTCATGTTCAGGCTGTGAACACCACAACGACCTGTGGTCTATTTTTAACGTACATAATTTACCCGGCTACGGGGCTTAATCGGCTAAAATCTCTCCATCATTTACATGGTAACTTTAGTCGACTAAGCCCCGTAGTCGTCTAAACTGTGTTCGTGGTGAAGCTATTACGAAAATCATTTTTCGTCCGTAACTGACGCCTTTTCCGCGGTTGACGCTGTGGTCCTGGCTCAGCGCAAATAGGTATTGATATATATTCCCAGACCGATACGAAACACGCGACTGAAGCAACAGTGAACCCACTACCAGATGTCCAGCGGAGATCAATACCAGCCATAATAATGCGAGTCCATTACTCCATTTCTCAATAAGCCCCAGCTGACTGTCATCATCACTGCCATTGTGCCACTGCTGGCCTGAACCGGAAGTCGTGGATCCACTGGTCCGATGGCCTCAATCAATTAGCGCGCGCTATAGTCTTTACTGCGGGCGAGCGCGGACCGCGTGGTGTCGGGTGAATCGGGTGAGGACAGGGCCCTCTCCGAGCCGGCACATACCTGAGCAATGGTGATTAATATTTCAGAGCCCAATTGTTGGAGCGGGTCACTCCGCCCCGGGCCCAGACCCAGCGAGATATCCTCGGCGAGAGTCGGCGATACGTAATACGTACTGTCAGGTATATATCTATGTTTGATGACAGCGACGCGTCTGCTTTTTTAGCGGAGACACAACAGAGAAAAACTCTTCTCGTGGTATTGGCGTTTCCTTACTCTGCATTCTTCACCCGCCGACCATTCATTCCAGAATAATAGACTTTGTTGTCTAGTGATGAGACGCCACCATTGTAGGCTTCCGTGCGTGTGCGCTGCATCCTATATTTATACATGTGGTTGTGATGGCGAATCGTATAGGGTCTCTTGCGAAGCAATTCATTTCGCGACCGTCGTCATGACCTTCTGGCGTCATTACATAGCAACAAAGCCATCTGAGACGAATGTGAGCAAAGAGCTTCCCCCGTCGCCTCGCTGCATCTATGTTGGCTTCAGTGGGTTGGAGTGTCATGTGTTCCAGTGGCTCTTCCGTCCTCATCCTTCACGCCTTTCCGCCGGCCGACTCGCTCTCGAGAACCGTTCCTCGTCCACATATTCATGACCCTCACCCATCCCCTTTCTCTCCCATTCACCCATTTTCACCCCCCTCCAACCCCTCCACCCGCACCCGCACCCATACCCGCACCCGCACTTGCCCGAAACTGACACGACCCCCAAGACAATGAAACCCCATCTCGGCAAACATACTCGCGGCCTCGTACTGGACGAGCAAGGTGTGGCACACGAAGAGCGTGGATGTGCAATGAGCCCAATTCGCTGGCAAAAATGACACAGGGAGTCGAAGCCGAGCGTGGTAGAGTTTTTCTTCTGTCGTGCGTCACCCCTCACCACCAGCCCCCCCCCCCCTCGCCCCCACGCCCCCACGCCCCCCATCTTGTCTCTTAGACTGCAATACATGTAACGTACGCCCGCTCCCCCTCTTCCTCCATCGCCCAATAGATTTTATCCATCACTTCCCAGTTTCTTTCCTTATTGCAATTATCTCCCACCAGCTCACACAACCCCTCCGCCACCCATAACTAACCCAGCGTTAGGTTTGCCCTTTAGCCAATACTTGACTTGGTGCAGACTATGGTTGAATTGAATTTACGCTTGAATTTATCTTCACAATATCACTTGCTATTTCAGTTTGTTTCTTCATGTTATTAAACTGAAGATGAAGCATCCCGAATCTGCTAAAAGATACGTCTTCGCGTTCTACTTCCTAACGGCTTTATTCCTCCGGTTCAAGCCTGTATTTTTTGCACAATATGTAAGAGACACCTTAACGGTTGGTGCTGGGTCCATACTGCGGTTCCGAAGCCTTAAATTGATATTTTTTAGTGACACCGAGTGTCGCTGAGCGTCTCATCCTACACAGGTGACGCAGCGCCAGTCCACCCTCGCCCCTAGTTCCGTCAGTAAATTACTTATAAGCGCAAGCGTAAACGTCCACGTCAGACTAAGCGTCCAAGAAGCGTCCACACGAACACTTATGTTAGACCAACGTAGACGTAGACGTAGACGCAGACGTAGACCCAGACGTAAATGTAGACGTAGACGTAGACGTAGACGCAGACGCAGCCGTAGACGTAGACGTAGACGCAGACGTAAACGTAGACGTAGACGTCAGTTTTTTCTACTCTATAGAACAGCAGAGACATCGACATTCTTTTGTCATTTCGCTCGGCAGCGAAGTCAACAATTGAAGGAGGTTCCTCAACGAAGATATAAGGTGTCTTTTTGATGTGGCCATGTTTTCAATAATGGTCTCACTTAACATCACGGATGCAAGCGATCTTTTTACACCATACTGCTAAAATATGGGAGAAATATGTAACAACGGAGCAATATTTTCAGTCTCGATGGCGCAAAAATATCGTTACACCGTCGACATCTCTCTTAGTAAACACCAACTTTACTTGATGTTGTCATGCCAACTGTGTCCCAGTTGCTGGGGACACGTAGTTACATAATACGGTATCAAGGAAAGAGCCATCCTTTTTAACAAGACCATCGGGCTATTTGTACTGTCTGTGTCTGTCTCTACGAATCCCTTCAAACAGCTATATCTTGATACCAACTTGTCAGATTTGTATATTAACCAACCTTACCTGCTTGACAACCAGTCGTAGCTCGTTGATGTTTACAGAAGTAATAAAGCAATGAATTATCATACGTGTTTACCGGCCCACCATATTTGTTTGCCAGTCGTCCTTGTTGAATGCCTGGTCGCTCAGCCTCGTCTATGCGATGTATGGGGCACCATGTATATGACGCTTTGAATCACTCCACGATACGCGTCACTGTCACCACTATATATGGACACTGCTCCCGATCGTAAATTAATGATACATGAAGTACTTACTACCCTGTTATCAATCCCCGACGTTTGGCAGTTCAACCGGTAAGCTGGTGCTGCTCTGCGTTAGTAGCGAGTGTGACAGGGACAAGCTTACCCGCCGGCCAAGCAGTCAACATGTTTTGGTCATAGTCTATCCATCTAATGCAGGGTGATTGACACACGCGCTGATTTTGCTCTTTGCTGTCGTGATATCATTTAGGCGATATTGGCTTAAATATTATTAGTTTAAGGAAAAGGGAAACAATATTGACGTTTTGCATAAGGGGCGTCAGATTGTTACGTGATGTAATAACTGTACTCCGCCCTCCATAAGATCGGGATTGGCGTGGTCGGTAAGTAACACGCATTATTACGAGTTGATGGTCGTGTTCTGACCCAAACCGCCCTGTGGCCCTTTCAATAAACAATCGTTGCCATAGTTACATGGCGTATAACAATGAAACATGACGTCACACACCAAAGAATTCAGATTATTGATCTAAATGCCCCGCCTAGCCGCCTAGCCTTGCATGGTGTAAAAAAGGGTCAGCCTTATTAGGAATGTTCATGATCTCACGCAAGCTACGGAGAACTGCGTTCGATTAGTGACAGTCGGCTGTTGATGTTGTCAGCGATGGCGGCAAAGTCGGTGAAATTCGGCTAGGCTGAGGAAGCTGATGATGCAGTTCTATCTTATCAAGAAGAAAAAGCGCTCCACTTCGTAGTTGATTACATTTATGTGCTAAGTGCTGGAATTGGTACGCATAGTCTCTTTAATCGCTTTATTTGCCCTCCCGCGCCGCAAGTTTATCACACCTTACGAGGCCTGCTTAACGCATACAGCCTTTATCCTAGCTATAACTAGGTCTACTACAATACGTTACAGTTACCACTGGCACTGGTTATACAAACGTTAATATACAAGAGGTGCCACAGGCATCCCGCACAGTGAATCAGTGGAGGGGGGAGGGGGCAGCGTGTATAGAGAGCATGCACGTGACGTCACTCGGTTAAATAACTTTTCTTTATCCGCCATGCTGGACGAGTGCTGCGTGTGTTATTTAAGCGAAATTGTTGTGTTTGCAGCAGTAGGTCCCGGTGGAGATGGTCATTTCTATAGCTGTGCATGTTGGTCCAGTAATAGCAGGTCATAGGCAGGGCCAGAACGGAGGTCCGTCATTCTAAAGGTTTCCAGCAGACAAAGCAGGCCCGCCAAATCATGGATTGCACACAGCTGCTTCCACACAGGCACCGCAAAGCGACTGCGTCGAGGAAGGGGGGGGGGGGTGACGCAGGTATGGGACCCATTCATGCCTATAATAATAATTATTATTATGGGTAAGGGGCTCATATATGTGCCTATACATGTAATACTACTTATTAGCCTGTGGCTGAGCATGTGAGCCCCCCTCCTCCCCTTCCTTAGACAGTCGGATAATGGACTCCAGCCCCATCAACATAATAGCTGGGTGGAATGTCTGGAACTTCCGACTATGTAGCTCCATTGTTGTGATTAAATGGCTACAGGAAATATTTATTGGGTTGAGAGTACATTTGCATAGTGCATATTTGCAAGTATAAAATAATAGCAAGCTGAGGTAGAAGTTGAGGAGAATTACCAACCAACCAGATGATGCTGTGGAAAACGGTCTTGGAACGTGTCAAAACACAGCTGTCGGCAAAGCGGCCAGAGAAAGACTTGTTCATTAATTAATACTTCAGAGAGTCTTACATGAACGGGCAAACTATGTGTTTCTCACAATTCTTCTGATACCGCGTTGTCATGACTGATTTATTCAACCCAGGTAGGTGACATGGAGATCATACGGCGATGGCGTTCTGCCGTGAGTTCATTTGAATCAGTTACTGCACCTTATCCGGCCGCCTCGATAGTAAATGATCTTTCATTTACAGTTAACCAGCATGTTCTGAATACAACCGGTCGCCTGCCTACAGTCACCGTGGTCGGACTTTAGTACGCCGAAACACCATCTGGACGAACCATAGTGACCTATTTCCGGCACCATTGTCCGACCCGCGCATCCCTCCGGTCTCAACCGGAAGCAGAATGGCTGACAGTGGAAAGTAAGTTAAATTTGTTGTCCTTTTCTCTTTTCCTGTATGTACTACGAGTACGAAATAAATGAATAAATAATTAACCGTAGAAAGATATATATGTATTTACCATATACGATATATAGCTTGTTTTCATGTCAATTTATAAGACGTAAAGACATCAGTTCTAAAGGCTAAGAAGAACCAATCCAAAACAGGTGGAGGCCCACCCACCCCCACACCAGTCTTCGCCGATATAATGATGGAGAAAATGGTAAACATGGTTAAAATATCGCTATTATCTTCTAGTAGGAGGCAATTCTTAACCAGATACATTCCAATATAAAGTTTATTTACTTTGCCTCATTATCACATTGAACTATTGAAACGACCTGGGCTGTTGATATTGATACAGTAAAACCAATGCATTACGCATAGACCTATAGTACTTACAAAATATGTTTAGTTAACGATAACCAGATTATTTTATATTCTATGCAGTATATATTTCCCGCGTTCAGGAAGACGCCCCAGCCAGCAACACGATACAATCCCAAACTGTATGACAATATTATGTAAATCATAATTGAAGTTACACTTATTTACAGCCAATTTGTGCAACTGTACACACTGCGGATATATCAGGTGATCATTAATATGTAACTGACTGTGACATCGCCCGCGAAATACTTTTGGCGGGTAATGAATCCATTAGCGAGAGCAATATCGAATCTCCAAGAACAGGGCCCGTAAGTTCGAACGGCGGGGGCAAAATATTTCGCCCCGCTCCATGCTAATGTCCTATTCTAGGGCGAAATATTTGGCCCCGGTCGATTCGAACTTACGGGCCCAGGACATGTTCGCAATTCGCTATATTAACAACGTATCGCGGGAAATAGGCAAAGGGCAAAAACAAAAATCGGAAAAGAGATCGGAAAAGGCACCCCCCCCCCCCCACCATCCCTCAATATTATCCGAGATAGAGGATATGTATGGGGAAGCCTACACCACCTACACAATAAATTGCCGTGAAAACCTTTTAAAGATAAAAACGGCTATTCTACCACTGATATTGATTTCATGGTCAACAATGTGTCAGAATAGGCCCCTAAGATTGCATTTATGAAAAAAAAACTCCCCGTTGGTATTTAGACCATAGGGAAAGTTTAGTTATGTAATGCTATTAAAATTTAAAAAATTGTGAATATTGGTCTCATTAAAAGCAAGAAAAGAAAACGCCAACCAACGTTACAACATGTGATCGGCATTTTGGCTCGAGAATAGCCGCTTTTATCTTTAAGGGGCACGAAAGCTGTACAACAAGGGACATCTAGTTAAGTCCATATCATACCGAGACTTAACCTGATTGAATCATATGATACAGCTTTAAGTCTTTATAATCAAACCCTAACTGTAGACCCTTCTCGAACATGTTACTGTTCTCCCACTCAGCAAAGGCGCGTCGGATTGTGGCAATCTTCCCGGGATTTCTTCATCACACTCAGAATTACAACATAGGCGTTCGTAAGTCGCTTTTCCATATGTTATAGGGGCCACAAATGGCACCTTGGTCTGACACGTTTATGTTTCGTAGCAACCACTTTTATGCATTGATCTACTCGAATACTACGCGATTTCACGCACTAGTGCGTGTACTGTGATATATACACTCAAATAACAAGGGTAGCCTCTTTTCTCCAAACGAAAAGACCTGACAACCCTTCCTGCTAGATGTCGACAGATGAAGCCCATATGGCTGAATTTCATTGGTTCCAAAAAGTAGGTTCGCGGAAAAGTGTTGCGAGTAAAATCAAACATCATGTCTGCGACGGTTCTATGCCAAAATGCATTCTTTTGCGCTCACGATGCAAGCAGAAGGTACGTATGACGAACTGTGGGTGTATTTTTTTTCTCGGAAAACTGAACTTTGGCCTACATTTGTTCTAGCTAACGCAACCTAAACCCGTCGAAATGTTACAAATACTGTTATCCACGGATGACAAACTAGACACAGCGGCCATAGCATATTTTGTTTGTTTCATTGAAGGTAGCGTTTTTTGCATCAGGCGAATCTTCTTCAGAACACGACTGTGAGGAATAAAATTGTGTTGGGACTTTACGTCCAGCTGCCAAACCAAAACTACTTAAGCTTGACAATAAAATGTGCCGTGTAAAATTAGAAACCACGATAATGGCGATACAACCCTTGTTGCACTAAACGATATCGTCGCGTCGCATCGATTGTGGATACGACATGGCTCGCTAGATGGCGGCACTAAAATGTGTCGTGATTGTGCTCTGTAACGACTATCTCGTATTGGCAAGCGACCGCCTTTGTTCAGAACATGCTACATAACTGTAAATGAAAGACCTTTTACTATATTGGCAAAATCAATGGTGATGACGAGGCAGCCGGGTAAGTTACAGTAAATGATTCAAATGAGAACTATACTTGGCCCAAATTGAACTCACGACATAAAGAAAGCCATCGCCGCATGGCCGCCAGATCACCTATCCAGTTGAATAAAGTAGTCATAACAACACGCGATCAAATGAATGTGGGTTGCCGTAAAACTGTCTCTATCTATATATATATCGCTGGCCTCCCTCTTACTATCCACTGTGGACTACAATATCAAGGGTTAAAACAATTTGCAGAGATCGTTCGTCGTGAAGTAACCGGGTCGTATAGAACTGAGGGTACAGGTGTTGTCACGGTGCCAGTTGGACGTCTGCCAGGTAAGGTAACTCGAAGCCATCCCCACCCCACCTCCTCCCGCCACCCCGCTCTCGTGTCGTCTCCCTGGGTGCGTTAATTAGAAATTTGAAAATCGCTTCCCAAGTACCACCATCTTTCTGATTGGTTGGTTGTATATTCAGGACACATTTAACCACATTTGTCATATCACGTCAATGGGAGAAGGAAGGGAGAGTGGAGCCAGGACCCCAGGGGTAACTCCCTACTCTTTGCAAAGAAGGCCATGGGATCTGTATCCTGTAACCACGCAGACATGGCCACAGCTTGGCTCGAACCATCGATCCACATATCTGTTATACTTTTCGGCGTAACCAGAAGTTTTCTTTTGTTTTACAAATCATCATAATCGGAGAAGACCAAAAAATCAATTTGGATCAAGCGACACTTGTATCACCGAATGAAGAACTGGGAAGCAACGGCTTTGAACTGAATCGGTACTTTCGACAAACAGCAAGCCTTGTGACATTCATGGTCTGCCTAAATTTCTTAACGTTAAACAAGAAAAAAAATGGAAGAAATGTTTTCGGCAGTTGTCTGATGTGAATTAAAGTTTAATAAATGGAAATCATACAAACCAAACCAAGTATTATAACATATTACACGGACACATACTACTAAAGGCCTAGGAAATCATACCTTTAATGCTGAAGCCATGCCAGATCTACAGCTATATATATCGCCAACGCTAAAACAGGTAAGCCCGTTCACAGCATAAGGTATCCTCCCCACCAAACAGTGAGGCGACGCGGTTTGTAATTGTCTGACTATAGGATTTATCATTTTGAGAAGAGAACAAATGGTCAGTTAGTAATGATGTATCGTTTTGCACAAAATGGAGGCCCCGCCTTTGTATATAGGCCTAAGGCACGTGCGCTGGGCTGTCAGACAGCTTACGTACGTAATCCCGGGCTTAAATTATTTGGCCATTTAGCTCCAGCATATTGTAACATCCAGCGGCATCAAGGCATCAAGACTCTCATCGTGGCGGCTAATCCTCGATATGAAGCTCATCAAAGGATACTTTATATTCGCTGCAAAAGCTTCCATGGCTTCTCCTGTCCGCTATTTTTCCATGTGACCCGAGATTGTATCAAAGGACCCGCCATTAATGCACGTGACAGGCCATTTAAGCACGTGACCCAAAACCTATGGAGTGCCCAATTTCAAATCTTGACCAGGGGTTCCGCAGTTTGGTATAAACATATTTTTATTTTGCAATTAGGAAACAGACAATGCCTATACAAATCCCTTATTCCAAAGCCTCATAGTACAAGGTAAAAGCCAAGTATAGTGAGATGTAAGTCTAGTCTTAAGTGTAGTCACATTTATTGTTTGAGCATTGCGTAATCCACACGAGGTTCTGGCTGACACGGATTGAGATAGAAGTTCACAAATGTACTTTGGAGCCTTGATAAAACATATCATGAAATAAAACGATTTTTTTCCCGACGATTACACAGTTTATCCCATATAAGCTTAATTTGAACCGCCATACCTAGACTACCGTAGAACCGTCGTTGTGTGTTTATGCGGGTTCTATTGCAGAATCCAGAATACACTTATTAATTACACCATCCCGAGTACACGGCGCTAGTTCTACGGTCCTTCGTCCATGTTAAAGCCCACTAAATGTATTATTATTACGAGTTTATGGTCGTGTTAACTAGTAAAATAGCATTAAATCTGAAGGCCACTAAAATCCTATAATCTGACCCAAACCGGCCTTCGGCCCTTTTAATAGACATCGTTGCCATAGTTACATGGCGTAGAACAATGAAACATGACGTCACGCACAAAGGAATTGTGGTTATAGATTTAAATGACCCGCCTAGCCGCCTAGTTGCCTAGCTACCGTGCCGTTTCTTAGTAACGATATACTGATATATATATAATGATATTTGGTGTAAAAAAGGCAACTGGCTCACAAATCTGGGAAGGCTACAATATCAAGGGTTAAAACAATTTGCAGAGATCGTTCGTCGTGAAGTAACCGGGTCGTATAGAACTGAGGGTACAGGTGTTGTCACGGTGCCAGTTGGACGTCTGCCAGGTAAGGTAACTCGAAGCCATCCCCACCCCACCTCCTCCCGCCACCCCGCTCTCGTGTCGTCTCCCTGGGTGCGTTAATTAGAAATTTGAAAATCGCTTCCCAAGTACCACCATCTTTCTGATTGGTTGGTTGTATATTCAGGACACATTTAACCACATTTGTCATATCACGTCAATGGGAGAAGGAAGGGAGAGTGGAGCCAGGTCCCCAGGGGTAACTCCCTACTCTTTGCAAAGAAGGCCATGGGATCTGTATCCTGTAACCACACGGACATGGCCACAGCTTGGCTCGAACCATCGATCCACATATCTGTTATACTTTTCGGCGTAACCAGAAGTTTTCTTTTGTTTTACAAATCATCATAATCGGAGAAGACCAAAAAATCAATTTGGATCAAGCGACTCTTGTATCATCGAATAAAGAACTGGGAAGCAACGGCTTTGAACTGAATCGGTACTTTCGACAAACAGCAAGCCTTGTGACATTCATGGTCTGCCTAAATTTCTTAACGTTAAACAAGAAAAAAAAAGAAATGTTTTCGGCAGTTGTCTGATGTGAATTATGATGTAAAATCATATACTGTAGATCTGCATTAAAGTTTAATAAATGGAAATCATACTAACCAAACCAAGCATTATACTATATTACAAGGATACATACTACTAAAGGCCTAGGAAATCATATCTTTGATGCTGAAGCCATGCCAGATCTACAGCTATATATATCGCCAACGCTAAGACAGGTAAGCCCGTTCACAGCATAAGCTATCCTCCCCACCAAACAGTGAGGCGACGCGGTTTGTAATTGTCTGACTATAGGATTTATCATTTTGAGAAGAGAACAAATGGTCAGTTAGTAATGATGTATCGTTTTGCACAAAATGGAGGCCCCGCCTTTGTATATAGGCCTAAGGCACGTGCGCTGGCTTACGTACGTAATCCCGGGCTTAAATTATTTGGCCATTTAGCTCCAGCATATTGTAACATCCAGCGGCATCAAGGCATCAAGACTCTCATCGTGGCGGCTAATCCTCGATATGAAGCTCATCAAAGGATACTTTATATTCGCTGCAAAAGCTTCCATGGCTTCTCCTGTCCGCTATTTTTCCATGTGACCCGAGATTGTATCAAAGGACCCGCCATTAATGCACGTGACAGGCCATTAAGGCACGTGACCCGTCAACATAAAAACCTAGGGAGTGCCCAATTTCAAATCTTGACCAGGGGTCCCGCAGTTTGGTCTAAACATATTTTTATTTTGCAATTAGGAAACAGACAATGCCTATACAAATCCCTTATTCCAAAGCCTCATAGTACAAGGTAAAAACGAAGTATAGTGAGATGTAAGTCTAGCCTTAAGTGTAGTCACATTTATTGTTTGAGCATTGCGTAATCCGCACGAGGTTCTGGCTGACACGGATTGAGATAGAAGTTCACAAATGTACTTTGGAGCCTTGGTAAAACATTCTATGAAATAAAACGATAGTTTTTCCGACGATTACACAGTTTATCCCATATAAGCTTACTTTAAA
The DNA here is from genome assembly GCA_964019135.1 of Arenicola marina. NCBI lineage: Eukaryota > Metazoa > Annelida > Polychaeta > Arenicolidae > Arenicola > Arenicola marina. Next base: position 21,033,793 of record OZ025253.1, read on the forward strand.
CCGCCAGACCTAGACCACCGTAGAACCGTCGTTGTGTGTTTATGCGGTGTCTATTGCAGAATCCAGAATAAACTTATTAATTACACCATCCCGAAAGTACACGGCGCTAGTTCTACGGTCCTTCGTCCATGTTAAAGCCCACAAAATGTATTATTATTACGAGTTCATGGTCGTGTTAACTAGTAAAATAGCATTAAATCTGAAGGCCACTAAAATCCTATAATCTGACCCAAACCGGCCTTCGGCCCTTTTAATAGACAATCGTTGCCATAGTTACATGGCGTAGAACATGACGTCACGCACAAAGGAATTGTGGTTATAGATTTAAATGACCCGCCTAGCCGCCTAGTTGCCTAGCTACCGTGCCGTTTCTTGGTAACGATATACTGATATATATAATGATATTTGGTGTAAAAAAAAGGCCACTGGCTCACAAATCTGGGACGGCTTACGAGCGATTAACATTTTACTTCGAACGTTATATATGGACGTCAAACCAAATAGCAAGGAGACCTTATGAACATATGTGGGGTAAACTAGAACTCAATTTCAACTCTTAATCATAGTAATAGCGCGAGTTTTGCATGGCGTTAAACATTTCATTGGCTCTTCGTCAACCTTTAGCAGCCCTTCATTTTCATTATTCGCCCTCGGCTTCGCGGCCTCGGGCCGATAATAAAAATTGGCGGACTGATACATCTTGATGTCGGGCCAATAAATCGCGCCATAGTTGTGACAAATACATATAAACTGTGCAGAAATAATGGTTCATCCGAGCATGAACACGGCATGTTTTCAGAAGAATAAAACGAGTGAAGAAAGCCGGAAAATATACGACATATGAGGCTCAATTTGCTTCATTGACAAAAAGGACAGTTGGTGCTGATTATCAGTTGCCATCATGAGAGTAACAGGGAATACCAAGTCCAACCAACATATATACGACTGAAAGTCGTCTTTAAGTCCTTTTATGCTTGTTTTTCCAGGTCTTGTTTCAGCTCGGCCGCCATATTGGCCACGAGGTCTGGCTGTGTGAAGACGTCGATAGCCGTCATGGTCAGAAGCTTGGCCTGTCTCAAAGTGAAGGGCTGAGCCGCCGCCGAGCCTGAAGCAAATGGTTTCAATTGGTCCACAATTACAGTGATACCATACACTTTACCATGTTAAGCTACAGCTATGGCGTCATGCCATTAATAAATCAATAGATTGGTTCCGCTTGTTATCGGTAGATTCGCGTAAATATCAGTAGATTGGTACCGTGAATAGAACTTCCCGTTGACGACGTGCTAGTTTCCGAAAGAACTCAAAAACGATAGATTCGTTGACCGGATAATCCAAGGGGTCTGGAAGGAAGGGTCCAGTGTCCAGCGTCGATTTTTCAAAATTCTTAGTGTGGAATGTCGATTTTTCACGACGTTCAAGTTCATTTTGTTCTACAATGCCATCAGTGTCGATATCGCTTTTTCAGATCCTCAGTGTCGGGATTTGGGGGTCAATGTCTAATATCGATTTTTCAAATATGCCTGTGTCGCGTGTCGCCATTTACCCGTTCCAGACCCCTAATCCTCTAAACTGCTATTTCCCGCAACCCTAACAATCCGCATTCACCTTAAACATTGTCTTAGCCTTCAAGTCAGGTTGCGAAAATCCAATACCCACACTGTGTTTCAACATGACTGGTGACTTCAAATGGACTTTTGTAATAGGAAAGTCTGCAAAGCCCAGATGTTTCCGGAACATCTCGCTCGACATGACTCCACCCCCGCACCAGAACCGACAACCATAACCTTCAGTAGGTGCCTTCAGCGAGCAGGCGACGTCACGATGTTCTGCCTAGAGAAAGATCTGCTAGGGGACTAGTTGCTATCTGTCACCTCTCTTGAAGAACCGCTACATAAAGTTCCATGATAGCTAAAGCAACCGCCAAGCAAGTTTCCATGAAACAAATTCTGAAAAAGTGATTACTTGTATATTTGAATATCAGACTTACCAACTGGACAATAACTGTTATGAAAACAGCTGTTTATGTGTTTTCTTTTGCCACGAGTTAGGTATTGGAAGGATATGTTGATACTCTGTAATCCAAACACCTCCTTAAGACGATCTATGAGCGGCAGTCCCGTCGTCGGTCGACTTAGGGAGGTTGTATCGGCACAATGACGTCACTCTACCTTTGATCCTAATGATCCTATTGAAGCAGGAAAACCGTACGGCTTATCAATATTGGTATGAGCAATTTGTGAGCTACACCAACGGGTGCGGCGGCATTACAGGCAGGATGAAACCTCCCTTAAACCCTCACCAAATCAAATATATCACTGACAAAATGTCATGTATTTATAAACCCAGGGGACGTACATACCGGCCAAGGCCTTGAAGTCGTGCGTGTGGTTGGCGGCGTAGCCCCCGATGTGGAAGACCGGGTGGATGCTGGGTACCACATGGGACACGTTCCCCATGTCTGTGCTGCCCACCGGGGGTGGCGCCCTGGTCGACGTCTCTCCGTCGAAGGTCAGGCCCAGAGAGCGAGCGTTGCTCTCGTACAAGGACGCAGCTGTGGCGTTGTTTATCACACTCTCGTAGATATGGTCAGCCCATCGCAGCTCCATCTGTCAATATGCATTGAATGAGTGCATTGATATCTACATTTGCAAAGCCATATACTGCATTATAAAAAAATACAAACAACCGTATACACTTAATAATAAATACATTCCAAATTAATCACTTACAAACCTATAATAATTACACATTCAAGCATGTAATAATATAAGCTCTTCTTTTATAAATATTTATGCCGACGGTATGATCACTGCGCTTGATTCAGACCCCATGCAGAATCTTTTGTTCGAAACATATTTTAATTTTGCAATTAGGAAACAGATAATGCCTAGAGAAATCCATCTTGCTTATTACATGTGATGTAACAATTAAGCAGAATCTTGATTTTGTGCTGAATCGCGAATCCCCAAGATTTAGGGAGACCAATATCGAATCTCCAAGATGATGACTGTTCAAGACCGCCCGCCATAAAAACACACACATTAAAAGCGATATCGAGAATATCGAGGAATTCCCACCGCTATAACGGATCGCGGTAAGTACGGAAAGGGTCTTAACGTTGAACCAGGAATTGTACGGATAACGAATCTCCAAGAATTCGTGGATGCCAATCGCGGAGATCGGAAAAGGTATTCCCTCCCCTCTTGATTGGTTATCTAAAAACATAATAATGAGAAGGTACACGCTACCTTAGTTAATGTTAGTTAATATTGCGGGATGATAGGACGCCTGACCTGGCATCCGGTGCCGAGAGCGGCGGCCTGGAAGCAGGCGGTGGCCTTCTGTTTGAGGGTCGCTAGTTCCTCGGTGGTGGGCGCGCGCAGGGCGTAGTCCAGCTCGCAGACCTCGGGGATGATGTTGGGCCTCACGCCTCCCTTCGTTATAACGCCTTCAGTCGGCCGTCCGACATGTTGCACAAACAAAGGTAATATTATGGATAGCCAATATTTAGATATAATATGCATCGACACATTTCATGGTTTTCCGACATTAATGCTCGATGGGCAACGTTCGGCAGTGTGCGGGATAACGGCGCCACGCTGTCGCAGCCCTTCGTCCTCCCCCCCCCCCCATCCCGCTGGTAAAGCTCTCCCCCTCCCCTCTCTTGAACCCACCCCCCTCTTCGCTGTTGAAGCCCCCCCACCCCTCTCTGCTGTTGACGCCCTCCCCTTCTCTGCTGTTGAAGCCCTCCCCCTCCCCGATGTTGAAGCCCTCCCCCTCTCCACTAATGAAGCCCTCCTCTCTCATCGCTGTTGAAGCCCTCCCCCCTCCCCGATGTTGAAGCCCTCCTCTCTCATCGCTGTTGAAGCCATCCTCTCTATTCGCTGTTGAAGCCCTCCCCCTCCCCGATGTTGAAGCCCTCCCCTCTCATCGCTGTTGAAGCCCCCCTCCCCTCTCCGCTGTTGAAGCCCTCCCCCTCTCCACTGATGAAGCCCTCCTCTCTCATCGCTGTTGAAGCCATCCCCTCTATTCGCTGTTGAAGCCCCCCCCCCCTCCCCGATGTTGAAGCCATCGTCTCTATTCGCTGTTGAAGCCCCCCTCCCCTCTCCACTGTTGAAGCCCTCCCCTCTCACCGTTGATGAAGCCTACCCCCTTGCCGTTGTTGAAGCCCCCCCCCCTCTCTCCCCACTGTTGAAGCCTTCCCCTCGTCGCCCCCCCCCCCTTCCGTTATTAAAGCCCTCCTCCCTCCCAGCTGTTGAGGCCCACCCGTCGCCCCGCTGTTGAAGCCCTCCCCCCTCTCTCCCCGCTGTTGAAGCCCTCCCCCCTCTCTCCCCGCTGTTGAAGCCCTCCCCCCTCTCTCCCCGCTGTTGAAGCCCTCACTCTTTCAGCTGTTGTAGCCCTCCTTCCTCTCTGTGCTGATGAAGCCCTCCCCTCTCCATGCTGTTGAAACCCTGCCCCCTCACTCCGCTGTTGAAGCCCTCAATCTTTCAGCTGTTGAAGCCCTCCTTTCTTTCTCTGCTGATAAAGCCCTCCTTTCTCACCGCTGTCGAAGTGCTCCCCCCTCCCGGCTGTTGCAGCCCCCCCCCCCCCTTTCCGTTATTGAAGTCCTCCCCCCTCTCCGCTGTTGAATCCCTCCCGTCTCATCGCTGTTGAAGCCCTCCCCCCTCTCCACTGTTGAAGCCCTCTCCTAGTTCCGCCTTTAAAGCCCTCCCCCCTCTCCGCTGCTGAGGCTCTCCCTTCTCCTCCGCTTTTGTAACCCTTCCCCTCTCTCCGCTGTTGAAGCCCTTCCCCTCTCTCCGCTATTGAAGCCCTTCCCCTCTCTCCGCTGTTGAAGCCCCCCCTCCCTCCGCTGTTGAAGCCCTCCGCCTCTCCGCTGTTGAAGCACGCAACCCACTCCGCTGTTGAAGCCCTCTCCGCTGTTGAAGCCCTCCCCCCTCTCCGCGGATGAAGCTCTCCCCTGTTTGCGCTCTCCCAACCTTGGAATAGCGTCAAATTTCAGAAAACACAAACTTCCTTCTCAACTGAACCTATTCGCATGGTTATATCTCAAACTACGGCTTACAATGCCTAACATTTCTTCCCAACTACAAATCCTATACGAAAATAAACTTCAACCTTTATGATTTGCAGAAATACTGCTTTTGTCCCAGGAAGTTTTTCGGGACTCCTGATTCTGTTCGCCGGGGCTTTTGTCTACTAGGAGGTTTTATCGGCCGGGGATTTTGTTCGCATGGGTTCATGTCCCAACCCTTTCTTGATGCCCGGGGATTCTGTTCGCAGGGGTTTTTGTCCTAAGCCTGTCTTGATGATCGGGGATTCTGTTCGCAGGGGTTTTTGTCCTAAGCCTTTCTTGATGCCCGGGGATTCTGTTCGCAGGGTTTTTGTCCTAAGCCTGTCTTGATGATCGGGGATTCTGTTCGCAGGGGTTTTTGTCCTAAGCCTTTCTTGATGCCCGGCGATTCTGTTCGCAGGGGTTTTTTGTCCTAAGCCTTTCTTCATGCCCGGGGATTCTGTTCGCAGGGGTTCATGTCCTAAGCCTTTCTTGATGCCCGGGGATTCTGTTTGCAGGGGTTCATGTCCTAACCCTTTCTTGATGCCCGGGGATTCTGTTCGCAGGGGTTTTTGTCCTAAGCCTTTCTTGATGCCCGGGGATTCTGTTCGCAGGGGTTCATGTCCTAACCCTTTCTTGATGCCCGGGGATTCTGTTCGCAGGGGTTTTTGTCCTAAGCCTTTCTTGACGCCCGGGGATTGTGTTCGCAGGGTTCATGTCCCAAGCCGTTCTTGATGACCGGGGATTGTGTCAGCCTAAACCTTTGTCCGTTCACCATGCACCACACACATACAATATCCGGGCGACCATGTAATCATTAACCTTCCAGGCAAAATATCCTGCCCGCCATAATTTTGGTTTGCTTCTCAATAAGCACCATGATGGCTGCCTAATTAGTCGCTACTTCCGGGTAATGTTAAGAAGGGTGATATTATTCAGATGACGTATGAATACGGAAAGTCAATCCGCACATCATTTCGCCTAATTAGTTTGGAGTGGCATCAGGTAAATAGGCAATTAACAGAAAGGAAATCACCTCCCCACATTTTCCACAGCTCATCACGGGGATACTATACATAAATCACCTACAACGGGTATCTTCACATGGAAACTATACCAATTGCTGAGTAACCTCACACCGAATATTTGATGCACCTTCACTCTGACGTCGCTCAGTAATGGATACACCTTCAGTGTGACGTCACTCAGTAATTAATATAACAATGGCTCGAGTTAGTGGGGAGTTAGGTAATGTTAAGGCGTTGACTTGTCTCTGCTTCTTTGGTTTAATTTCCGCATGCAACAATCAACGTAAAGCATTTTGCGACTGACCGTCCGCAATCGCAAGTCTTTCCACATATAAGCTTAGCCTAGCTGGTCAGTCGCCATTTTGATACAATATATCGTTGCCAAGAAACGTGGCACGTGCAACTAGGCAACTAGGTAAGTAGGCGGGCCATTTAAATCTATTACCAAAAGAAAGTTGGCATGACGTCATGTTTCATTGTTCTACGCAATGTCACTATGGCAACAATTGTCGCTTGAATGGGCAGCAGGGCGGTTTGGGTTAGATTGTAGCATCTTAGCGGCCTCACAGCCTTCAAATTTAATGCTATTGTACTATCTAACACGGCCATCAACTCGTAATAATGCGTGTCAATTGCTAAGGGACGTCATATTGAAGGTGTATCCATTACGCCAGAGTGAAGGTGCATCAAACAGTTAGTGACGTCACACCTACCGTGTATCCTCCAAGACGGCTTGAGTTGCTGCCTGAGGGCCGATACGAAGGTGTAGGCCATGACGGCGGCGTCCAGGGCGTTGATCCCCTGCCACGGTGCAGAAGAGGCGTGGCTGGCATAACCCAGGTAGGTCACCTTCACTCTGCAGTTTAAAGAATATGTTCTGTAATTTTTGTATTACCAACCTCTTCTCCTTGTCAAATTAGTACATTCTGTCTTCAATTTAAATCCTGCAAGCCTGTGGTCTATCCGGAGAAAAGCAATTTTTTCACCGGAACATAAGTCATTGTCCGGTTTTATATCCCTGTGCGATTGTTCGCTGTTTGGTATTCTGTGCGATGTCAACCGCGAGTCGCTAGGACGTCCGCGCGATGAAACGGTCCGCGCAGTTAAATGTTGAAATTGCTGTTTTACAGACTCAACGAGATATAAAACATATGCATCACAACTTTGAGAATTTGTTTAGTCTTACAAAATGTAACAAATCTAAGATGGCGCATGTAAGTAGGTTGCTTTAAGCCACAGACTTTATACGTATTTATATTTACATAGGTAAAAACGCATTGTCGAGCCACGTACAACGATGCCATCATATCACTACTCATACAGTGATGGTCATACCCCTTGTGAATACGTTTGCGATTTTTGTAATTGGTACCATGGGCTTGAAATGCGTCATCAATTACAATTCGTACGTGGGGCTCGTATGTGCCCCTTGGTTCCCCGAAAAACCTGCTGACTAATACCAAACGGAGAATGGTGACCTCAATTTTAGGTCAGGGCAGCATCCGCTCAGGAAATAACGCAACACATTTGTAGTAAAAGTTACGTAAACAAAATCAAATCACAAAAATCTATTTCTGAAGCAGTGTAAAGCGTTGCGCCGACGTTTGTCACCGGGGAAAATCTGTGTGACGTCACAATGCTTCGTTTTCGTAGGAAATGCAAACAAACGCGCGCGGTTTGTCTGGTTACGTAGACAGGTTCCTTACATGGACTCAGCGGGTGAGAGCATTAATGCTCCGTTTGTCGCAGAAATGTAAACATCCACGATTATGATAAAATACAAGACTTCCAACGATCTGCGCCAACGGACCACATGCATTATGGAGAGATCAACGTCTTATCTTTAATTATATTACAATGTTATTGTTAGGCATGCCTGGACCAAAGCACCCACTCCGTTCCTCACGCACAAACCGCGCAGCCGGCCGGTTCCCAACACCCAAACGTTGACTACAATGAGTGCGCGTCACGCAACTGTAGCAAGGCACCAGCGTGATGCGCACTCGTTCTAAGAGCACGTGTTTTTTTATCTCCAAATCACCTAAACCGGCCATAGAACCCGCGAGAACTGTGCAGCCCTAATGTACCCTGCTTGGTAAATTGTGGCCTTGACTTGCTAATGTCAATATCACTATGCCAATATCACTATGGCAACGATTGACTATGGAATAGGCCGCAGGGCGGTTTGGGTCGCCTTAGCCCATTATAGCCGCCTTCATATTTAATGCTATTGTACCAGTTAACACGACCATCAACTCGTAATAATACATGATAGGCACGAACACGGTCTCGGGTAACCTACTATAAAAGTCGTCACACAAACGAAAGCTAGATTTATATTTGGGGGAAGGCTACGAGCTAAGACAACGGGCTATAAGTTATGGGTTACTGGTTATGGGTCATGAGTTCCTGGTTCTGGGTTATGAATTATGGGTTATGAGTCATGGTTTATGAGTTATGAGTAATGGGTTATGGTTGTTGAGTTATTGGCTATGGGTCAGGAGTTACGAGTTTATGGGTTATGTTGATGTACTTTGGTATTCAAGAGACTTATATAGTTTATAATTGTTTATTAATGCGGGCCAACCTAATTTAACCGATATCTGCACCGAAAGTTCGCATCTCAAAATTAAATTGGCGAGTGTTAACGCTTCGTTTCGGTCGACTGGTAAGGAGAAAAAAATTAAGGCAACCCGCCCCCAGCAATGTCAAGCAGAACGCCATTTTGCCGGGAGCAGTGAAGCATATTGTGACTATTCATATGGCGCCGCCTTACGTTATAACTTGCGGAGAAAGAGATCAGGGCCGCGATTTACAGATGAACAGCGGCAGTTCTAAGCCTTGCAGTAGCGCAAGATCTTAGCGTTTCATTGAAAAGTACCGTCTAAACAAATTGATATACGTCTTGCGACAATTGACTCCGCAACAATGACATGATTGGAGTTATCGCAGCTATTTATATTAGCGATTATCAGCGCTCTTGTTTTGCTCACACAGAAGGCGCAATTTCCGGTTTGAATAAATTAGAGTATCGCTCCTGATTGGTCAATCGCGGACACGCCTCCAAAAAGAGCTGCCGCCGGGGTAGGCGGCGAAATCGTGCCTGGCTTTCACTTCTAAATTTTATTGTGAGCTACAGATAAGACGAAAAATTCTATAATTTGGCGGGTAGACAATTGAGTATTATATGAATCGGTAAAGCAGCGTTAGAGGCCAGGCTGGCGGTTCCCTTTAAATGAAGACTTTCAAATACTCTTCAAACACAGAGTGTACAAGGCAACATTCAGGCAGGTGACGCATTTCCTGTTTGGGGGCACACTTGTAATAACTTTAAGGTAGCCGACCAATATATATAAGAATATAACCGGCGAGTTACGCACTTTGGTGTCACACCGCGACTGAAACGGCGATGAGAGACAGACACACACAGTGATTCTGATAGTTAGGCCATTGGGTGGGTCCCAGTGCCCCAGAACTCCTTCACATTATGGGATATCCGAACAATAATGGGGCATTAATTTAAATGAAATTTTGCTTAGTCAGCTCACCATTTATTTACAATGCGTCGCCATGCCTTGTGTCAGCTCAATGAAATGCGTAATTTGACATTTTTGTGCGACAACTGACGCAGAATCGCTGCACACATTATACCCTACGCGCTCGTACACATTGCAGTGTCTTTCGCACTGTGGTCATTTGTTTCGACCGATGAGGTGGTATTCATAAACCACACTGAGGCTACGCCAATAAGCCTATCGCTAAGTGGTACATTTGTCGAGCCATTATCGGGTTCAAAATACTGACGTTTTCACCCACGAGGTAGATTCTGAATTAAGAAAGCGCAAAAAGGATAATGCATATGATTTATTCACCATGAGCACCACCAAAAAATGACTGGTGAGGCTAAGACGACAATCCACTTTTCCTGCGTAAGTTACGTGAGGTTTATGAATATCGTCCCCAGAGAGATATGTACATACGTACAGCAGGCGGCAGTGGAAGCCCTCCGGCCGGGCCACGTCCACAGTCCAGGGGTGTGCCATCATGGCGCAGGCCACGGGGGGGTTCTGGAAGGCGCCCCGGCGCAGGAACTCCACTTTGCCGCCCCCGCCCTCCTCCCCCGGGGTGCCGAACACTGCCACCTGGCGGTGTAGAAAGGAACAATGCCACCATACTTGTAAAAGGCAAAGACAATAATAATAATAATAACAATAGTAATAAGGGAGTAATTGGGACTGGGGTTAAATGGCGTCGCTGACAGGTGTTTAGTGTGATGTAGGAGATCTGGGTGTCAATATCTAGAAGGTAGGTTGGGACGAGGGAGGAGGGAAGCGGGGCTGCGTCATCAGTGACATCCACCTCGCATTTGTCCCCGATGACTGCCACCCGCCCGCCTGTCTGAATGAACACAATGCCCGGTCAAACCTGATTGGCTAATAATGAATTACTTACAAGACGATCTTGTCGCGTGACTTACACCACAGCGCTCCAGGTGGCCTAACAATGACAATGCAGCTGAAAACCTTTGCAAATGCTCTGGGGAAGCTTGGTTATGTACGCCGGGTGTTCTACTCGATGCCAGCTGATTAATCAACAGGCTCCATTCAGCGGAGAGGGCAAGTCGCCATTAATCCAGTGTCTTTCTGCCAGTGGTACCCAAATAGGAAGCCGACTACTGCACCGTAACATAGCTCCTTCCGTCCCGGTGATAACTAATAGTTCCAGGTTAATGTTCGCTGCAGGGTTAAGCTACAATTAATCTTGACTTAAAGGTTAATGAGGACTAAAGAGAGAAACCCTTTTTCTGCTTCCGTACTATTCGTGAACTAACTAAGCGCTATTTCCGACAGGGCAAGGTGGCTGGTGGCCGACCATGACACTTGGCTCAAATGGCTTATAACTAGCTGGAGAATACAGCATTTTAGCCATCTATACAATCCTGTGGCGCGTAGATTAGAATAACGCTTAGTTACGGCGCTAACGGTCGGGGAGCAGAAAAAGGGCTTCTCGTGTTAGTCCGCATTAACATACAAATTACAGAAGTGGGTGTGTGAGTGATGGCGGGGACCTCGACCGTATTCCAATAACGCACTGTACATTTTGTTCTAGGCACAAACAAATCATAGTCACTCGGACAAATCTGGAGGGCACAGACGTGTCGACACTAACCCTGCCAAGCGGGTTACCACTGGCCTCCGCAGCCTTGAGGGCAGCGATGATGCCCAAAGCGGCCCCGACCCCCACCTCGGCTATCAGGTTATGGCCGCAGGCGTGGCCAATATCGGGCAGAGCGTCGTACTCGCACATTACGGCCACCAGGGGGCGACTCTCATCCGTGCCGTACTCTGCCCGGAAGCCGGTCTCCATGACGTACTTCCGGTGAACATTAAAGCCGCGACTTTCCAGGAAGTCTGCCAGGAGTTCACTGGCGAAGTGCTCCTCAAACTTCAACTCTGGTCTTTCCCATATACGTTTGCTGACGTCATACAAGTCCGCCGCTGCTTGGCCGATGACGTCACAAGCCAGTTTCTTCAGGGCATCGCCGGACATCGCCATGTTGTTGTATCACGTGTTCGTGCGGACGGTTTTTGGTTGACCAATCCGCGACTTCAGTGGCGTCAATCACTACAAACAGAAAATATCAGTTATGAACACAAGTTGCACAAAATAATAAATATATGTGTTTTTCCATATACAATCTTGGCCTCAAAATCAAGCTTAATAAAGATTTAAAGCAAAGGTTACACTTATCTTATACGGTCTGCGTTCTTGTACATTCTTGTCACGAGTTGTCACCGTATTTGAATCATCTAAATCTCCATTATGTGTTTTTTTTTGTATAAACTTTATTTATTTTGCGAGGTTTTCAACAGCGAATACACATGTGAATGATCACCTCGATCACCATTATGTGGTTGTAGGTTGTATATTCAGAACGCTTGAACCAATTCTGTTCATATTGCGTCAATGGAGAAAGTAAAGGAAGAGCGGAGCCATTGTCCCCGGGGGTAACCCCCGACACCACAAAAACATGACCACGTCGGATCTCAAACCAGCAATCTATGTGTCGTTTGGCTCTCATGCGCGATTATATGGACAGTATTCGATTCTCTCCCGCAAGTTCAAAAGAATTTGTTATCAATATCAAGAATTCAGGGGAGAATCCAAGACTTTGAAAAGGGGGACGGGGGGTCCATTGAAACTTGAGACCGGGGTTGCTCTGAACACGAATATGAATTGCAACCGGGGGTCCACCAATTTTTTGACGACCGGAGGGGGGGGGGGAGGACACTGAAAACTTGCGACCGGGGGGGGGGGGGTCACGCCGCCACAGACAGCGTTCTTGTCCGGACCCCTGGACCCCCCGTGCCGAGTCCTGGCACCTGGGGCACGCTTCTCTGAAGCCACAATTTTCACTATCCTGAGAGGATTCCTAGCCGCAATTCAGCATTGAAGCGCGCATGCTGTAGCCTGATTCTTAGATTTTGTAGGGCCATATTTATGTACACGTGAGATGAAAGTATGGAACGGTCCAAGACGGGGGCGGGGGGGGGGGGGGGTTGAACCCGCATAAGAAAATGCCATATGCTCGCAAATGGCCTAAGCCTTTAATTTCACTAGCCGCCCCGCGAGTAATAAGCGAAAGAAATAACAGTATGACAGTATTTTGTTTTATACGTCAAATAGTAGCAGGCAGAAGGTAGATATTGGGCAGAAATAATATCGATAATCATATTGACATAAATTGAGACCGGGAGCTACGGAATAATGGGACATATATGTTAATGATATTTAAACCCTGTGCAATTATTGTGCATCCAGTACAGAATACTCAAATTGCGGCTAAAGCACGATATAAACGAATATCAGTCCAGTAAAACTAAGGCCCAAGCTCATACATTGATTGAGTAAAAAAAAAGGGTTGATTGAGTTTAAAAAGGGGCTGATTCCCGTCCGTTGTTCGTCATTTAACGTATTACTACTACCTTCAGTGGATAAAATCTGCCTGACATCCTGGTTGGTCTATAGAATTGACATGTAGACCGCTTAACTATACTGTAAAATTGGATCAAAGATCAAAAAGATAAAATCAATTCAAATAGGCAAGGTTCCCCGGGCAGAGTTCGTTCGCTTGCTACTAATGGGAAGTTGTGGACGCGAGACAGAACGGGATTTGTTTGTTTTGATGACGGTTCGGGCGATAAGGCGTTGGGAGAAATATTATTACTGTTGGCACCAAGCCAGGGAGCCCGCCGCAGGCATGCTCCCAGCGGTTGTGTTGACACTTGCGATAGCTTTGACACATCTAAGAGCGGCGGCTGAATATATAGGTTCAAGGCGGCTGCCGATGCCAATAGGCTCTTGCATGCCGCGGCATAGTGGGACAGACAGCTTCATTTTATTAGTATAGATAAGGATTCATGGAATCATAGCGGCCCCGTTGGTTTATGCCTGGTCTGACCGCATCCCCGGACAGTTTGCCGTACTGTGGCCCAAAAGTACAATCTAGCGGCGTGGCGTTTACTAACTGCGGCGTGGCGTTTGCACATACAGGCAGCAGCGCCACGCTGGCACTTTTAACGCCCCAAACGTACAATCTAGCGGCGTGGCGTTTACTGACTGCGGCGTGGCGTTTGCACATACAGACAGCAGCGCCACGCTGCCACTTTTAACGCCCCAAAAGTACAATCTGGCGGCGTGGCGTTACCAAAAGCTGCGGCGCGGCATTTGTGCGACCTGCGGCGTGGCGTTTCTGCGGCCTGCGGCGCGTCATTTGTGCGACCTGCGGCGTGGCGTTTGTGCGGCCTGCGGCGCGTCATTTGTGTAACCTGCGGCGTGGCATTTGTGCAGGTCAAACAAACGACGCGCCGCCGATCGCACAAATGACGCGCCGCAGGTCGCACAAATGCCGCGCCGCAGGTCAAACAAACGACGCGCCGCCGATCGCACAAACGACGCGCCGCCGATCGCACAAATGACGCGCCGCAGGTCAAACAAACGACGCGCCGCAGGTCGCACAAATGCCGCGCCGCAGGCCAAACAAACGACGCGCCGCCGATCGCACAAATGACGCGCCGCAGGTCAAACAAACGACGCGCCGCAGGTCGCACAAATGCCGCGCCGCAGGTTTTGATAACGCCACGCCGCCAGATTGTACTTTTGGGGCGTTAAAAGTGGCAGCGTGGCGTTGCTGCCTGTATGTGCTTACGCCACGCCGCAGTCAGTAAACGCCACGCCGCAGTCAGTAAACGCCACGCCGCAGTCAGTAAACGCCACGCCTCTAGATTGTACTTTTGGGCCACAGTATTACCGTGCTGCACCAGCCGTCTGAGTGCCCTACAAACGCCACTGCGTGCTGAAGCATTTCTATAAATAGCCAGGTTCAGCAGGGTCCTGCAGATGGAGACTGTATAAACACCACGGTTGAAAGGTAGCCCTGTAACTGCTTATCACGACCTGCCGCACGCAGTCGGGGGTGGTGCCAAAGATTTCCAGATTCCACATCAAACACACCATGTATATTTATGTCAAGAATACATTTATAAAGACCTAGGCACTAAGACTGAATCCCCTTGGCGTTGCGGGCGAAATCAACAATCAGCCCAAAGGATATCCACCGAAACCAACTTTCCGCCATTCGCTGCCACTTAAATTCCAGGGCTCTCCCGAAATGTTGTTTCTTTTGGGATGAGCAGCTCCTGGGGCCCGTATGTAGCCATGGTAGCTGCGTTAGGGACCACACCTACCACTTGACAGACTGCTGCTGATCCGGAAACTCACTCTCTGCCTTGGACTCACTCCGCTAGGGCTCTATTTTATGGATGAGCGGAGCTTGCGAAGTGCCACCTAGCGAATGGAAGCTTGCCGGAAGCTGTTTCCCGGGTTACGTGAAAAGGGCGCCATAAAGGACCCATGGCAGGAGGTTATCAGACATTCATGTTTGCTGTATGACATGGTATACGTGTTTTCCAATAAAACCATTCCCAGCGCATTTCATCGGGCTAAGTTAAGGAGGTTCCCGGCATCACTGTGGCGCCATCTGGTGGACTATGCCGCTGCGATCTGGCGATAAGCTGGTACCGCCGCTCATACTCATAACCACCGTGAGCGAGCGAGCGAAGTTGGGCCGCGGAACCAGGCTAATCTGGCGAATGCTCTATTGTCCGCTGTGCGTCATCTTTTATTTCTTGTTTATGTAACAAAGTCGCGAAACTGATGCGCTGTGATAGGCAAACGCATGTCCAAGCAAACTAAAGAACTTATTGGGATGTATAAATATATCTTTGAACGAACTGGCACTAGAAACAAGCCGGCAAATTACATAGCGTTGACAACAGAGGCACAGTAAATCAGTGGGGGAGGCGGGGTGGGGGGGGGGGGGGGGTGTAGGGATCCCCCACATCATCGTATCATCGTAGGGGTATATGCTTACACGTTTGGTTGCTTAAATGTTTCATGTAAATTTGATAACACCAAGTATCTTATTCACTTGTGTCTCTTGTTGTGTCTCTTGTCTCCGGCACAATTTCCATGTTCAGGTTCATTTTACCGAAAAACGAGGTAGAAGACCCATATATTTTTTTCTCTTATTTGAACAAACAAGGAGCAAGCTTGTTACAGACAAATTTTTATTAACTGTCCGAGCCGTTTTTTTTCTGTTGAATATTTCGTGTCGAAATTCCAAAATTCTCCATTGACGGCCATTATAAAATTAGATGTGACCCCCTGCCTATTCAACGTCATTTTGACAGAAACGTAGGTAGAAGACATATCTTTTTTATGTTATTTTATCGTTTTGGATACAGAGTACTATAAGTTGAAAAAATGTCAAGAAGTTTGTCTGAAAAAAATGTAACCTATGCATCTACCTTAAAGACCCCCTGAGAGCGTTTATACTACTTTGCAGATCTGCAAAGACATTCCCGTCACAATATGGGTCATCCTGACTGTTTATTTTAGCAAGTTTTACAAAATCTACAAAAAAATCATTTTTTGACGAATTTGAAGAACTCGCGCCAAAAAATTATTGGGGATCTTGGCCAGAGACCGAAACCGGATATGACGTCTTGTACTGGAGTGCGTTGAAGGGGGTTCCCCATGCGGGCCGTTGTGTAGAGTGACAACCGGAGTCTGTCTCGCCGATTGTCAGTGATTCAATTGCCACCTAGGATCTTTCATTGGCCTTGGACCTTATTATCAGATTATTATTATTATTATAACATAATGATCAATATTTGTTGTACAGCTGAATGCTAATAGAAACCCAAGTGACCAGGTGACGGTGTTAGTTCGTACTGGCCAAGCGCGGAGCAGACTGTGCAACGGTGTCGGTGAACGACCGGACCGCAACTTTTTGGACGAAGTGGAATGGCCAAGGAAATATTCATTTATAACTGTAAAGGCCATGTAGGCCTAGCTAACATTTCACGCTCAGTCAATGGTCCACCCGCCCTCAACTCAAAGACAACGAGGAACGTCCGTCGTGTAACAGCGCAAATGCAATTGTCTGCACAGCAAATAGTTCGGCCGGAGGCTGAGGGTCGAAGCGTTGAACGGCCCAAGCGAAAGAGAAAATATGATTTTCATATGTTTGCAAACCTATAGAACAGTTTAACTGACTGGTTTAATTTTCTTTGTTATTAATATAGAGACAGGCCATACATATATATTCTTGGAAGCTTGTCTCCTACCCTCTTTTATTTTACTCTGATAAAAGAATACATGCCAAAAATTGATTGACTCTAATGAACATATTGTTTACACTTTCTAAATGTCCTTATCAAACCAAGAATATACAAGCTTACATTGGAAATAATATAGGGATCGAGAATGACCCAGAAGATATAATTGCAGTGAAAACTCAGGTTCTAGACTTTTGGCCCCCAGGATTATTCACTTTCAGTCATTAAATTTAATCTCGGTTCAAATGATCTGTTGAGGGAAGGTATAAAAATGAAACAATGATTGGAGGGAAAATATTGTAGATCTAAACAAGGTTTTATTGTCAATATAAAAATGTCCTTACAATTTAAAGAATGTAATTTCAATTTAGATATTAAAATTAATATTAAATTTTCCACAAAGGTAAAATAAATGTAGTCAATATACAATGTCTGCTTTTCATATTTATTATAATTAACGAATTTACTGAATAATGTAATTTATGTAACGAGTTATAGAGCTAAGTTGTGTTAATTGATCAAACAATTATTTTGCTAAAACTTGGATTAAACAATAAAACTTTATATAGGAACAATACAATTAAATTAATTGTACAAAATACTACTATTCATATAAGTTGTATGGCATTTTTGATAATCTATTTAAAAAAAAAAAAAAACAGAAATATGTATGAAAAATAATAAATACATATTTAAATGAAATTGATCAATATTTCTCTCTTGGTAAACCTGGTAGTTCTGCTTTCACATTTTTGTGATACATAAAAATATGTACAGTAATTCTGAATATAAATTGCGAATTTAGTAGCTTGAGCATTAAAACTATTTTTTTTCAGTTACCAAATAAAGCTTCTATATTAATTGGCAAAAGATTTGTTTAGCACAGGTATATATATTTATCACTCTGTATACAAAATCATTTCATACGTTTGATTGGTTTCACTTTCAGGTAATATTTGTAGATTTTAATAATAAAACAACTGAATATATACTGTTTGTGCTTCATTATTTTTAAACCAAAAACAACCCATAGAATCAGATATAATAGTATCAATACATTTTCTGTTGTATCCTAGAATGAAATTTTTGTATGATATATTTCATTTTACATGTTAATGGAATATATTAGATTAAAAAAAAATCTTTATTTTAAATGTGATCCAAATACCATCAAAAGATATTTAACAAAAGTAAATCTATCTTGCTCTTCATCCAATAAATTAAAAAAGGCATTTCTTCTGTGAAATGTAAATTGTTTATTCCACCTAATTAATTAATCGGGTGGTATAAAACATAATCATTCATATGTTCCATTCACTTTCGAAATACATATTCGTGATAATCAAGCAGAATATCATTTAAGTACATGGCAGTGGCAGGGTTGACCATGTTCTCAGATCACGTTGAAGAATTTTCTTTATTACCAGGTCACGATCAATTAAAAAAAAGATAACTAAAGGATGGTTGGCTGCATATTATGAGATGGCGATTTCCTGATTTATGGTTACTTAATATGGAAATCCTTGATCACGAAGGGCCAATTAATACCCCATTGTTGATACATGCAACTTGACAAATAAATATTTCCCTTATTACCAGTTCATGGTGAAATGAAAAGCTCATCCTGGGGAATGTAAATACCCCTTGCCACAGCCCAAAAATAATCTCAGCTTAGTTATACTTATAGATCAGTCAAACTATACAGGCCTAAGTTTTCAAAGTTTATAAAAAATAATAAGCTTCGTCTACATAAAATTTAAAAATAGAATAAGATCCATTTTTTTCATTTTAATTAGTAGTTTACATTTTGTGACATATATAGCTCTAATACTGAATATATACAAACATTTCATAGCTTTATCACTAAAAATAAATGAGAGAACTCCCATAAATATAAAATCTCAATTAAGTTTAATCAATGCCATCAAGATAAATTGCAACGGATCTAACTTTTTTATTTATTAATAGTCTAGTTTGTAATTAGTTTTCTTATATATATATTCGGATAAAACTCTAGTTTGGACTTAAACAATTAGGGACATTATTCTACGGATTTGACATGCTTTTCAAGTTCTGCAGAAGATAACTGTCAGTGAACAGTGAGCAGTGACCGCAGTGACCGCGTTCTGTCATCTGTCGATCTGTCATTCCGCTCCGCGGCCATGCTCAGTTTCGACTCAGTTTTCTTCCCCATCTACGCGCTTCCACTCAAATCTATCAGGAAGAATTTTACCCGAACTGTCTTTCAAAACAAAAGCATCAAATTGCACTTCGTTGTCACATCTATTGAACTCATTCGAACAAACTTCTCGCTCTAGCTCATCCCAAACTTGAATCACTCGTGGCCATTTCACACGTTTGTTTATTTTGCGAGTCCAGTACAAAACGTCATTTCCGGTATATTCATGAGATATTCATGAGCTTGCGAATGGTGAAAAATCCGCGCTGGTCGTACCGAAATATCGTGTTTTAAGTGGTGAAATGACACACTCCGATAAATAATTCGGCCATACAATATAATTTTAATGTAATTATAGACCCCAAAATTATTATTTCTGGTATTAATAGCGCGTGTAATTCCGTTCGTGTAATTCCGTTCTCAGACATGACAGATCTAATACTGAAACCATACCTTATATATGTACAATATATATATAGTCATTCCCACAATGATACATCTATATAGTTATGTATCTGGACGTAATCTATTACATAGTGGATTCGTTGCTACTAGAAATGACTCGAGGTGCAAAAATCGTACCGTAAAAATCCTCCTATAATGCTCGACCCAGCGATCCCAATGGCGGTTCAGGTCGTGTGTAAGTGTGTGAAAGCAGGCCAACCGATACACCTACCATACTCACATTGATTCTATGTCATGGGCACCCAGTCTCATGCATATCAGGCCAGCCATTGCATCGCCAAGAAAGGTCAATGCTCGGTTACTGAGCGCATTTCATTGTATTTCATCGACCAGGATGAACACTAGCCTAGACGCGATTAACGGCTCTTTATGACTGCCTACTGAGGGGTTCCAACCAAAAAACACGTGCTCTTATATATTAGCACAAGTGCGCATCACGCTGGTGCCTTGCGTGACGCGCAATCATTGTCGTCAATGGAGTGTTGGGAACGCGCGGTTTGAGCGTGAAGAATCGAGTGGTCGAAGCGTTGTATTGGAGGCAAATCATCGATGGTTATATTTCTGCGACAAACCATTGTCCTCCCCTGATCAGTTCATATAGGGACGTACAGTCAGCGCGGAATCTGATCGAGACCCCACGAGAAAAGGATACTTATACTTATACTTATATATACTTATATATCTACGTCGATGCTATAGGGCTATAAAGTCTCGTTCGCCTAGACTTCCGGTTTACTCATTTTGGGGACAAACAAACGAAGCACGTGTTCGGAACGAGTTTAGAATCTCTGCGCACACTGGTATCCTGACTATCTGTGACGTAGGCGTGACGTGTATGTTACGCAGAGAGTGAGACTGGGAACCAGACTACCTGCGCAAGAGCCAGGCGCCGAGGGGTGGGTCCATTGCGGAAGGCATGACGATATAATTAAGAATATTTAAGAGATATAGCTGCCCAAAACGGATAGACGACATATTTTTCATTCATTTGCGCCACCACAATGACTAATATTTGTTACGACGGGACAACACGGCTGAGAAACTAACGTTTTTTTGCATTTCCTACGAAAACGAGACATTATGACGTCACATGGATTCTCCCCGAGTGACAACGTTGGCGCCACGCTTCAAACAGAAAACTTACAAAGAATGAAGAACTTTGTCTTTTCGTGATCCAAAAGTGATACGAAAACATCCTACTCGTCTTAATTTACCTTTACCATGTGGTTTAATGACGCGTCCGTGTGTCGTTACTCCATGCGCTGCATATTTTGACAGCGGAATGGTTAAGTCGATCACTTGCTCTCGCCATTTTTGTTACCGCGGAGGCACGTGAAACTCTGTGACGTCACTCGCAGTTTGGAGAACTCGCGAAAGCCCGGGTGCAGGGCTAAATTTAGAACGCTATTTTTAGCTTTCGAGTGTAGTGAAGACGGATTTTTCCTTGTATATTCCCAAAGTTCTGCGCTCCATCGCCTCCAAATATTTTAACGTCTACCTCCCATAGCCATCTTTAGTGAAATGGTACTCGTAGTCTTTAGAATAAACCTCGAAAGAAATTGACTTATAGCTGCCTATAGTTCAACATGGAGCACGTGTGTTTGTTTGTTCCCAAAACTGAAGTCTCGCTGCCCGATCGCGAGAACTGTATAGCCCTATAGCATCAACGGCCTGTGCTACGTAACTTACCTTTAATTCTGGCGGATGTTTGCCTGCACTCGCTTCAAGTCCACTCCCGTTGGATGCACAACAAACCACTGGACACCTACCTATCACGCAGCTCGGCGCAATAACTGGGGTGTTTAGGGCGGCCGCCTAGGGGGTTTCAAAGACTTTGCTGTGATGAAACCCCACACTCGGTACAGTCCAATAGGGTTTGTAAATGACAACAGCGTGCGCTCACCTCTAGAAACAACAATATCTGGGTACAACGCGTCAGCTAGTTCCCTATACTTTACTATGGGCTTCAAACTACACCGACTGGTGTGTTGGATATGAATGCACTGATTAGAGTGGAAAACCATATGGAGTAAATGTTTGGGGGTATATATAGGCCTACCTTCAAATTCATACTAGTTTCTAATGCTAATCGAAAGTCTCTGGTGTTCGTTTCCAGCTTCCAGAGTCGGATGAGATACGTTGGAAAAGAGGGGGCCGGTTTCGAGCAATGGCCTAGCTTTTTGGATTTCATATGTTAAATGGTATAAATTTCGGCCCTAAAAGGGGGTCCGGGGCCAGGGCCGGGTCCCCCCCTCCCCCCCGGATCCGCCCCTGGTTTCACGCCATTAGAAAGAGCTCCCCATTTGTTGTATATGGGGCGGTGAAGTGTCATGTACCCAAAACCGGATTCGTTGGAGGTGAGCGCGCGTTGTCTGTGATGTCACTTACATACCGTTCCGTTATGTGCGCGACTATGGCGACGCCATGCGGATGAAGTTGGCGAGAGAAAACGGACCGTTCGGTTTGGCTTGGTGCCGTGGATGCGATCGACTTAGCTAGGCAAGCTTTATCGGTACAGACCGAACATTTTCTGTATAATGAATTACCCTAGGACGATTTGGAAGTACGCTTATTTCGACATATATTAGGTAAAAATTAATAACTGGGACTGCACCTTTAACGTAGTTGGATGCGGTGTGTGTGTGGGGGGGGGGGGGGGGTGCTTGCGAGCTTCAGCTGTGCAGAAAAGAACTTGCCGTCGAATTAATTAGTCAGAGACGATGTGGACATTATGTTACGTAAAAAAATCATAATGGAGAAAGTATGACAGTGCTTGAGAATGATCGGGCTCGTTACGGCCACACTATTGGGACTATCAGCGATAACGACATGGATATTTTATGATTTGTTTTATCATAGAACATTTATCGTATGAATTGGGTCATTCATTCATGTGTGTGTTAAGTAAATAATTCCTAGGCTTATCCAAAAAATATATCTGTCGGCATGGCTATCCTTGAAATGAAATCTCTGTTGGATCATCCATCACTTTAATTGGAAATGTTGGACAAGAAATTAACGGACCAGGTTCATGGTTTTATTTCCATTTAAGTTTTATGAAGCCCATACACTTAGGCACCACCTTGGAGCACCCAGGACATTCACGGGGAACTCAAACAATGGTCATTAACGGTAAGGAGAAATATATCTATAAAGACATAATATCAAGTGGGAGTGGGCTTCTGAGCAACAAAATCAATACTTGCGAATCTTAAATGTCACGTATTATCAGAGTAATGACTCCACACGTGGGTAATTATGGCCATACCAATTATTTTCATCAATTTCGCAAGAGTATAATTGATTTCGTTGATGGGTTCAAGCAATATTATATAACCGCCCACAACCGACTTCTCTTTACTCCCAAATCATGTGCAATGCATTCTGGGTATTATTTTGGTCTTTGCGCGATGTCAAGTTGGCGTCATCGCGTGACAGCATATTCTATAGATAATTAGACATACGATATTGCCATCCATATAAAGGTAAAAAATATGTAATCTGTATGTTATTTAGACAAGCTCATTAATTTGATAAACGTATTGCAGATATGATATTTATCGCGGTAAAACTATTCAAGATAACGCCTAAATATTTCCTAGAATTCTTTGCGGCAGTCATGCTTTTTCTAAGCTAGCATATAATCAAGGATTGCGAAGTCTCGTATCGCCGGATTTCTTTAAACGTGAATGGTAGTCTGGCCCTTTGTGTATTGTGGCGTTGGGTTGTCCTGGGTCGCTTCAAGATACCTTCCAAACGACTTTAAGATCACTCGATAATGGAGTTGTCTATCATATGTGAGGCTATAACTGTAGAGTGACTGTTTTTATATCAAACGGGTATTGCAAGATACATTTATGTTTAAGAACTCATTTGCACGTATCTAATATCTCTTCATATCTCTAAATAATTGCGCGTATTTGTGCAAATATTTTCACATATATGTACAAGCAATTACTTGCAGGTAGTTGAAATGATTTAATGATATGTACAATTATTCAGAGATATGTTCAAATAAGTTTTTTTTTTTTTTTTTTTTTATTTCACCATAACAAAGTCACATTCAGGAAGTCATAATATCACATAAATGGGTGCCACTTGGATCTAAAGGATGACATGTTTTCACTATAGCTGATGCACTGTTCTATCTAAAAATAATACGAAACATTGTTCTGGACACCTTGGAGATTTGGGATTTCATCAAGCCATTTACATCTATATATATATATCTTTGTGATTAAACAAATATGATTAATAAGTCGCTCGTGCGAAGTGTGCTTTATACCTAATAAACAGGATTGACGTGTTGGAGTCACATTAGTCAAGCATTTGTCATTCAACCAATCAAAAATCTTACACCATAAATTTCTTACATAAATACAATCAAAAAGTAAGTGTGGAATGGTTTCAGTCTCTGTATCACAAAAAGAACATTTCTCAGAGTCAATTATTTTACATTTATGCAAAAACTGGTTGGTAACCAATGCTAAATTAAGCAGAAGGTACTGAAAGCTTCTGGTTTTTTCTTCAACAGTACATTGTAATGGTAACTTATAGTACTGGCACCAAGTTGCTTCCTCTATATCAACGTTTAGTGATTGACACCACCGTTCTTCACTTTTTTTGCTGTAGCATATAGATTTGACCAGAAACTTATAACTGTAATTACATAACCGCGCCGTTCTTATTATCAAATTTGCCCACTTTCGAGTTACTTTACAAAGTTTTTTACCTGACGTCGTGATTTGGTTTCTCCAGTTTCGCGGTATACAGTGGGTAAGACTGTAGAAGTCAACAAAGTTTATATTTATCTGGTATTTCTGGACAAATGTATCCCATCCTAACAGAACTCCATGTTCAAATAAGTTGGGGGATCCTATGCAGATTGCAAGCAATGAGTTTCGGTGACAAAAACAGAAAATGTTTCCCCCTATCATGCCATAAAGTGTTACAGTTTTAGATGCGGAGAGGATTTAGGTGGGAGACAATAACTGTTTGAATGGCTTAATAATAAGTAAATGACCATCTGCTGGCATGTAGACAAAGGCAAAGACAAAGTTACACCTCGTCTTTCCTGATAAAGTTTTCATTTCAAGTAAGGAAATATATATTATTACTTCAAACGAAATTGTTCTTCGAGTTGAGATCTAGAATATATGCAAACATATTCATATATGTACACTCAATATGGCGCAAAATATCATTTTCCAAATGCATGTCTTTCAACATTAGTCGTAGGCCCATGACATCACGGAATGTCGATAAACAAATATGACGTCAATAGAGATGACCAGAATAACCAGAATGCAAAACGCGCGACAGGGGTGGAGATGTAGAAATGGAGGCATAGTCGCCATTGACCTGAAATAGTAAACGTCACACAATTTAAAAAAAAACATCACCGGACACAGTCACTTAAACAGTGGGTGCCACGCCTAACCAACTTTAGCTCTTATTAATCTTCTGTTTTTCCGCTTATATTATCGAGCTATAACGCCCGAATAAGTAAAAGGGGGTAATTTTTCCACTTGTTCTCACATGCTGATTTAAATTCAGGGAGCAAGGAAAGTGGCGTCAAAGGGGAATACAAACGCATGTGTTTTTTTATTGAGACTCAGATTTTCTCTGCTCATTAGCTTGAACTCAACGAAAAGCACTCAACCATGAGAACAATACAAACCCTCGACAACAGATATCCACGCACTGTATCAAAGCTCATCTGTCAATTTTGCGACATCATTGGGGAATTTCTAAATAACGCTCAGATGCAATGCTCCCAGAATTAAACCCGCCGGTCTTCACTTTTGCTACTTTGATGAACGCATTTATAGTGATATCGTGGAATAAAAACTTATTTGTTTGTCTTCCATAAACAAAGTTAACTTTGAGCTAAACAAAATTGTGGCACGAACACTTTAAAGCTATTCAAACAGTTATTTTCCCGCCAAAACCATGTCAGAATCAAAAATTCTTACATATTACGGTCCGATTGTTATAAGAGTTATCTATCCTTATCACTTAATTATCGCTGACATACATTGCATGAAGCCTGCTCATCATCCCTAAAATAGTGTTATATTAGTGAGATAGTGTAAGCTTCCAGTATACGGCAATCTGTCCTGCAAAAATGCCAGACCTCGAAAATGTTAAACAAAGATTACAGTTGTGGTAAAAGCGATTTCCGACCTTTCATTTCAGTATCCTAGGCAGATTTGTTTTATTTCGCGGTTAATATCTATTTAAATAGATTTTACTCAGACTTCTTCGTTATTGGGTTATCACATAAACCCAATGCTGAAGCTGTCTTACACAGGGACGTTTTCGGCAACTGGAATAACAGCTTTTCCGCCATTGGCATTCATTTATTCTCTTATTAATGCGTCCAGTTCTCACCTACAGATGTCATGCTACAAAGTTGTCACTATGGTATTTAACTTATACACGGTTTACATAACCTCAAAGTACCTCAAATTACCTCAAAGTGACCATGGTAGCTCCCAAGCACAAGCCAAGACGTTATCTGCCCATAGTATAATCTTGCACACGCCAATCGCTTACCTTCCCATTGTAGTCCTATGTCAGAAACCAACATGTTTGTTGCTAACCCAAGACTACCAGGTATATCCCAACACGACGTGGCTACTCCCTGGCCGCCACCGTGAGGTATGCTCGAGCATTATGGCAGATTGGCCACCCAACGCGGGGTCCACCTCCTGGAGGGTCCACACAACATCATACCATCCCTTACAACGCCTTTTCAGCGCGTTATCTGACCCTAATCAATATTTGACCTGTAATCTGAGATTAATCCAGCCCCACACCCCCACCCAACCCCTCCCCGCTTCCATCCCACCTCTGCCACTCCCCCGACCAGCCAGCCAACCAGCGGCCCCCACCGAAGTCTGAGTCCCCGCCTCTGATACTGCACCCCCTTCCCCTACCACTCCCCTCTGCCCTACCACCCCGGCCTCTCTCTGCCCCAATGAAGGCGATAACGCACCCCCGATTACCAGGATAGGATTGGTGGATAAGTTACCATGGCAATGCGAAGTGACATTATATATGTGCGTTTCAAATGTTGATTTAGCTAAAACATGTAGACTGAAGTGACCACCACCACGAATAATCGCCGATCACTGCTGCTCTGATATACATTTAATATATATATATATTTTGATTTTTTTTTCATTTCTTTTTTTCATTTCTAAAAGCACATGTTGATCGGGTCATTAACGCGAAACACTCAAACCAAAATGTATCGCTTCATCCACACGTCCTGCATCCAGTGTCGATTTTTCAAAATTATCAGTGTCGAATTTTTGTCGATATTTCACGACGTTCCATGTCGCTTTTTGGCTGAGTTTTTTTTTTTTTTTTCAGAAAATCTATATCGATTTCAGATCTTCAGTGTCGGAATTTGAAGGTCAATGTCGAATGTCGATTTTTCGAACATGCCTGTGTCGCGTGTCGCCATTTACCTCTCCCAGACCCCTAATGTGAAGATTAACATGTGGGCCTTCGCTACAGCGCTACATCATGTCACAGGCTTTATTATATATTGAAAAGAACATACAGAGGAGCATGTAATCAACGGTTAAAGCACAAAGAAACGACAACACTAAAATAGCCTTTGACGTATCGTTGATACAAATGTGTACGGAGAACAATCCGATGAATGCCAATCTTAGATATTGTTAAATATGTGTTTAAGGATAACACCTATTCACTTGTTTCACATGAACACAGAAAACAAATATAACTGTTACTTCCAGATGCACACAATACGTGATCTAATGACCGGAATATTTGATCATCGATTAACTGGCCTGCGACAGGTATATATATATATGAATGATACACACAAAACTCCACTATTACACACAGCGTCTCTTGGAGTCCGATTGTTCATCAATATAGACCAAGCAAAGCATGTGTTTCATTTCTATGGCCACATGCACTGCAGACACGATGCAGCCAGTATGTTATCCTCGGAAAATAACCGATAATCCACTTGCCGGCCATATTGACCCAAGTGTTACCTTATCTCGTGGTGATCTGGATGTGGACACAGCTTGTTGACAACCGTGAGTCAGGCCGGCATTGGCCAAAGCCTCAGGCAAGGTCAGACAAGGTCACGCGGCGGTATCAAACTCGGGAGTGACCATCCGAAGGTCACACGGGCGAGTAAATAATTGAAGTAATATATTATGTGCTTTTTTGTATTAACAACCTCTTTTCCATGTCAACTAAGTATATTCTGTCTTGAATTTAAATCCTCAAAGCCTGTGGCTGCGGCTCGCGTTTTATGTTGAAATTGCTGTTTCACAAACTCAAAGAGATATAAAACATATGCATCATAATTTTGAGATATTGTTACTCTTGATTGTAAAATGTAAAACATATAAGATGGCGCATGTAAGTAGGCTGCTTTAAGGGTCCTAAATATTTAGCGCAAATGTGTCGGGAAACGAAGGATTTCGTGAGTTCAAAGGTCGGTACATTCAAAACCCGGGCCCCATTTCGTGGCGGGTCGAGCAGGGCCGGCCGTGGGGGTGGGGGGGGGGTACTTGATACATTGCTGGGTTGCACCACCAAAATCTGCTCGAAAGGGGCGTGTTACCCGCCAAAATCCGCTCGGAAGGGATATTTTCTTCCGTTGACTCGCTCTGTGTTGCAGTTCCATGCAGACCCGGTCGGGGGTTAATTATTTAGTTCAGTAGCCCCCACCCCCCCCCCCCCTATGGTCGCAAGTTTCATCCGTTCTATAGGGGTATCTTTTTAATCACAAATGTCCGCTCTCTCAGACCTCAAGGGGCAACCGCGGGACCTCCGGCCCCCATAAGATTTATATAATAGTGCCCCCCCCCCCCACCACCACCCCGGGGACAGCGACCCGGTTAGCCGCACAGCCGGGGTCTGGAAGGGGTAAATGGCGACACGCGACACATGCATATTTGAAAATAGACATTCGACATTGACTCTCAAATTCCCACAATGAGGATGCGAACAAGATTTTTGCGAAAAACGACACTGAACTTAGCCAAAAATCGACACGTAACGTTGTGAAAAATCCAGACCCATACCAGCGAGTCATCAGAATATACTTGCCTCCATCATGACAACCGAGGCTCGATGCTGATAACATGCTGTAAATAAATTAGTTGGAGACATCAAGAGGTTAGAACACCGAGCGCTCTTAGGGTCAGGCGATCATCTTCTTTTGCGATATATATGTAATACATATTATGTATACCAATGGAGGACCTAGGGGAGGGGGGGGGGGTCCACGGGGTCCGGACTCCCCCCCCCCCACCCCCCTTTTTTTTGAGGAAGAACGCTATCTGAGGCGGCGTGGACCACCGGCCTCGGTTACAAGTTTTCAGTGGATGGTTTCAGTGTGATTCTACAACCAATCGAAGATTAGTGCATGCGGCCTGTAGGTTCTTGCCTCAAAAGCGTTTTTAAACGCTGCTTCCGCTCAAGATATTAATTTTGTTGTGAGTATTATAAATAATTATACACCGCAGACCCACGTGTCGGCTCTCAAATCGGAACTGACATATTGCATAGGCCACTTTTATGCACGTGTATAAACGCTTGACAAGGACGGATCCAGAAAATTTGGATAAGGGGGTGGGGGCGGTTTCAGGGTCGGATCCAGATATACTGGATAGGAGGGGGGGGGGGTGCGGTTTCGGTTTTCATATGTTAACTGTAATGTTAACTTCGGCCCTGAAAGAAGGGGCCGGGGCAGTCTCGCCCCCCCACCCCCACCCCCGGATCCGCCCCTGCTTGAGGTTTGTAGCCGTGTTCTGTCTCGAATGGTGCATCGTCGACAGTGGTAGGCCCAGTATAATATTTACCGAGGACTAGGCTACATCACGTAGCTATTAAGAAATAGAGGATGTGCACCTGTGTGACCTTCCTGTGTGCCGCCATTTTGGACGGCAAGCCCGCCATGCCAACAACAGGCCGTGTACGTAGCCTACGTTCAGAAAATATGTTGCGTAGCTCTCAAACTAATCGAGGAGGATCGGTGCAAGTCGTTACCTCCCCAGAACAGTTATACTACAGTTGGGCCAACCCTTAGCATATTAAGATGGGAAAGTGAAGAACCGTTTTTTCATTAAAGTGACGAGATTTGAGGCTTCCTAAAAAAAACTGCAATAATGACTAAATATTGAATACGGATTGAATATTTAAGCAGGATAATTGCCTAATATGCAATCAGACGCCTGTTGATATGTGGCAGAAGAATGGCTGAATTACATAGATGTATGTCTTGAATCATTCATTAGGCTACATCCAATGCGAGGAGATCGTAAATTTAAAGAGAGAAAATTGTTGTTTCCGGTATAAACCTGACTACAATTATGCAAAAAATGTTGTGTCTATTTTGCTGAAATGTCAGCAGTGTGTAGAAATTGTCATAAAGAACTGACATGCTACATATGAAAGAAGTTAAACAGGTCATTGCTATTTTCTTGACAACGAAGCGCAACATATTCCACTCATTATGATGCAAAAAAAACGATGGTCTGTAAGTCACATCACAGTCAGCGCACGTTCACCTCCAGTGAATTCGGTTTTGGGTAAATGACACTTCGTCGCCCCATACACAAACTATAGGGAGCTCTTTGTAATGGCGTGGAACGCACAGAAAACAAGGGTCTTTCGATTCGATACTAGTATGAATATGGACGTATACCTTCAAACATTTAGGGCCCCAGGGGAGCTTTTTCGACACGGCGACACGGCGATTCTTAAAATCGACAACGCGACATTGGGGTTGTCTTAGAATCGACATGCGACATAAAACTTAGCGACACGCGACATGGAACTTTTCTTACAATCGACACGCGACATGGACCTTTTCTTAAAATCGACACGCGACATAGACCTTTTCTTAAAATCGACAGGCGACATGGCTACCCCCCCCCCCCCCTCAAGGGCCCTACATTTACTCTACATTGTTTTCAACTCTAACAGTGCATTCATATCCAAAACATCACCGAGTCTATTTTGAGGCCCATAGTAAGTGTAGGGAGCCGCTGAAGGGTTGTCCCCAGGATGGTTGTTTCTAGAGACAAAAATATAGGCGTACTAATATCTTTGCTAGAGGTGAGCGCACGCTGTCTGTGACGTCACTTAAGACCACATTTCCCAAAGAGTTTAAGTTAGACGTTAACAAGAATAGCATCGCGCTGATTCCAAGAATTACGCAAAAACATCGCTTCGATTATGTTGAAATTTTACCCCTGGGTAGGGTCTTAATCCGGACAGCAAGCCAGTACCCGGACAGCATGCCAGTATCCGGACAGCATGCCAGTATCCGGACAGCATGCCAGTATCCGGACAGCATGCCAGTATCCGGACAGCATGCCAGTATCCGGACAGCATGCCAGTATCCGGACAGCATGCCCGTATCCGGACAGCAAGCCAGTACCCGGACAGCGTGCCAGTATCCGGACAGCAAGCCAGTACCCGGACAGCATGCCCGTATCCGGACAGCAAGCCAGTACCCGGACAGCGTGCTAGAGCATTTAAAGCGTATCGCTACGTAAGCTATCACGATGACCCAAGGTTTGGACCATTGATAAGCTGCATTGCATCTGCCATGCTTACGCTCGCTTATACTTTGCGAAATACGAGGAATATATACGATACATATGTCTCACTCAGGGCTTAATATAACACCCTTCCTGTCGACCATATATAGATAAAACTGAGTTATGTATTTCTTGTCTAGTTTAGCTTCCACAATGGCATGCAAAAGGGGGCCGGCCCGATAGCTCAGTGGGTTAGAGCGTACGCATTGAGTGCTCTGACCACCTGAGAGCCTAACTGCACGCGGATCGGTGGTTCGAGCCCCGCTGTGGCCATGTCTGTGTGGTCGCAAGATAAAGATCCCATGTCTTTCTTCGCAAAGAGTAGGAGGTTACCCCCGGGGACCTGGCTTCGCTCTCCCCTTCCTTCTCCAATTGACGTGATATGACCAGAATTGATCAGAGCGCCCTGAATATACAACCAAACAACCAACGCATCCAAAGGTTGTCAAGAACCCGAACACATCATTGCAACGTGCCGCTGGCCGGACTGGGGTAGGTGGGGTTACAATGTAAGATGTTCACATCTAAGTTTTTACCCGAATTAGATATATTTGCAAAAATGTTGCCAAGTAAAGACACTTAAGATAGATTAAAACCAACGTGCTTGGGTTGCCCGTCTGGTTTATAAGTAGGGACCCGGATGTGGTCAAAAAGTGATCGCCCAACCCCCACCCCCACTCTCTGCCTTCGACTCACTCCGCTAGGGCTCCATTATATCTCTGTTGTCGCTTACGTCCTGAATGCATTTTCACACTCGCTCGCCAGGGCGGCGCTGCGCAGATTGATAGGAAAAATGCGTTGCTACAAATTAGTGCTGGGACCAAGCCTAAGCCTAATAACGCATGAAATCAGGTGATGAAAAGAAAGAGTTCTGTCACAACTTTTTCGAAAGGGTACAAGATGTGTTTTGCTGTATTAAATACGCAAAGCTCGTTATTTTTATGTTTGATTGTTGAAAACTATGATGTTGCAGAAAATTACAGCTGATTTGACCGTTTTTCAAGAATCTTGAAATTTGCCCCCGGCCGACAGCAGCGGTAAAAGCGGAGCTTGCGTAGCGCCACCGTGCGGGGAGCTTGCCCCACCCCCAGGCTGAAGTGGGTAGCCATGTCGCATGTCGATTTTAAGAAGAGGTTCATGTCGCATGTCGATTTTAAGAAGCGGTACATGTCGCGTGTCGATTTTAAGAAGAGGTCCATTTCGAATGTCGATTTTAAGAAGAGGTTCATGTCGCGTGTCGCTAAGTCTTGCGTCGCATGTCGATTTTAAGGCAGCCCCGATGTCGCGCTGTCGATTTTTAAAATCGCCGTATCCCCGTGTCGAAAAAAGGCCCTCTGGATAGGCTGATGGAGCATGGGACTATTATCCCCCACCCCCTACAGAATATGGACTGTTCCAGATACCCCTAGCGACATCTATCGTCAAAAATAAACGTGTGACGGGCCAGAAAAACTTTCTTCTATGCTTGCCTATGCAGTTGGTTCAATCTGCAATCTTTCTTTTATTTATTATTTTATCCCGGTCAAGTTGGCTTAATGGAAACCTAAAAGATATCTTATAAACTTTCCTTTAAGAGTGAAATCAAAGCTTACATTTCAGCGCTCCCAGTTAGGCATGCCTGGTTGCTACGCAACAATGCCAATGTCACGCTCAGATTGGGCGAATGAGCTTCATATGTAGATTCATGTAAATAGTGCATGTATGTTAGGTTTGTGGTTAGGGTTAAGATTAAGGTTAGTGTCGTGAAAGAGGCCTGGCCGGATATGATTATTATGTTACACCGGGACAAGTGATTTTGCACACGCAAACACTTCCCTTTAGGCCTATTTGCGATTGCAGGACCGGACAGGTGCAAACTGTGGTAAAAAATAAAACGCAGAAAACAGGGCAGTACGTGCGCGGAAAGGGTAAACTGCAGAGATTATCCCAGTAAACATGACATCACCGGGCCAGTGCCGGCTGACAATGGCCTGGAGGCGGCAACGCCGGCAAGTGTGAGACGGCGCTGCCGACGTCGGGCTAGCGTCGGACCAGTCACGGGTCGCTAACCGCTCATATGCTGGGCTGATGTCCGGCGAGTGACGGCAAGCGCGTGCACGTGAAGCAGAATATGACTATAACACAAATTGGCGATGTAGCGGTTTACGGAAATTACTCTAAATGACTGTAATTGCTTACCTTAATGGCATAATCTGATCATGTACTTCACTTTAGAATCATACTGTGAATAGTATCGAGACTTGAATCGAATTGTCACACAGCCGGAATTGACAAGTGACAGACATTCCCTAATCCTATATGGGCATTATGCAGGCTACCTTATTTAGGCCAGACGCCAGACGCCTGTGATACCTGATTATGTCACAATACATAACTGATGCTCAGATCAATAAACGTTGAAATGCCATTAAATTGCTGACAAAATGTATGTGACGATCCATGGTAGAGGACGGCGTCGGGCCAGTGCTGGCAAGCGTCGGTGTTGTTCCTAGCCGTAAACGAAAATCAAGCACACTAATTATCTTTTTGACGAAGGTATGTCCAGAACAGTCTGTATAGGGGGGGGGGGGGGGGGGGGATTTATTTACCGGCAGCGCTGACACGGGATTGAGCCGGGGAAGTACTTTTGAGGGAAACATTATTTATCAGGTAGTAAAATTAAAAATTTGAAACAAAGTACTTGTCCGACAGTACACGTATATGTTACGAGTTAGTGTAGCCCTGTAAGATATATGCGATTAGTTTGCATACGTTTGTTCGTGTGGTGATAAGCCCGTTGACATGCACGCTGAGCAAGACGCCAGTCGTTAATTATAGAAACTTTCGCTTCAGTTTTTCTTTATTTCGATCACAAGTGCATTTAACCTGTCATTCAATCAACAATTTGTACACCAATCCAGCAATGAAGTCTGCTCCCCGTACGTCGGAAACCAGACAATTTTAGATGACATTTAAACTCACTATGACAACCTTCATATGCCCAGGCACCTGGACCTCGCCATATCGTAACCAAACCACCCACCAGATGGTAGCACAAGTCATTATACCCCCATGGCGCGACACCAGTCGGAGCCACTGATCATGATGCCATCACTGTTGAACGTCCATCAGGGTATGTACGTCGTCAACGTACAATTATCGCGCGTATACCTCTAGAAAACTACGTTCTAGGGACATAGCGTCTTCCGCACCGATCGCCACTTACTGGGCTTGTTTAACCGTCGGATAATAAATAGGTCTTGAAATATGTCGATTCAAAAGAGCGACAATGTGAACGATGAAGTCCATTGTTACTGCTGTCAACACTGTCCTACACATTAATGATATGGGCACCAACTGTGGACATATTCTGGAGCCCATGTTCCAAGTCTCACTCGTTGTTAACGCGCTGCAGCCAGAAATCTGGGGTGGACTTGCGAGTCGCGTACAGAGTCTATTAACCTGGCGTGCGGAGAGACATCAATAGGAGTCATCGCATCAAGAACAAATGAAATGTGCGATCGACATGCGAGTCTAGACCGTGTCATAACCCCCCCCCCCCCCCCCACTCCCCGCGGGACGATGAAAAGAGGAATGGATGAAACATGCCAGGTGTCAGGATGCGAACCCACCACCTGGTGGTCACATGCCATATATATAGACATGTATATATAGAGTGGTCACATGCCATATATACATAGACATGTATATATAGAGTGATCACATATATAGGCATATATATATATATAGACATGTATATATAGAGTGGTCACATATATAGCCATATATATAGACATGTATATATAGAGTGGTCACATATATAGCCATATATATATAGACATGTATATATATAGTGGTCACATATATAGCCATATATATATAGACATGTATATATATAGTGGTCACATATATAGCCATATATATATAGACATGTATATATATAGTGGTCACATATATAGCCATATATATATATAGTGGTCACATATATAGCCATATATATATATATAGACATGTATATATAGAGTGGTCACATATATAGCCATATATATATATATAGACATGTATATATAGAGTGGTCACATATATAGCCATATATATATATATAGACATGTATATATAGAGTGGTCACATATATAGCCATATATATACAGAGTGGTCACATATATAGCCATATATATATAGTGGTCACATATATAGCCATATATATACAGAGTGGTCACATATATAGCCATATATATATATATAGTACAGATACCGAAGATGCCAGGAATATTAGTATTCGACTGTCACGCATCGTTCACAATGCTGTCCCGTTCACACTTTATTGCACACCATGGTTCCACATTGTCACGTACCTATCATCGACAATAGTAGTCACTCACAATGTAACAGGCGTATGTGTGATTTTGATCACGCGTTAACGGCTGACATACTTCTCATCCCAGTCGCACATGCCTAGCCAACTATTAATATTATGAGTAAACAAATTGTTTACATACATACAAACAAACCCCTTACATGTACACACAACATAAATACACAACACACGCAACGTACAGCTTCACGCGGTAAACGACATCCCATGGGCGCCCTCTATGTGGAGAACGCCGAAAGCGTCACATGTCGTGCGAAAACCACTGGAATGCGCACGCACCACGATATCCCATAATACTAACGTTATCATACAAAATAATCAAACATCCACAATTTAAAATTAAAATTCATTATTAAACTTTAAAAAATTAAAATATATAGAAATACAGCTTGAAGCTCAGTAATGTTTCCACAGAACGTAGGAGTCCGGCTTCGATTGAATCTTACATACAGGACTGTCCTTTGGTCTCCATGGTCTCCAGGGGTGACAAGAATAGAGTACTGTGGGGGGCTTCTGTGGCGTGGTGCATGGATTGGTGTTTTGAAGCCATATTTGCATACACACGAGTTACAACGGAATTATTGAAACAATGAAAAGGAATTGGTCGAGTGACCCGAGGACCAGGTAGGGATTAAGCATGACAATATCATCCTGTACGACGGCTGGCCTGGCAGACACTCGACAAAGCGCTGACCACCAGACAATTCGGGTGCCCCGCCCCCCCCCCCACCTCCCGCCCACCCTCCCTAGACCATTTGGACAACGCATTTTAAGGCATCAACGTTTTATCTACTCTATATTTATGAACACAATGATCAAATGCCCGTGCTACCACGTGATCCATAAGTTTGTCCAGTAAATGATTCTAGGACAACAGGACGCATTAAACCTCTCCCCACCCTAAATATTCACTCACCACAATGAAACGTTGGTTGCACAACGTTATTAACGCAACTCTACTTCATACCGACTTGAATTCCACTCCCGGCCACCGACACTGTATTGTGAGACACGTATCGTCCACACAGACCAATAGAAGCAGTGCCACATTCAACTATCTCTAAACAGACGCACGTAAGAGCAAGAGAAAATTAGAACCATATTGTTATTTAAAGTGAACATGGTACAGCTGTTTCCGTTATATAGCAAGGCTGAGTGCTTCAGAATGATAACACGTCACGCGCGTCTCGTGACGTGTTGAGCACGGAGAGGACAGTCCTCATAAATAAATAATTGGAGCTATCTTTAGATTATACACATTCCGGTCAAGGTCATCGTCTGGATTGTTTGCGTGCTCAGTCCTATCCAGAGATACCGTGACGCCCAAACCCCGCGTAGTCACACGCCAACTGTAGGAGAACTGACGAGAACTGTACTCGGTGCTGTTGTCCCAAATCTCGCGGAGGCGCCTCTCGGTGAACGAGGTTTTGCGAGGCGGTCACGTGAGCGGGGAAGCCAGGGGATAGGCCGGCCTCACGACGAGCGATGAGAGGCTGCTTAACCTCTGCCTTGTACCACAGCGACACCTAGCGGCAACTATCAAGTGATGCTGCTGGCTTAATCCGCGATGGATCCACATCACCGTGGAAATGGCGCTCAAGTCTCATAACTGGGCACACTGGATAAAACACGGTATGAACCCTGAACATGCGCCACAACCCTACCTTCAGCCACGTCTTTTATTTTAAGATGCCCTCTACTTCCTTTATATTTCCAGACTGCCCTCTGCCTCCAGACGCCACTCTCTCGCCTTGCAGATGACTACTTTCAGACGCGACCCTCGACTTCTAGAGGCCCCCCCTAACCTCTACTTGCAGCCCCAATACCCTCAACTTGAGCCCCCCTCTACTTGCAGCCCCCCTCCCTACTTCCAGATGCCCCCCTACCCTATCTGTCTCCTTGAAGCCCCCTACCCCCTACTTCCAGGCCCTGTTGAGCGCCTTCCTGGAGGCCAGTTTCTGCGTGATGACGGAGACTGCGATCATCCCGAAGAGAACCATGCCGATGAAGAAATAGTCGAAGTCCTCCTTCAACACGTCGAACATCTTGGACGGCATCACTTTGCTGTAGAACAGATCTGAAACACACATCAAACAAAAAAACACCTTATTGCTAAATAGTAAAGACAACGATTTGGGTTATGCAACTTTTCGGTTATTAGATGAAGGGTAGATCCTGAAGCTGTGGTCTCAAGCGATGACAATTTTTCGTGCTCTACCTCATTCCATCTCTACTTCACCTGCGGCATCATAAGTTTTGCGCCCTATTAGGGGTCTGGAAGGGGTAAATGGCGACACGCGACACAGGCATATCTGACAAAATCGACATTGAACATTGACCCCCAAATTCCGACACTGAGGTTCTTCAAAAGCGACTTCGACACAGATTTTTGAAAAAACGACAATGAAGTTAGCCAAAAGCGCGACACGAAACGTCTCGAGAAATCGACATTCGACACTGAGAATTTTGAAAAATCGACACTGGACCCCTTTCAGGCCCCTGCTGTTGACCAGATTTGATTCGCCTGGCAGCGTATGTAAGAGGAGCCTTTCACACGCCGCAAACCATCAGTGAACTGTTGATCCATCTGTCCACTCCAGTTATTTGTAACCTTTGTCAAAACAAGCGCCCCGGGCCTATTGTTGTTTTTCTAAATAAATACAAAAACTTATCTTCATGAAACATTTTCTAACTGGATAATATAAATACTGAGCTATCATTTACTATCCGATATTACTATGCGCGTCGAGCCGCCGCTGACTGACTCACCGAGGCCGTGACAGAGGACGAGAGAGGTGGACTCCAGCCCGGCCGGCGCCGTGTAGATGCCCCGGATGTTGTAGACGGCCTGGTGGTAGTTAATGGTCATCTCGTTCTGGCGCGGCAGCTCCGGAATGTACGGCAGGATCCCCTCCTCCCTGATAGGCAAGGAATCGGTGTCAACGGCCGTGTTATTAAAGTCAGGTATTGTCGTTCTATACTTTGCTTCTATACTTTGTGTGACGTCATTGATAGCATGCAATGTTATGGAAGACAGGGATTTTCGTGCATCATACTTTGTGTGACGTCATTGATAACACGCAATGTTATTGAAGTCAGGCATTGTCGTGCATCATGCTTTGTGTGACGTCACTGTAGTATGGCATGCAATGTTATTAAAGTCAGGGATTGTCGTTCGTTATGCTTAGTGTGACGTCACTGTGTATTATGCAATGTTATTAAAGTCCGATATTGAACGGTTTTGTGAACACAGGGGCTTAAATGGGCCAAGGACCCTCCCGGGACGACTAAGAGTGAATGAATCAAAAGATTAGGTGCCCGGGCCCGAATACGAACCCAGGACCTACTGATCTGCGGTTCAGTGCGCTAACCTCTACACCAGGGAGGATTCGAACCCAGGACCAATTGATCTGCGGTCTAGTCAGCTAACCACTGCACCAGAGAGGATTCTAACCCAGGACCTATTGACCTGCGGTCTAGTGCACCAGGGAGGCCCCCCTCACCCAATACGGTTCCGTTTTTTTACGTTTTTAGGTTAAATTCGCCCCCCTCCTCCACAGAGGAGGGCTCTACGGGGCGCGGGACCATGTCGCCTGAGCTATCAATGTGCATTGAATGTTGCCATGGTTACCTGTGTTGCTGAGTTGGATTTTCTGGTCTCCTTGGATCCAGAAGTGCTTTAGGCATCTCCAGAATTCCTCCCGTCTCCAAAGCCACTGAAACCATCCAACGACAAGCTGTGTAATGTTGAACGTAAACACAGTAATGAACACGTTAACAGTAGGGAACACCTAACCAGTGTTAGCCGTAAACACGGTGTTGGTTAAGTTAACAGTGTGGGCCGCGTGAACATAGTGTTGGCAACGTCACCCAGAGTCGAGCATGTAACCAGGGACGCTAAATCACCTCCTTTAACATCCCACCCACCCCCTCCAATCAATTGACTGAGCAAGAGTTTGTTATTTATGCTCTTCCGAGTGAAACCCCTCCCAGCCCTTCCCCTGAGGACTTACTTCCCCACTCCCCCTCCCCCTTCCTCCATCTACTCACTGAGCACATGTTTGTTGGTTATGCCCGTCTATCTTATTTTCCGCTCACCCCCACCCCCTCCCATCATCTACTCAATGAGCACGTGTTTGTTGGTGATCCCCCTCCCACCTGCTCCATCCCCTTCCCCCTCCCCCCATCTACTCACTGAGCACGTGTTTGTTGGTTATGCCCGTCTATCTTATTTTCCGCTCACCCCCACCCCCTTCCCCCCTGTATACTCACTGAGCACGTGTTTGTTAGTGATCCCCTCACACCTCCTCCACCCCCTTCCCCCTTCCCCCCCGTATACTCACTGAGCACGTGTTTGTTAGTGATCCCCTCACACCTCCTCCACCCCCTTCCCCCTTCCCCCCTGTATACTCACTGAGCACGTGTTTGTTAGTGATCTCCTCACACCTCCTCCACCCCCTTCCCCCCTGTATACTCACTGAGCACGTGTTTGTTAGTGATCTCCTCACACCTCCTCCACCCCCTTCCCCCCTCCCCCCTGTATACTCACTGAGCACGTGTTTGTTAGTGATTTCCTCACACCTCCTCCACCCCCTTCCCCCTTCCCCCCTGTATACTCACTGAGCACGTGTTTGTTAGTGATCTCCTCACACCTCCTCCACCCCCTTCCCCCTACCCCCATCTACTCACTGAGCACGTGTTTGTTAGTGATCTCCTCACACCTCCTCCACCCCCTCCCCCCTGTATACTCACTGAGCACGTGTTTGTTAGTGATCTCCTCACACCTCCTCCACCCCCTTCCCCCTTCCCCCCTGTATACTCACTGAGCACGTGTTTGTTAGTGATCTCCTCACACCTCCTCCACCCCCTCCCCCCTCCCCCCTGTATACTCACTGAGCACGTGTTTGTTAGTGATCTCCTCACACCTCCTCCACCCCCTTCCCCCTTCCCCCCTGTATACTCACTGAGCACGTGTTTGTTAGTGATCCCCTCACACCTCCTCCACCCCCTCCCCCCTCCCCCCTGTATACTCACTGAGCACGTGTTTGTTAGTGATCTCCTCACACCTCCTCCACCCCCTCCCCCTTCCCCCCTGTATACTCACTGAGCACGTGTTTGTTAGTGATCCCCTCACACCTCCTCCACCCCCTTCCCCCTCCCCCTTCCCCCCTGTATACTCACTGAGCACGTGTTTGTTAGTGATCCCCTCACACCTCCTCCACCCCCTTCCCCCTCCCCCTTCCCCCCTGTATACTCACTGAGCACGTGTTTGTTAGTGATCCCCTCACACCTCCTCCACCCCTTCCCCCTTCCCCCTGTATACTCACTGAGCACGTGTTTGTTGGTGATCCCCTTCTCCGTGAGGGAGACCTGCATGGCGGTCACGTGACCGGAGAAGACGTAGGCCTGCCTCATGACGAGCGGTGTGGGCGGCGGGAAGAGCGAGGAGAAGGCGGTGGCGTTACTCTGGCGTTTGCCCTCGTACAGCTCCAGCACCGCCATCTCCGACCGCCGGTGCTTCTGGTTCCAGTAGTCGTACTGCAAGGAGAGCATAGAGGTAGTATAGTGGCACTATACATCTCCGACCGCCGGTGCTTCTGGTTCCAGTAGTCGTACTGCAAGGAGAGCATAGAGGTAGTATAGTGTTACTATACATCTCCGACCGCCGGTGCTTCTGGTTCCAGTAGTCGTACTGCAAGGAGAGCATAGAGGTAGTATAGTGTTACTATACATCTCCGACCGCCGGTGCTTCTGGTTCCAGTAGTCGTACTGCAAGGAGAGCATAGAGGTAGTATAGTGTTACTATACATCTCCGACCGCCGGTGCTTCTGGTTCCAGTAGTCGTACTGCAAGGAGAGCATAGAGGTAGTATAGTGTTACTATACATCTCCGACCGCCGGTGCTTCTGGTTCCAGTAGTCGTACTGCAAGGAGAGCATAGAGGTAGTATAGTGTTACTATACATCTCCGACCGCCGGTGCTTCTGGTTCCAGTAGTCGTACTGCAAGGAGAGCATAGAGGTAGTATAGTGGCACTATACATCTCCGACCGCCGGTGCTTCTGGTTCCAGTAGTCGTACTGCAAGGAGAGCATAGAGGTAGTATAGTGTTACTATACATCTCCGACCGCCGGTGCTTCTGGTTCCAGTAGTCGTACTGCAAGGAGAGCATAGAGGTAGTATAGTGTTACTATACATCTCCGACCGCCGGTGCTTCTGGTTCCAGTAGTCGTACTGCAAGGAGAGCATAGAGGTAGTATAGTGTTACTATACATCTCCGACCGCCGGTGCTTCTGGTTCCAGTAGTCGTACTGCAAGGAGAGCATAGAGGTAGTATAGTGTTACTATACATCTCCGACCGCCGGTGCTTCTGGTTCCAGTAGTCGTACTGCAAGGAGAGCATAGAGGTAGTACAGTGTTACTATACATCTCCGACCGCCGGTGCTTCTGGTTCCAGTAGTCGTACTGCAAGGAGAGCATAGAGGTAGTATAGTGTTACTATACATCTCCGACCGCCGGTGCTTCTGGTTCCAGTAGTCGTACTGCAAGGAGAGCATAGAGGTAGTATAGTGTTACTATACATCTCCGACCGCCGGTGCTTCTGGTTCCAGTAGTCGTACTGCAAGGAGAGCATAGAGGTAGTATAGTGTTACTATACATCTCCGACCGCCGGTGCTTCTGGTTCCAGTAGTCGTACTGCAAGGAGAGCATAGAGGTAGTATAGTGTTACTATACATCTCCGACCGCCGGTGCTTCTGGTTCCAGTAGTCGTACTGCAAGGAGAGGCCGGGGCGGGGACAGATACGCTACTGTTACACCTGTATTTAACGATTAAACCGAATATGACGCGACATTAATGTACTGCAAGGAGAGGCCGGGGCGGGGACAGATACGCTACTGGTACACCTGTATTTAACGATTAAACCGAATGTGACGCGACATTTATGTACTGCAAGGAGAGGCCGGGGCGCGGACAGATACGCTACTGGTACACCTGTATTTAACGATTAAACCGAATGTGACGCGACATTAATGTACTGCAAGGAGAGGCCAGGGCGGGGACAGATACGCTACTGGTACACCTGTATTTAACGATTAAACCGAATGTGACGCGACATTAATGTACTGCAAGGAGAGGCCGGGGCGGGGACAGATACGCTAGTTACACAAACATGGGGAATTATGCAGCTTTACCAACATTAAACAGAATTTGATCAGATGTGGAAGCGATGTGACGCGATCACATAAAAGTACTGCAACGAAGGGCCCGGGCGGCGACTGTTACCCTACTGTTACACATGTATTTAACGATTAAACCAAATGTGACGCGACCAGATCAAGTAATGCAACAAGAAGGTCAGGCGGGAGAGTCACGCTACTGTTATACAAACATGGGGAATGTAGCTATACCGAGATTAAACACAATGTGACGCGACCACATCAAAGTACTGCAACGAGAGGTTGGACGGGGAGTTAGGCTACTGCTACATAAACAAGAGTGACCTGCGTTTAACTATTATACTGCAACGAGAGCCAACGGTGGAGGCAGTTACACTACTGTTACACAAACATGGGGAATGTAGCTTTACCGAGATTAAACACAATGTGACGCGACCACATGCAACGAGAGGTTGGACGGGGAGTTAGGCTACTGCTACATAAACAAGAGTGACCTGCGTTTAACTATTATACTGCAACGAGAGCCAACGGTGGAGGCAGTTACACTACTGTTACACAAACATGGGGAATGTAACTTTACCAATTAAACAAATGTGATGCGGAAGCGATCACATTACTGTATGTGTTAACTAGTTTAGAAGATCATGTTGTAGTAACATACCGGCCAGTCAGTGGCGACTGTACAACAGCAGTGCACAGCACCATTCACAGTATCCTTGTGTTCATACTAAAGTTCAAAGTAGACGTGTTGCTCGCATGCACAGATACCGTCGTTTGGATCATCTCATTTTTTTTCACAAAAGCCAAAATGATGTAAAGCTTACTCTTGTTTACATCGCTTTTATTTAGACAAGTGATGTTTCACTTGAATATACACTGATGCATGTCCTCCTTTGCAGGACTGCCTACGGACTGTTTTTCAAATACAATTTGTATAAAAAGAAGGAATATATATATATATAATGGTACGTACGACGACCCAGTTCTCGGAGTGTACCACGTGGATAGGTCCTCGCGCCTTCTTGTGGGTGCAGTGGAAGACCAGCTGGCCGCTCACCACGTCAACCAAATACACGCTGAGGAACGCTGCAACATCAACCAGACATACGGTGAACATTACTTGCGATACACTATAGACGTTAACTCCGCTGTAACTAAGAGTTACGTAACTCTATCTCTAGGTAAGCATATCTTTAGGCTTATCTTTACGAGCCAGGAGTCTTACGGTGCAGCCATTTTTGTGAAATTAAAGGCTCTAGGCGATATATAATAATATTTTTACGAGCAACAGTTACCAGGTTTTAATGAGACGACCCACATGAACGAAATCTCGATTTCGGGAATTGTGTCAAATGTAACCTTTAGGTTCAACGGTCGTT
Source organism: Arenicola marina (assembly GCA_964019135.1). Taxonomy (NCBI): domain Eukaryota; kingdom Metazoa; phylum Annelida; class Polychaeta; family Arenicolidae; genus Arenicola; species Arenicola marina. The sequence goes on from OZ025253.1 coordinate 21,077,718, forward strand.
ATTGCACTAATGCACAGTTTCATAAGGTACGGGCAACACGAACGACTGACTTTTATAACATTGCATACTATCCAGTGGCGTCACACAAGGCATAACGCAGACTATATGTTAAATACGTAACTTTTCATATCATGCAGTGACGTCACCCATTGTTTGTTATAAACAGATACACATGCGCGGACTAAACAGGTGACACGGTTTACTCACAGCTAGGCTTTCCTGTCCCGTCAGACGCCTTCTGGGAGGCTTCAGTTCCCTCGGTTGTTATGACGACCATGTTGGGGTTGAGGTACTTGTAGAGCACGCTGCGGTCGCCCAGGACAATACCCTGGGAGTGGACGTGCTCTGTGGCATAGATAAACAGACATCCACCTTTATCTCGCCGCTGTATCATTCCACTTTGTCGCCACTGTTATTTCATTATCTCGCCACTGTTATTTCATTATCTCGCCAGTTATCTCACTATCTCGTCACAGTTATCTCACTATCTCGCCACTGTTATTTCATTATCTCGCCACCCTATATCTCGCTAGTTACTTCACTATCTCGCCAGTTACCTCACTATCTCGCCACTGTTATCTCACTATCTCGCCAATGTTATCTCACTATCTCGCCACTGTTATCTCACTATCTCGCCACTGTTATCTCACTATCTCGCCACCGTTAGCTCACTATCTTGCAACAGTTATCTCACCGAGCGCCCGCTTTGCCACGACATTCGTGATGCTCTGGTCGTCCTGGTAGAGTTGTAAGTTCCACAGCCGCTCAGCCACCAACGTCTGCAGCCAAAGGAAGGTAACGGGTCAGCGGTTGGTTGGTTGGTTATTCAGGACGCTTTAACCACTATTGGTCATATCGCGTCAACGGGAGAAGGAAGGGAGTGTGGAGCCATGTCCCCGGGGGTAACCCCCTACTCTTTACGAAGAAAGACATGGGATCTTTATCCTGCGACCACACAGATGTGGCCACAGCGGGGCTCGAACCACCGACCCACGTGCCGTTAGGCTCTCAGGTGACCAGAGCACCCAATGCGAGCGCTCTGGCCCACTGAGCTGTCGAGCCGGCCCCCTAACGGGTCAGCGGTTGGACGGGTCAGCGGTTTGACGGGTCAGCGGTTTGACGGGTCAGCGGTTTGACGGGTGAGCGGGTTGACGGGTCAGGGCAGGGTGAGAGTGGGTCACAGGACGCGGCAAAGACAGCCGTACACGTCGTTTAGAAGGACCAGTGAGAGAAAGGTACGTGTTAGTTACATGGTGGTACCAAACATATGCACCAGAAGGCAATGTGGCAGGAACATGCAGAAACGCAAGTTATCCAGGGTGCCCCCCCTCCCCCTCCACCCAGACCTCACCTTGTCTGGCCCCGCCAGCATGGAGTACCCGCTGACGGTGACCCCCCCTCCCCCTCCACCCAGACCTCACCTTGTCTGGCCCCGCCAGCATGGAGTACCCGCTGACGGTGCCTGTGCTGGACTCCGTGGTGAATATGTAGAAGGAGGCGGCCATCTCACGGACCAGCCCCCGGGCGCTCTCCGGAAACACGTGATACTGCAACATAGGAATATATAAATACATAATACTGCAACAGAAGAATATATAAAATTCCATAATAAATATATATATATATTAATACTAAAAATATATATATATTAATATCAAATATATATATATATATTAATATTAAATATATATATATATACTAATCGTACTATTAGGAGACTATTGGTGAACTTTTAGGAGACTCAAGACTATCGGGAGACAGGGTGAGAGTCTCCCGATAGTCAATGGTGCGTAGTTGATTAAGTTTAATTTGAAATGACACTCCTTCTTAATCAGAACAAGTAGAGACGTCCAATAAAGTTAGACAAGATGAATTGGCGAGCCAAATAAAAGAAGAATTTCTTTTAAAAGAAATATATTTTTTACGCTATTTTTACCGAATCGACTTTTGGGAGACTCACGTTAAATTGCCAATAACATTAAAATCAGCATATATATCACATGTAAAATTTTCACAAGTTGTTCGAAACATAGTTCTATACATCCTAAAAGAATTTGGGTAAAATATAAGCGATAATAAAGTATAACCGGCAAATATACTTTTTATGTTACATACATGCATGCCATCTATGATAAAATTGTTCGAGTTCCGAGCTCGGACGGTGGCGCCGTCTTCAGGGCACACGGTGTACACAATTTTCAATGGCGGTCATTTTGAAAATCGAAGCGAGCGCATCATGGACGATCCAACGTCTTGTAGCCGAGGTAAGCCTGCATGGATTAGTGTTTGTGTTTTTTAAAGTGTTTTTTAAAGCTTTAAAACAGCCGAATAACCAAACATAAAGGTGTGAAATACCGTGTTTACCAACCAACCAAGCGGCAAAGCGTCATGTGCACAACCGCAGTGCACGGTAATGCACAACCAGTGGCAACCGGCTATCCACCCGCGTGACGCGGTTCCATCCACACTCCCTGCCACCATCTGCCCATCCATAGCCTAATTCCATAGCCCCCCCCCGCCCCCTCCCAATTCACCTTATCACTGTATATCATCAGTTCTTCCTAACCAGGACATTAGCGTGCTATCTAGACCTGTCCTTAGAGCAACAAAACCATGCAAGAAACTGTCCAACAAGGCTATCACCTCCTCAAACAATTGGTGGTTGTATAAATCTACCTCGTAAAATGATGTTTAGCTTACTTCCTGTCGGGACATGGCAACTTTCGTCGGATTCACAGCCACAGGTGGCTACGGAACAGTAAACACTGGTGACTAGTAAACTAACGCAGAATGGCGAGTGTATGAAGCCGGGGGAGGGCGTAGGGGATTTGGTAGTCCCGTGTGACGTTTCTATTCCTTGAATTGGGCCACTTGGTCTTGGGGCTAGGGATTTGGGGGACTTGCATCACCACACTGAGACAATGCCGGCGCTAGACCTACTCGCCAGGTTTGTGCGGGGCACGGCTTTGCCTTTGACTTCGACTAGGCTAACGTTTGTTTACTCTCCACAGGTTTTATACCAACATTATAAGTTAACCTGCTAGACCTACATGGGGGGGGGGGGGGGGGGGGGGGGGGCAAGGGGTATTTGCATTGCTCCGGATTGGGCTTTTTCTTTCACCGTGAACTGGGAATGAGGAAAATAATCCTTTGTGAATTGGGAATGAGGAAAATGTTTTTTTGTGAACTGGGAAAGTAGCCGACAGCTGTGATCAAGGATTTTCATTAATCGTGAAACTGTGAATTTTAATATTAAACATTTGTGAGTAGGGAAACCATTAATTTAGTATCTTGTATCAGCCGTTCCATTGCATGCAAGACTTTGATCTGCTTTTAATTCAGGGTGACCTGGGAATAAAGAAATTGATTCTTCATGATCTGGAAACATGACCCCCCCCCCCCACCCCCATCTGCAAGTTAACTTGTATTTGAATTTCTTGAACAAGTTCAACCTAGCTTGTTGACACTTCGGTTTACATGAGGATGTTAACATATTCAACAAAAACCTCAACTAAAATACAAAGGTATTGAGCTCGTTTGTTTATTCTCAATATGTTGTAGGTTTTTTTATCCTCGACAGGTTGCATTGAAGATTCTTCAACAAAGGTAAATGTAAACAACAAACCTTCAACATGCTGAGAATATAAACACACTCTAAGACATACATTGTCAGTGAACATGCACTCTCAGCTTCTCCACCTAACTTCTGCACAATGCCTCAGCTATAAGACCCACTGAGCTTCGAATATAGTAAGGTTGAACTTGTTTAAGAGGTTGAAGTAAACTTGCTGAAATTTCCCATTTGTTGAGAATAAAAAAAATTGCCTTAATTAACTGAATGGCGCCATCAAGGCAACTGGCTGCTTCGAAGTGCAGCAAAGCTTATTGTGTAAATGGCAAGACTTTCGTTTGCTGAAACTGTAATTGTAAACAAATGAAACAATGCATTAAACCTTTGCTGGTCCAATCATTAAAGCCAGTACATTTCCTAACTCAGTTTCAGTTTTATATGGGTTTCATGCATATAAATTGAATGCACCTTAAGTCTTATTTGGTTTTGCAGCATGAATATTACATCCCCCCCCCCCCCTCTCACGCAAAGATGTGTAAGTTTCACTCTCACAAAGGTTGGTGCCACTGCAATGATATTGAGCCAGTTGAATATGTTTACTGTTTATGTTTACCTTTGTTGAAGCATGTTCAATGTAAGTCTTTTAAGAATAACAAACATGCTCTTTATTAAGTGTACTATTTATAAGTCAACAGCTTTTCATTATGTTATATGATGTAGTTTGTCAAATCTGGTTTAAGATTCTGTAAATTGGACAAAATATGCTTTCTGAGCCACTCTCAGGTAATGGGGTAATTCTGTTTAAGCAAAGGGTGGCATTTTTAAAGCAGTATAGTAACGAGCAAGCCTAGCACAAAAGTATTAGAAGTTTCCGAAGGAATCTATTATAAGAAGATATTAAAAATAGTTTGAAAACAAATTGCCAAATCAAACATGAGGAAAATTAGTATTACAAAAGGGTGTTTCTCTGGTAACACTATTCAACTGGTACTTTTGTTACTAATATAATTATCTTATTTGGGACCAGTTTAATATGCTTAATGTTGTTTTAGGTCTTGGGTGTCCCTGCAAGCAAAATCTATTTATTTAACTTTTTATTTAAAGTTTAAACTAGATGTACCACGACATTATTATTTCCTTTCCTTGCCTCTACCTAATGTATAGAGAATTTAAAAGAAAAGTACAGGACCTGTAATATATTATAAAGATTCAATATTGAAGAACTAATCCTATTTTGTTGATTATAAAATGTAGGGGCATATATGTTACATGCATCATGGTAAACTTCACATATATAAGGTTAGCAGCTATGCACTATGTTCCTTTTTTTTTTACAAGACTTTATTTTCACTAGTTTCCAGGCATACTGTATAAGGCATTTTACCAGTTTGCTGTTGTGATTTCATGTTTACCTAGTTATTAATTACATTCTTAAATAAAAAAAATACCAAGAATAGTTCATCTACAGGTTGCAATATATAGCCTTTCCAAAGAAAATTACAATAAATAATTTACACTTAAGGCCTGCTGTATTTGTGAAATAATTAATTTACTTTAATGTATTCAAGGTTCTCTGTCTTAACAACTTCAAAATCAACTGATAATGCCCAAATCCAACTGCACTAACATGTTAGGCTTATCAGAGACAAAACCCCACTGTTTACTGATTCTACTGAGGCTTGTGGTGCATACAGCTTTTTTCTGGGCTGCACCACATTATTTGCAAGTTGTGCAGTAGTTTTTTTGTCTTATAATCTGACTAGATACCTAGGATCAGCATATCTTTCAATATTGGGGCCTTTGAGACTATATAAAATATGCAATACAACTCAGGATCAGTAAACTTTTTTTGTAACAACAGATCAATTGGTGATAACATTACATTTAGATGTGTCAACAATTTTCTTCAATCAAACCTCTGTCCATTGGTGACCAAACCTATAACCCTGGCAGTATAGGTACATTTATTTCCTGTATTTTTATGTGTACATATATGTAATTTGCTAAAACATATTATTGCCAAAACATATTGAATATACTTTATTCCTTTGATGTTGTTATTTTCACTATTAAAAAGGGTTAACTTCTGTTTTGATCGATCACCTGCCAATATTTATTATTGTAATTACATTTAGTAAATTCATATATTTTCACTTCTGTTTAACATTATAACATTGATGCTAATTTTATAATTTAGCATGGAATGGGAACATATAGTGCACTAAGTACCTTAATGTTTGTATATAATTGTTGTCACTGTGCATGTAATTTTGACACAGATTTTTGTTCCAGCGTAGTGAAGAGGTAACTGCAGACAACAGCTGAATGCGGAATACATATTCCGAAGGACAAGCACCACTGTCAATTGGACTGCTTTGTTCATGCAGATTCAGGTTCATATTTCAATAATTCTGCGTCCGGAAAAGATCCCGGTAATTAGTTTAATTAAGGTGAGAGGTTCAGCCAAGATGAGATGGGGCTGATGGTTAGAAGTCTCGTCGGGATGAGATGGGGCTGATGGTGAGAGGTCCAGTCAGTATAAGATGGGGCTGATGGTGAGAGGTCCAGTCAGGATGAGATGGGGCTGATGGTGAGAGCTCCAGTCGGATGAGATGGGGCTGAGGGTGAGAGGTCTAGTCGGATGAGATGGGGCTGATGGTGAGAAGTCTCGTCGGGATGAGATCGGGCTGATGGTGAGAGGTCCAGTCAGTATAAGATGGGGCTGATGGTGAGAGGTCCAGTCAAGATGAGATGGGGCTGATGGTGAGAGCTCCAGTCGGATGAGATGGGGCTGAGGGTGAGAGGTCCAGTCAGTATAAGATGGGGCTGATGGTGAGAGGTCCAGTCGGGATGAGATGGGGCTGAGGGTGGGAGGTCCAGTCAAGATAAGATGGGGCTGAGGGTGAGAGGTCCAGTCGGGATGAGATGGGGCTGAGGGTGAGAGGTCCAGTCAGTATGAGATGGGGCTGAGGGTGGGAGGTCCAGTCGGGATGAGATGGGGCTGAGATTGAGAGGTCCAGTCGGGATGAGATGGGGCTGAGGGTTGGAGGTCCAGTCAGTATAAGATGGGGCTGATGGTGAGAGGTCCAGTCGGTATGAGATGGGGCTGAGGGTGGGAGGTCCAGTCAGGATGAGATGGGGTTGAGGGCTGGAGGTCCAGTCAGTATAAGATGGGGCTGAGGGTGGGAGGTCCAGTCGGGATGAGATGGGGCTGAGGGTGAGAGGTCCAGTCAGGATGAGATGGGGCTGAGGGTGAGAGGTCCAGTCAAGATAAGATGGGGCTGAGGGTGAGAGGTCCAGTCAAGATAAGATGGGCCTGAGGGTGAGAGGTCCAGTCAGGATGAGATGGGGCTGAGGGTGGGAGGTCCAGTCAGGATGAGATGGGGCTGAGGGTGAGAGGTCTAGTCGGATGAGATGGGGCTGAGGGTGAGAGGTCCAGTCAGTATGAGATGGGGCTGAGGGTGAGAGGTCCAGTCAAGATAAGATGGGGCTGAGGGTGAGAGGTCCAGTCGGGATGAGATGGGGCTGAGGGTGAGAGGTCCAGTCAAGTGGGGCTGAGGATGAGAGGTCCAGTCGGGATGAGATGGGGCTGAGGGTGGGAGGTCCAGTCAAGATAGGATGGGGCTGAGGGTGGGAGGTCCAGTCAAGATAAGATGGGGCTGAGGGTGAGAGGTCCAGTCGGGATGAGATGGGGCTGAGGGTGAGAGGTCCAGTCAAGATAAGATGGGGCTGAGGATGAGAGGTCCAGTCGGGATGAGATGGGGCTGAGGGTGGGAGGTCCAGTCAAGATAAGATGGGGCTGAGGGTGAGAGGTCCAGTCGGGATGAGATGGGGCTGAGGGTGAGAGGTCTAGTCGGATGAGATGGGGCTGATGGTGAGAAGTCTCGTCGGGATGAGATCGGGCTGATGGTGAGAGGTCCAGTCAGTATAAGATGGGGCTGATGGTGAGAGGTCCAGTCAGGATGAGATGGGGCTGATGGTGAGAGCTCCAGTCGGATGAGATGGGGCTGAGGGTGAGAGGTCCAGTCAGTATAAGATGGGGCTGATGGTGAGAGGTCCAGTCGGGATGAGATGGGGCTGAGGGTGGGAGGTCCAGTCAAGATAAGATGGGGCTGAGGGTGAGAGGTCCAGTCGGGATGAGATGGGGCTGAGGGTGAGAGGTCCAGTCAGTATGAGATGGGGCTGAGGGTGGGAGGTCCAGTCGGGATGAGATGGGGCTGAGATTGAGAGGTCCAGTCGGGATGAGATGGGGCTGAGGGTTGGAGGTCCAGTCAGTATAAGATGGGGCTGATGGTGAGAGGTCCAGTCGGTATGAGATGGGGCTGAGGGTGGGAGGTCCAGTCAGGAGGTCCAGTCAGGATGAGATGGGGTTGAGGGCTGGAGGTCCAGTCAGTATAAGATGGGGCTGAGGGTGGGAGGTCCAGTCGGGATGAGATGGGGCTGAGGGTGAGAGGTCCAGTCAGGATGAGATGGGGCTGAGGGTGAGAGGTCCAGTCAAGATAAGATGGGGCTGAGGGTGAGAGGTCCAGTCAAGATAAGATGGGCCTGAGGGTGAGAGGTCCAGTCAGGATGAGATGGGGCTGAGGGTGAGAGGTCTAGTCGGATGAGATGGGGCTGAGGGTGAGAGGTCCAGTCAGTATGAGATGGGGCTGAGGGTGAGAGGTCCAGTCGGGATGAGATGGGGCTGAGGGTGAGAGGTCCAGTCAAGATAAGATGGGGCTGAGGATGAGAGGTCCAGTCGGGATGAGATGGGGCTGAGGGTGGGAGGTCCAGTCAAGATAGAATGGGGCTGAGGGTGGGAGGTCCAGTCAAGATAAGATGGGGCTGAGGGTGAGAGGTCCAGTCGGGATGAGATGGGGCTGAGGGTGAGAGGTCCAGTCAAGATAAGATGGGGCTGAGGATGAGAGGTCCAGTCGGGATGAGATGGGGCTGAGGGTGGGAGGTCCAGTCAAGATAAGATGGGGCTGAGGGTGAGAGGTCCAGTCGGGATGAGATGGGGCTGAGGGTGAGAGGTCCAGTCAGTATGAGATGGGGCTGAGGATGGGAGGTCCAGTCAGTATGAGATGGGGCTGAGGGTGAGAGGTCCAGTCGGGATGAGATGGGGCTGAGATTGAAAGGTCCAGTCGGGATGAGATGGGGCTGAGGGTTGGAGGTCCAGTCAGTATAAGATGGGGCTGATGGTGAGAGGTCCAGTCGGTATGAGATGGGGCTGAGGGTGGGAGGTCCAGTCAGGATGAGATGGGGCTGAGGGTGAGAGGTCTAGTCAAGATAAGATGAGGCTGAGGGTGGGAGGTCCAGTCGGGATGAGATGGGGCTGAGGGTGAGAGGTCCAGTCAGGATGAGATGGGGCTGAGGGTGGGAGGTCCAGTCAGGATGAGATGGGGCTGAGGGTGAGAGGTCCAGTCAGGATGAGATGGGGCTGAGGGTGAGAGGTCCAGTCAGTATAAGATGGGGCTGAGGGTGAGAGGTCCAGTCAGGATGAGATGGGGCTGAGGGTGGGAGGTCCAGTCAGTATAAGATGGGGCTGATGGTGGGAGGTCTAGTCGGGATGAGATGGGGCTGAGTGTGGGAGGTCCAGTCGGGATGAGATGGGGCTGAGGGTGAGAGGTCCAGTCAGTATGAGATGGGGCTGAGGGTTGGAGGTCCAGTCAGTATAAGATGGGGCTGATGGTGAGAGGTCCAGTCGGTATGAGATGGGGCTGAGGGTGGGAGGTCCAGTCAGGATGAGATGGGGCTGAGGGTGGGAGGTCTAGTCAGGATGAGATGAGGCTGAGGGTGAGAGATCCAGTCGGGATGAGATGGGGCTGAGGGTGAGAGGTCTAGTCAAGATAAGATGGGGCTGATGGTGAGAGGTCCAGTCGGGATGAGATGGGGCTGAGGGTGGGAGGTCCAGTCAGTATGAGATGGGGCTGAGGGTGAGAGGTCCAGTCAGGATGAGATGGGGCTGAGGGTGGGAGGTCCAGTCAGTATGAGATTGGGCTGATGGTGGGAGGTCTAGTCGGGATGAGATGGGGCTGAGGGTGAGAGATCCAGTCGGGATGATTTGGGGCTGAGAGTGAGAGGTCCAGTCAGTATGAGATGGGGCTGAGGGTGAGAGGTCCAGTCGGGATGAGATGGGGCTGAGGGTGGGAGGTCCTGTCAAGATAGGATGGGGCTGAGGGTGGGAGGTCCAGTCAAGATAAGATGGGGCTGAGGGTGAGAGGTCCAGTCGGGATGAGATGGGGCTGAGGGTGAGAGGTCCAGTCAAGATAAGATGGGGCTGAGGATGAGAGGTCCAGTCGGGATGAGATGGGGCTGAGGGTGGGAGGTCCAGTCAAGATAAGATGGGGCTGAGGGTGAGAGGTCCAGTCGGGATGAGATGGGGCTGAAGGTGAGAGGTCCAGTCAGGATGAGATGGGGCTGAGGGTGAGAGGCCCAGTCGGGATGAGATGGGGCTGAGGGTGAGAGGTCCAGTCGGGATGAGATGGGGCTGAGGGTGGGAGGTCCAGTCAGGAGGTCCAGTCAGGATGAGATTGGGCTGAGGGTGAGAGGTCCAGTCAGGAGGAGATTGGGCTGAGGGTGAGAGGTCCAGTCAGGAGGAGATTGGGCTGAGGGTGAGAGGTCCAGTCAGGATGAGATTGGGCTGAGGGTGAGAGGTCCAGTCGGGATGAGATTGGGCTGAGGGTGGGAGGTCCAGTCAGTATGAGATTGGGCTGATGGTGGGAGGTCTAGTCGGGATGAGATGGGGCTGAGGGTGGGAGGTCCAGTCAGTATGAGATGGGGCTGATGGTGGGAGGTCCAGTCGGGATGAGATTGGGCTGAGGGTGGGAGGTCCAGTCAGTATGAGATGGGGCTGAGGGTGGGAGGTCCAGTCGGGATGAGATGGGGCTGAGGGTGAGAGGTCCAGTCGGGATGAGATGAGGCTGAGGGTGAGAGGTCCAGTCGGGATGAGATGGGGCTGAGGGTGGGAGGTCCAGTCAGGATGAGATGGGGCTGAGGGTGGGAGGTCCAGTCGGGATGAGATTGGGCTGAGGGTGAGAGGTCCAGTCGGGATGAGATGGAGCTGAGGGTGAGAGGTCCAGTCAGGATGAGATGGGGCTGATGGTGAGAGGTCCAGTCGGGATGAGATGAGGCTGAGGGTGAAAGATCCAGTCGGGATGATTTGGGGCTGAGGGTGAGAGGTCCAGTCGGGATGAGATGAGGCTGAGGGTGAGAGATCCAGTCGGGATGATTTGGGGCTGAGGGTGAGAGGTCCAGTCGGGATGAGATGGGGCTGAGGGTGGGAGGTCCAGTCAGTATGAGATGGGGCTGAGGGTGAGAGGTCCAGTCGGGATGAGATGGGGCTGAGGGTTGGAGGTCCAGTCAGTATGAGATGGGGCTGAGGGTGGGAGGTCCAGTCAGGAGGTCCAGTCAGGATCAGATGGGGCTGAGGGTGGGAGGTCCAGTCAGGAGGTCCAGTCAGGATGAGATGGGGCTGAGGGTGAGAGATCCAGTCTGGATGAGATGGGGCTGAGGGTGAGAGGTCCAGTCAGTATGAGATGGGGCTGAGGGTGAGAGGTCCAGTCAGTATGAGATGGGGCTGATGGTGAGAGGTCCAGTCGGGATGAGATGGGGCTGAGGGTGAGAGCTCCAGTCAGTATGAGATGGGGCTGAGGGTGAGAGGTCCAGTCAGGATGCGATGGGGCTGAGGGTGGGAGGTCCAGTCAAGATAAGATGGGGCTGAGGGTGAGAGGTCCAGTCGGGATGAGATGGGGCTGAGGGTGAGAGGTCCAGTCAGGATGAGATGGGGCTGAGGGTGAGAGGTCCAGTCGGGATGAGATGGGGCTGAGGGTGGGAGGTCCAGTCAAGATAAGATGGGGCTGAGGGTGAGAGGTCCAGTCAGGATGAGATTGGGCTGAGGGTGAGAGGTCCAGTCAGGATGAGATGGGGCTGAGTGTGGGAGGTCCAGTCAGGATGAGATGGGGCTGAGGGTGAGAGGTCCAGTCAGTATGAGATGGGGCTGAGGGTGAGAGGTCCAGTCAGTATGAGATGGGGCTGAGGGTGAGAGGTCCAGTCGGGATGAGATGGGGCTGAGGGTGGGAGGTCCAGTCAGTATATGTAACTCAATGTAATTATAGAAAAAAAAAATAATGATGTAAGAATTGAATGCACAGGTACCGGACCTGGCTTGGTAGTCTCTGCTTTAAATGCTGTTATGTGGCTTTTTGTACGACTTGGATGTTGTATTCGAGACTGGGAAAATCGCTCACCCCGTGGCATTAGGTCTAGTTCCTTTAAGAGATAAGCACAGAAAATGTGTGGTGAAGAGAGAGTTTACATTAAATTATTGTTGACCTTGGACTGCATAAAACGTTAACTATGTTGTAGAGTAATTTTTTCTTATGACAGTGCTATTCTTCAGAATAGTCTACACGGACGTGTTTTAGCGTAAATGCAGCTTTTCGCAAGCGAACGTTTTCTTGTGTAGAATTTGTTCGATGGTTCGATGGGTGATATTGTCATTCTGTATATGTTATATACGTGCTGAGCTGTCTGTCACACATGGTAATGAAGTGTGTATCCGGTCATATTTATTGTACCAACTGGCGACAGTGGCCGTATTCAAGCTTGTTGTAATTTATAATTCCATTGTGGTATTTACTGATGGTTTGTGTCTCTAATGACATAAAATACATTTGCTGAGTGATGATTTGTTGTTTTTGCGATGAAAAGTTAAGTCTCCAAGTTAACAAATAAAAAAAACAAAGATAGGCTGTATGTCGAAACGCATACATATGCATGTCTGCCCTCCACGCCCCCGCGCACACACACACCTGTTCTTTTCAACCCAAACCCGCTTGCTGCAGACTTTTCCACTGTCTTCCTCTAGTCCCGAGAGACTAGGGTCAAAATGTTCATAGAGAAGTTCCAGGGAACTGGTAAATGCGATTATTAAAGATTTCATGAGACTTCCTTGGAGACATTTCCGAACACTATTACCGATTACTAGGAGACACTCTGGTCTCTCCAAAGTAGACACTAATAGTCTCCCGATAGTCTTATATCTATCTTTATATAAGTCTCCCGAAAGTTCATGCCTCCTAATAGTTCCCTTTATATATAAATATATATATATATATATATATATATACTTTCGGGAGACCCGATGGCTTGTACTATTGGGAGACACCCGTGTCTCCCAATAGTACATTAAATGCAAATGAATTGGGCTTTTACTATCGGGAGACCCGATAATATATAAAGTGCTCATAATACTAATATAAAGGCTAAGAATGTATGCAGAGTGTGATTAAATGATAAATGGCACTAAATAATATCGATTTACATGGTTAATGTAAGAAATAAACCACTTTGACCAAAGTCTCCTAAAAGTTCATGTCTCCTAATAGTTGCATTTAGAGGTATATATATATATATTAATATTAAATATATATATATATATTAATATTAAATATATATATATATTAATATTAAACATATTAAAAGTAATATTTGTACATAAGTATATAAAGATAAATAGTGTGCAGAAATAAACGCAAATATATAGCACAAGGAAATACTTGTAATATCGAGTTACGACGTCATGTTCGGACGTAAACACAACCACCCTGACTACACACGGCCACCCTTATCACTTATCACTCTCCCCGTCACCCCAACCCACACCCTGATCACCTCTCTCACCCCTCCACCTTGAGGCTGTCATCCAGCATAACCCACCCTAATGACCTACCCTGGGGATCCACCCTTATGACCCACCCTGATGACCCACCCTGATGGCTCATCCGGATGACCCACCCTGATGGCTCATCCGGACGACCCACCCTGATGACCCACCCTGAGAACCCACCTTGAGGACCCACTCTAATGACCCACGCTGAAGCCCAACCCTGATGACCCACCCTGATGACCCACCCTGATGACCCACCCTGATGACCCACCCTGAAGACCCACCCTGAAGACCCACCCTGATGACCCACCTTAATGACTCACCATGATGACCCACCCTGAAGACCCACCCAGATGTTCCACCCTGATGACCCACCCTGAAGACCCACCCAGATGTTCCACCCTGATGAATCACCCTGATAACCCACCCTGAGGACCCACCTTGAGGTTGCCGTCCAGCATGATCACCGGACGCACAAAGTGGTCGTCAGTCTGCGCCATGAGACCGGCCTGCAGCAGGTCAAAGTTCAAGGTCACGCCCTCGGAGGGCATGTCCTCCACCGGCTGCCCGCTGATTGGGTGGAATGTGTAGAACAGTGGCTGGCCAGTCACCTGAAAGCAAAGAGAACGAGTGTACAGGCCATGTAGAGAGTCTGGACGCGATGGAAGGACATGCCTCACTGTTTAGACAAGTGAAGCGACTGACTTGAAAGGGAATTTGCGTCCCGAGCAGGTTCAATAATTAACATGGAAAATCAGTATAATTTCACAGCATTCGAAATGTGGTTAAAATTAGTTTCGAGCACTAATTTAATAAGATTCACTGCTACCCGGGGTCTCAGTACTAAAGTTAATGATAGTCTACTGGTTCATCTGCACAGCATTATGGACGCTTAGCAATCCATTCATTCTTAGTGACAATCAGTGATATATATATTACTACACGAATCAAGCCGTAAGAGGTAACAATTTTGCCGCGGAAGATCGCTTTAATTAACAATGATATACAGTGGTCCCTGCATTGCACTGTCTCTCCGGACAGGACCTCTAAAACGAGACAAACAAACAGCGCACCAAGCAATGTTTTCACACAGAACGGGAGATCTGGCTGTATAACTTGCCGCGCGTCAGCAATGCTATAACCCAGAGCGGGAGATCTGGCTGTACAGCTTGCCGCGCGTCAGCAATGCTATAACCCAGAGCGGGAGATCTGGCTGTACAGCTTGCCGCGCGTCAGCAATGCTATAACCCAGAGCGGGAGATCTGGCTGTATAACTTGCCGCGCGTCAGCAATGCTATAACCCAGAGCGGGAGATCTGGCTGTACAGCTTGCCGCGCGTCAGCAATGCTATAACCCAGAGCGGGAGATCTGGCTGTACACCGCGTGTCAGCAATGCTATAACCCAGAGCGGCAGATCTGGCTGTACAGCTTGCCGCGCGTCAGAAATGCTATAACCCATGGCGGGAGATCTGGCTGTACAGCTTGCCGCGCGTCAGCAATGCTATAACCCACAGCGGGAGATCTGGCTGTACAGCTTGCCGCGCGTCAGAAATGCTATAACCCAGAGCGGGAGATCTGGCTGTACAGCTTGCCGCGCGTCAGCAATGCTATAACCCAGAGCGGGAGATCTGGCTATACAGCTTGCCGCGCGTCAGCAATGCTATAACCCAGAGCGGGAGATCTGGCTATACAGCTTGCCGCGCGTCAGAAATGCTATAACCCAGAGCGGGAGATCTGGCTATACAGCTTGCCGCGCGTCAGCAATGCTATAACCCAGAGCGGGAGATCTGGCTATACAGCTTGCCGCGCGTCAGCAATGCTATAACCCAGAGCGGGAGATCTGGCTGTACAGCTTGCCGCGCGTCAGCAATGCTATAACCCAGAGCGGGAGATCTGGCTGTACAGCTTGCCGCGTGTCAGCAATGCTATAACCCAGAGCGGGAGATCTGGCTATACAGCTTGCCGCGCGTCAGCAATGCTATAACCCAGAGCGGGAGATCTGGCTGTACAGCTTGCCGCGCGTCAGCAATGCTATAACCCAGAGCGGGAGATCTGGCTGTACAGCTTGCCGCGCGTCAGCAATGCTATAAACCAGAGCGGGAGATCTGGCTGTACAGCTTGCCGCGCGTCAGCAATGCTATAACCCAGAGCGGGAGATCTGGCTGTACAGCTTGCCGCGCGTCAGAAATGCTATAACCCAGAGCGGGAGATCTGGCTGTACAGCTTGCCGCGCGTCAGCACTGCTATAACCCAGAGCGGAAGATCTGGCTGTAAAGCTTGCCGCGCGTCAGCAATGCTATAACCCAGAGCGGGAGATCTGGCGGCACAGCTTGCCGCGCGTCAGCAATGCTATAACCCAGAGCGGGAGATCTGGCTGTACAGCTTGTCGATCACTCACCCTGTTCCGACCCAGCACGCTGATCTGGGGGTGGTGGGGGAAGTGGGCCGTGGTACGCTGCACAAACATCGGCAGCGTCTCCGTGCCGTCCTTGGCAAACGGGGTAAGGTCACGCAGGTACTGCTGCCACAAGATGGCGCCTTTGTAGCTGTCAATGCCGTAAATCTGTAAATCAAATTAATCTCCTTATAGCAGTCAGCAAATTATGGGTTGCGCACCGGAGCGCGAGTGATTTTTATAATTAGTTAGTGGATATGCCCGTAACAAATTATACGCGGCGGTCAATCGCGCTCCGGAACTCAGCCCTGGAGTGGGAAACGATCCGTCCTGCTCCAGTGGAAACAGACTCGACATAGGTAAAAGTTAAAACGCAAACGACGAGCGTTTGAATAAAAATGTTGGTGTACTACGCGAAAACCAAAGACAATTTGGTGTCCTCCCATTACTGCCACAAAATTCTGTTCAGATCACTTTAACAACGCAACATTTATCCTGCTGCATTATGGGAAGAAAACTAGTTGTAACCAATTTTTTCTTCGCTTTACGGATAGCAAAAGCTATATTTCCTAACAAATGTGATGCTCCCTAGGGGCGTCAATTATTCAAGAAAAATCCTCGATCATAATATGTCACTGTCGGACTAATAGGAATATTAGTGCATGCGTCCCCGCCGGTTCATTATATTTATAACATTATATTGTACCAACCGCTTTCATCATGAAGAGAAACGGCCTTTAAAGGGAACCGCCAGCCTGGCCTCTAACGCTGCTTTACCGATTCATATCATACCCAATTGTCTATCCTCCAAATTACAGAATTGTTTGTTCTATCCGTAGCTCACAGTAAAATTTAGAAGTGACCGTCAGGCACAATTTCGCCACCTACCCAGGCGGTAGCCCTTTTTGGAGGCGTGTCTGTGATTGACCAATCAGGAGGCGATACTCTAATTTATTCAAACCGGAAATTGCGCCTATTGTGTGAGCAAAACAAGAGCGCGTGATAAACGCCAATATAAATAGCTGCGATTCTTACTTCAATCATGGTATTGTTGCGGAGTCAATCGTCGCAAGACGTATATCAATTTGTTTGGACGGTACTTTTCAATGAAACACTAAGATCTTGCGCTACTGCGCAGCTTGGAACTGCCGCTGTTCATTTGTAAATCGCGGCCCTGATCTCTCTCTCCGCGAGTTATAACGTAAGGCGGCGCTATATCAATAGTCACAATAGGCGTCACTGCTCACGGCAAAATGGAGGGGCTGCTTGACATTGCTGGGGGCGGGTTGCCTTAATTTTTTTCTCCTTACCAGTCGGCCGAAACGAAGCGTTAACACTCGCAAATTTAATTTTAAGTAAAAATGTAAACTTTCGGTGCAGATCGCGATTAAATTATGTTGGACACCCGCTTTAACGCTGTTCAGTCTAGTGTTAGAGAGCAAAGAGCAGCGCCACCTTACCGGCGACGGTCTATATACAACCCCTGTATACAGCGGCCTACCTTACCGGCGACGGTCTGTATACAACCCCTGTATACAGCGGCCTACCTTGCCGGCGACGGTCTATATACAACCCCTGTATACAGCGGCCTACCTTGCCGGCGACGGTCTGTATACAACCCCTGTATACAGCGGCCTACCTTGCCGGCGACGGTCTGTATACAACCCCTGTATACAGCGGCCTACCTTGCCGGCGACGGTCTATATACAACCCCTGCATACAGCGGCCTACCTTGCCGGCGACAGTCTATATACAACCCCTGTATACAGCGGCCTACCTTGCCAGCGACGGTCTGTATACAACCCCTGTATACAGCGGCCTACCTTGCCGGCGACGGTCTACATACAACCTCTGCATACAGCGGCCTACCTTGCCGGCGACAGTCTATATACAACCCCTGTATACAGCGGCCTACCTTGCCGGCGACGGTCTATATACTTCCCCTGTATACAGCGGCCTACCTTGCCGGCGTCAGTCTGTATACAACCCCTACATACAGCGGCCTACCTTGCCGGCGACGGTCTATATACAACCCCTGTATACAGCGGCCTACCTTGCCGGCGACGGTCTATATACAACCCCTGCATACAGCGGCCTACCTTGCCGGCGACGGTCTATATACAACCCCTGCATACAGCGGCCTACCTTGCCGGCGACGGTCTATATACAACCCCTGTATACAGCGGCCTACCTTGCCGGCGACGGTCTATATACAACCCCTGTATACAGCGGCCTACCTTGCCGGCGACGGTCTACATACAACCCCTGTATACAGCGGCCTACCTTGCCGGCGACGGTCTGTATACAACCCCTGTATACAGCGGCCTACCTTGCCGGCGACGGTCTATATACAACCCCTGTATACAGCGGCCTACCTTGCCGGCGACGGTCTATATACAACCCCTGTATACAGCGGCCTACCTTGCCGGCGACGGTCTATATACAACCCCTGTATACAGCGGCCTACCTTGCCGGCGACAGTCTATATACAACCCCTGTATACAGCGGCCTACCTTGCCGGCGACGGTCTATATACAACCCCTACATACAGCGGCCTACCTTGCCGGCGACGGTCTGTATACAACCCCTGTATACAGCGGCCTACCTTGCCGGCGACGGTCTATATACAACCCCTGCATACAGCGGCCTACCTTGCCGGCGACGGTCTATATACAACCCCTGTATACAGCGGCCTACCTTGCCGGCGACGGTCTATATACAACCCCTGCATACAGCGGCCTACCTTGCCGGCGACGGTCTATATACAACCCTGCATACAGCGGCCTACCTTACCGGCGACGGTCTATATACAACCCCTGCATACAGCGGCCTACCTTGCCGGCGACGGTCTGTATACAACCCCTGTATACAGCGGCCTACCTTACCGGCGACGGTCTGTATACAACCCCTGTATACAGCGGCCTACCTTGCCGGCGACGGTCTGTATACAACCCCTGTATACAGCGGCCTACCTTGCCGGCGACGGTCTATATACAACCCCTATATACAACCCCTACATACAGCGGCCTACCTTGCCGGCGACGGTCTATATACAACCCCTGTATACAGCGGCCTACCTTGCCGGCGACGGTCTATATACAACCCCTGTATACAGCGGCCTACCTTGCCGGCGACAGTCTATATACAACCCCTGTATACAACGGCCTACCTTGCAGGCGACGGTCTATATACAACCCCTACATACAGCGGCCTACCTTGCCGGCGACGGTCTGTATACAACCCCTGTATACAGCGGCCTACCTTGCCGGCGACGGTCTATATACAACCCCTGCATACAGCGGCCTACCTTGCCGGCGACGGTCTATATACAACCCCTGTATACAGCGGCCTACCTTGCCGGCGACGGTCTATATACAACCCCTGCATACAGCGGCCTACCTTGTCGGCGACGGTCTACATACAACCCCTGTATACAGCGGCCTACCTTGCCGGCGACGGTCTATATACAACCCTTGTATACAGCGGCCTACCTTGCCGGCGACGGTCTATATACAACCCCTGTATACAGCGGCCTACCTTGCCGGCGACAGTCTATATACAACCCCTGCATACAGCGGCCTACCTTGCCGGCGACGGTCTATATACAACCCCTGCATACAGCGGCCTACCTTGCCGGCGACGGTCTATATACAACCCCTGTATACAGCGGCCTACCTTGCCGGCGACGGTCTATATACAACCCCTGTATACAGCGGCCTACCTTGCCGGCGACGGTCTATATACAACCCCTGTATACAGCGGCCTACCTTGCCGGCGACAGTCTATATACAACCCCTGCACACAGCGGCCTACCTTGCCGGCGACGGTCTATATACAACCCCTGCATACAGCGGCCTACCTTGCCGGCGACGGTCTATATACAACCCCTGTATACAGCGGCCTACCTTGCCGGCGACGGTCTATATATAATCCCTGTATACAGCGGCCTACCTTGCCGGCGACGGTCTATATACAACCCCTGTATACAGCGGCCTACCTTGCCGGCGACGGTCTATATACAACCCCTACATACAGCGGCCTACCTTGCCGGCGACGGTCTATATACAACCCCTGTATACAGCGGCCTACCTTGCCGGCGACGGTCTATATACAACCCCTGCATACAGCGGCCTACCTTGCCGGCGACGGTCTGTATACAACCCCTGTATACAGCGGCCTACCTTGCCGGCGACGGTCTGTATACAACCCCTGCATACAGCGGCCTACCTTGCCGGCGACGGTCTGTATACAACCCCTGTATACAGCGGCCTACCTTGCCGGCGACGGTCAGTATACAACCCCTGTATACAGCGGCCTACCTTGCCGGCGACGGTCTATATACAACCCCTGCATACAGCGGCCTACCTTGCCGGCGACGGTCTGCATACAACCCCTGTATACAGCGGCCTACCTTGCCGGCGACGGTCTATATACAATCCCTGCATACAGCGGCCTACCTTGCCGGCGACGGTCTGTATACAACCCCTGTATACAGCGGCCTACCTTGCCGGCGACGGTCTGTATACAACCCCTGTATACAGCGGCCTACCTTGCCGGCGACGGTCTATATACAACCCCTGCATACAGCGGCCTACCTTGCCGGCGACGGTCTGTATACAACCCCTGTATACAGCGGCCTACCTTGCCGGCGACGGTCTGTATACAACCCCTGCATACAGCGGCCTACCTTGCCGGCGACGGTCTGTATACAACCCCTGTATACAGCGGCCTACCTTGCCGGCGACGGTCTATATACAACCCCTGCATACAGCGGCCTACCTTGCCGGCGACGGTCTGTATACAACCCCTGTATACAGCGGCCTACCTTGCCGGCGACGGTCTGTATACAACCCCTGCATACAGCGGCCTACCTTGCCGGCGACGGTCTGTATACAACCCCTGTATACAGCGGCCTACCTTGCCGGCGACGGTCAGTATACAACCCCTGTATACAGCGGCCTACCTTGCCGGCGACGGTCTATATACAACCCCTGCATACAGCGGCCTACCTTGCCGGCGACGGTCTGTATACAACCCCTGTATACAGCGGCCTACCTTGCCGGCGACGGTCTATATACAACCCCTGCATACAGCGGCCTACCTTGCCGGCGACGGTCTGTATACAACCCCTGTATACAGCGGCCTACCTTGCCGGCGACGGTCTGTATACAACCCCTGTATACAGCGGCCTACCTTGCCGGCGACGGTCTATATACAACCCCTGCATACAGCGGCCTACCTTGCCGGCGACGGTCTATATACAACCCCTGTATACAGCGGCCTACCTTGCCGGCGACGGTCTGTATACAACCCCTGCACACAGCGGCCTACCTTGCCGGCGACGGTCTATATACAACCCCTGCATACAGCGGCCTACCTTGCCGGCGACGGTCTATATACAACCCCTGTATACAGCGGCCTACCTTGCCGGCGACGGTCTATATATAATCCCTGTATACAGCGGCCTACCTTGCCGGCGACGGTCTATATACAACCCCTGTATACAGCGGCCTACCTTGCCGGCGACGGTCTATATACAACCCCTACATACAGCGGCCTACCTTGCCGGCGACGGTCTATATACAACCCCTGTATACAGCGGCCTACCTTGCCGGCGACGGTCTATATACAACCCCTGCATACAGCGGCCTACCTTGCCGGCGACGGTCTGTATACAACCCCTGTATACAGCGGCCTACCTTGCCGGCGACGGTCTGTATACAACCCCTGCATACAGCGGCCTACCTTGCCGGCGACGGTCTGTATACAACCCCTGTATACAGCGGCCTACCTTGCCGGCGACGGTCAGTATACAACCCCTGTATACAGCGGCCTACCTTGCCGGCGACGGTCTATATACAACCCCTGCATACAGCGGCCTACCTTGCCGGCGACGGTCTGCATACAACCCCTGTATACAGCGGCCTACCTTGCCGGCGACGGTCTATATACAATCCCTGCATACAGCGGCCTACCTTGCCGGCGACGGTCTGTATACAACCCCTGTATACAGCGGCCTACCTTGCCGGCGACGGTCTGTATACAACCCCTGTATACAGCGGCCTACCTTGCCGGCGACGGTCTATATACAACCCCTGCATACAGCGGCCTACCTTGCCGGCGACGGTCTGTATACAACCCCTGTATACAGCGGCCTACCTTGCCGGCGACGGTCTGTATACAACCCCTGCATACAGCGGCCTACCTTGCCGGCGACGGTCTGTATACAACCCCTGTATACAGCGGCCTACCTTGCCGGCGACGGTCTATATACAACCCCTGCATACAGCGGCCTACCTTGCCGGCGACGGTCTGTATACAACCCCTGTATACAGCGGCCTACCTTGCCGGCGACGGTCTGTATACAACCCCTGCATACAGCGGCCTACCTTGCCGGCGACGGTCTGTATACAACCCCTGTATACAGCGGCCTACCTTGCCGGCGACGGTCAGTATACAACCCCTGTATACAGCGGCCTACCTTGCCGGCGACGGTCTATATACAACCCCTGCATACAGCGGCCTACCTTGCCGGCGACGGTCTGTATACAACCCCTGTATACAGCGGCCTACCTTGCCGGCGACGGTCTATATACAACCCCTGCATACAGCGGCCTACCTTGCCGGCGACGGTCTGTATACAACCCCTGTATACAGCGGCCTACCTTGCCGGCGACGGTCTGTATACAACCCCTGTATACAGCGGCCTACCTTGCCGGCGACGGTCTATATACAACCCCTGCATACAGCGGCCTACCTTGCCGGCGACGGTCTATATACAACCCCTGTATACAGCGGCCTACCTTGCCGGCGACGGTCTGTATACAACCCCTGTATACAGCGGCCTACCTTGCCGGCGACGGTCTATATACAACCCCTGTATACAGCGGCCTACCTTGCCGGCGATGGTCTGTATACAACCCCTGCATACAGCGGCCTACCTTGCCGGCGACGGTCTATATACAACCCCTGTATACAGCGGCCTACCTTGCCGGCGACGGTCTATATATAATCCCTGTATACAGCGGCCTACCTTGCCGGCGACGGTCTATATACAACCCCTGTATACAGCGGCCTACCTTGCCGGCGACGGTCTATATACAACCCCTACATACAGCGGCCTACCTTGCCGGCGACGGTCTATATACAACCCCTGTATACAGCGGCCTACCTTGCCGGCGACGGTCTATATACAACCCCTGTATACAGCGGCCTACCTTGCCGGCGACGGTCAGTATACAACCCCTGTATACAGCGGCCTACCTTGCCGGCGACGGTCTATATACAACCCCTGCATACAGCGGCCTACCTTGCCGGCGACGGTCTATATACAACCCCTGTATACAGCGGCCTACCTTGCCGGCGACGGTCTATATACAACCCCTGTATACAGCGGCCTACCTTGCCGGCGACGGTCTGTATACAACCCCTGTATACAGCGGCCTACCTTGCCGATCTTCGTGACGACGACAATCATCTTGTGGATGTTGAATTCGTCTCGGGTTAGGTAGTACTCGTCCTGCTCCTCCCCCTCCCCCTCCTCCTCCTCCCCCACGTGGCCATGGCGCGGCGCCCTCAGCTGTGTCTTCAGCTGCAGCAGGTAGTCCTGGGAGACACAGCATCGAACATCAAATCACGTGAAATAAAATGTCGGGGGTTTAGGCATCTTGTGCGCACTTGAATGGCTAACTTTGGCCGAGAAAACCGAGGGACATTGAAACGGGGTTGGCTAAAACTTGAACCAGATGGTTGAAATGCAATTTGCATGTTTGGGTGATTGTTCACTCTCATTCACCAAAAATCTAGATGTGCATACCACAGCCACAGTTTTTATGTTATAAATGTGGAGGTAGCAAGCTATAGAAAATTATTGTAACCCTTCCAAGGTACCTTTCAGTTAAAAATAGTTAAACATATAATCCCTAAAAGAATATATAACCTCTAAAAGAACATATAACTCTTAAAAGAACATATAACTCTTAAAATAACATATAACTCTTAAAATAACATACTAACCTTCAAAGAAAAGGACTAAAATCTTACTTTCATATTCTCTAAGGAAATATTAGCTAAACCTATATATATCAGTTTAATAGCTATAACAAGTAAACCGATTGCCGGCGATTACATTATATCCTTAGCGATTAATATTTATTATTATACACAGTGAAAGGCACAGCAGCCAATGTGAAAGCGGATATGTAGGTTACCTTCAGTTGCAAGGCCTGAGTGGTGAAACGCTGAATAAACATCCCGATAAGATCATCTAAAACAGAAACCAAGCAGTGCAAGACATTCAGCGTGTTGACCAAATACTAAAACAACAACTTTACTATTCATTTATAAACCATCAACGGCCACACACTGCACTAGTCTGCCAGGTTGTTTTTTATTTATCGTATTAATTTTAATTTTCGCCATTAAAATCGGCCATACATTGCACTAGTTTATAAGCAGTGGTACGTAATGCCATCCACATACATTTAATTAGTTTTCAATTGTTCACAATCGCTACACGTTATGCATCTATTTCTCTGGCACGCCTGACAGGTGTTGGGTGATTACATTGTAAATGTACTCGGTTACGATTATTTGGAACTGTCATGATTACGAGAACGATTTCGATTACAAGAAATATGAAAGCAATCAATTACGATTACAAGAAATATGAAAGCAATCAATTACGATTACATTGAATGTAATCAGGATTGAAATCATGATTACTTTCTATGGTTTTATACCTTAAAGCGACTAGTTCAACAACAAAACTGGAATATTCGAAGAGCGAGGCCGTACACATTTGGCGAGAACGGCTGCAGGAGTTCAGAAGCAGGCGATTCACATACGAGCAGTCTGCTTGGAGCCTGGGAGCGGATTTCCGAATGTAAGGCTGTGTGTTTCATTCCCGATTTTGATATCTTGTTATTGCATTTATTGATGGCTGCAACCCTTATTGAAGCCTGAAAACTGTCTCCCCCACGGTTGTGAGGCTCACCATCGTTCATCCTTTTCAAGAAAAATATTTATAAGCGTGCTTCCAACTCCCGGACAGACAGTCGTCTGGCTGCCGGCTCTCATGGCACGGGGCTCGCACTCCCGGACAGACAGTCGTCTGGCTGCCGGCTCTCATGGCATGGGGCTCGCACTCCCGGACAGACAGTCGTATGGCTGCCGGCTCTCATGGCACGGGGATCGCCCCCGTTACGTCTCGCCAGGGTACCTACGTTTGCCGGCGGGTCCGAACTCCTCCTCCATCTTGGCCATGATGGGCGGCACGGGGAGGTCGACCATCTCCACGGCCAGCACGCCCGACAGCGCCTCCTCCCGCGTCCACGACACGTGGCCTGCAATGACAAGTCAAGGTCACAAGTACAAGTACACGCGCACGTGCTTTCCTATCGTATCTTAAGTATTGGTAGCTTTATTAATTTTCAGGCCTCGGGGCCCATAGTACAGAGAAATAAAGAGAATATTATGATTGAAAACACGCACTTCCAATACTGGTGGAATATACATTCATTGTGGGGTAAATACATGCAGCAAGACTGCTTAAGACGGCTTTCTCCTGACTTGACAATAAATCTATAAAGTTCCCTTCCGTTGAACAGTGTGGGTACCGTGTCAGTGTTTAGTGTCATCTGTTTGCATATAGATTCAGGACGCTTTAACCACTTTTTTACTTTTGATCATATCGCGTCAATGGGAGAATGAAGGGAGAGTGGAGCCATATCCCCGGGGGTTATCCCCTACTCTTTGCGAAGAAGGACATCTTTATCCTGCGACCAGACAGACATGGCCACAGCGGGGCGCGAACCACCGATCCACGTGCCGTTAGGCTCTCAGGTGGCCAGAGCACTCAAGACTAGCGCTCTAACCCACTGAGCTATCGGGCCGGCCCCGCCCAGGAAGGTCGATGTTGATAGGACTAGCGAGAGACTTACCGTTCTGCTGGAAGAGTAACAAGCTGTGGTCCTCGGCCAATACAAGCGCTCGGACATTGGTCGACAGGTCCTTCTTCTTGAGGACCGCGTGTAACTGGACAGAACGAGAGAAGGTGAGGACAACACAGGACGCAGGTACCAGGGGTACCGGTATCATTAGAATAGGGCCCTTCACCGGACCAATCAAGATTATGTTTATAAAATCAGCATTAACGATTAAAAGTCCGGATCTTGCTTTATAGCGAGCGGGATAAATGTTGGCAAAAAGAAATCAGCAAAAGCCGCAGCCCTGCAATATTGATTTTGTTTGAGTACTGTTAATGTGATTTTGTTTGTTATTTTTTTAAATTTATTGCCGCATATCCCATGACATCCCCCCCACCCCCACACCCTCCATCCAATCTTGGACACTGACCCTGGTGGGCAGGCCGTGGTGGGCGGGGTAGTGCACACTGTGCACCAGATCAGGCAGCGGGTCTCCCGTCACCAGGTCGTGCACTTGGAACTTTAAAGTCTGTAAGGATAATTCAACATGAAACTCGCTCGAACTGCAACGACATTCAATCAAATTTAATCAGGTAACTACTAGCACAATTTTCATTGTTGGCAAAGGGTATAATATCAACATTATGTTAAGTAAGAGCACATTCATATCCGTCAACAACAGTAAACATCAGTCAACAATTTTATATGAGACCGAAAGGACTGTAGTGTCACGTGTCACACACAGCCACTCACCTCCGCGTCGGTCCTTGACAAGGATAACACGACCGCTTTCTCCCCAAAACTGGCGACGTCAACCACTGATGCCTGAATCAAAACAACAACAACAACATGAGAAACATTAGAGACAATCATCCTTAAGAAAAGTAAGTATTAATAATATTCGATTTCCTTTTAAAATCCTTTTGTACAGCGAACAGTACACGCCGCGACTTTCTTTGTCTCTTTTGTCTCTTTTATATACATAATTACACACATAAATATTATATTAAATACATATTACATTAAATACATATTATATTAAATACATATTACATTAAATACATATTATATTAAATACATATTATATAAAATACATATCATATTAAGTACATGACTATATAAAGACACCACGCTAAAGATGGACTAACCCCAGGTAAGTTCTTCATGACAGTGACGTCACCATTTCGAATGGTTACTATGGCAGCGTCAGAGGTGCCCATCCGTAGCCCCAGGACAGGGTCGGTGAGGGTGTCCACGGGGCGCAGCTCCACGAGGGAGGCAGTGTTGGCAGACAGACCCAGAGACTGAGGGGCAAACATACGGGCACTCGCTAAATGACGCAATATCAGGGTCAATCAGAGGATTGCTTCAACTAACCTTCAGTTGTCATTGTGACCGGAGGACCCGTGGCCAGGTGCAGATCATGTGCGCACAAAGATGGCGCAAAACACCGAAATCATTCATACAAATATGATTTGGACTTTATGCTCGGTGTCAGGGGAAAATGATTTAGGATTAGATGGCTTGTGTAGAAGAACATCAGATAAAGATTGACATTTTTCAGAAGTAAGCTGATTTAATGGCAAAAGTTTATCTTCCTTCCATTGAAAAATATATATAATTGATAAAAATACAGGAAACACGTGGTGAATATATTTCGCCAATGACAGGCAGGCTGGCTTGTGACGTCACTGACCGTGAGCGGCGTGGCCTTGAACTGTGAAGGTTGTCGCAGGTCGATGGTCTGCAGAATGCTGCCGCGAGTGTCCAGACAGACGAAGTGACTGTCGCCCACAGCGCGGCACCTGTGAGGGGCAAAGAAACAAATTACAGCTAACCTCCATGGTACTGCCTGGTTCCCGGTTTATCTCAATGGTACTGCCTGGTTTCCGGCCCATCAACACGGCACACAACAACATATACTGGCAGGTGATAAGTTGGCTGCGCCCTCTGTCGAGCGATTGTGTTGATGCGGGTAAGCTGGTCAAGGGGCCCCAAGTTAGCAACCCCACTCTGCGGATTGACTGGTTCCCGGCCCCCAAGCTCCTTTTGTGGACGGGCTAGTTCCCGGTCCCAAGGTAGCAAACCCAGGTTGTTGACCGGCTGGTTCCCGACCCCAAGCTAGCAAGAACATTTTGTGAACTGGCTGGTTCCCGACCCCAAGCTATCAAGCCCATTTTGTGGACTGGCTGGTTCCCGGTGAAACCAGCGAAATACAGCAATGTGATGACGTCACGACAACCGCGGCGGCAACCTGGGTTGTGCTTCTGCGTGTATGTACATTTGCTTCACGTCAGTGTCATCATCCGTAGCGGGGCAGGAAACTGCACAACCCTGTCCAACCAACACCAATGGCGGATTTCATGAACGCACTTTAGCCGTCTACGGAGCATAATCGGCTACAGTTACCATATAAATGATGGGCGATTTTAGTCGACTAAGCCCCGTAGCCGGCTAAACTATGTACGTGAAATAGGCCACCGAGTCACCGATTCAGATCAGTACACCTCCGCTGCTGACGGGAGCTATCCTACAAAGTCACGCCTCGGGACACATATTCGGTTGGCACCACAATAGCCCTCTGGCGTGTTTACTCACGGCATCGTTCTGGAGATCCAGGCGGCAGGGACGGTGACCTCGGATACCTGGGTGCCATCCGGCTGTAGCGTTACCATGGTAACGTGGGACCCCTCGCTGACACCAATGGCAACCACGTTGCCGCCGCTCTCCGCGACGTGCACGAAGGAAACGGTTTGGCTGGAAAATATAAACCATTACAAATTTGAATAAAAACTTTAAATTAAATAACTTTTTTTGCTCTTTAAATCAGAGATACATAAATGTATCGACAAGTATTGTATCATCGATTATTTGACAGGATTAACCCTACACTTATTTATTTCTAATTTAGTCATTTTCGGTTAGTGAGATCGCCGTTATGTTGATGCTTTGATATGCGCGTACCATCATATCCAATACCTGAAAATTAAAACATTGCAATCTTTTCATCCGCTGAATTAAGCCATATATGTATTATTTGCATCTCTCCGAGATATGACTATAACTGTGACTCGCCCTCCAGTTCTGACCGACCACCGCCCCGCCAACTGTGACTCGCCCTCCAGTTCTGACCCCCCACCGCCCCCCCCCCCCTACCTCCTCCTTACATTCACCTGTTGGGAAGCGCCTTGAACCACCGAGACTCGCCCTGCATGTCGACAGCCAGAATCTTGTTCCCCGCCAGAAACACCAACTGCTTGTCGTCTGCAGTCAGGGTAAACACATTATCTACGTCAACTCGCCTGGGGGCTGCATTTTGAACATTTCTCAGTCATTAACATGCCAGCCAATTGTTATCGCAGGACATTATTTGTCTGCAATGTATTGCGCAACTTGCATAGGGACGTTGATTTCACATAAGTTTTACAAAAAATCCTGAGAACACGCCATTACCAAATAACAATGGGTCCTCTGGCTTTGGTAACGACATTAACTTACACAGAATTGTCTTAAAAATGATGATACGCTATATAATCCATAGAAGCCCTTTCCTAGTGACAGTGATCATCAAGGTAACAACTTGTTGGTTGGTTATTCAGGACGCTTAAACCACTTTTGGTCATATTGTGTCAATGGGAGAAGGAAGGCAGTGTGGAGCCAGGTCCCCGGGGGTAACCCCCTACTCTTTATGAAGAAAGACATGGGATATTCATCCTGCGACCACACAGACATGGCCACAGCGGGGCTCGAACCACCGATCTACGTGCCGTTAAGCTCTCATGTGACCAGAGCACTCAATGCGAGCGCTCTAGCCCACTGAGCCATCGCGCCGGCCCCCATCAAGGTAACAGTATTCATATCATCAGTTAGACAAAAGCGAGAGCGTTAACCAGCAATCCGTTTGGATGACACTGTTAAAGGTAGTGATAGATCTCAAAGAAACACTAACCTTCATTCCTTGAGATAAGCAACTTTGCCCTAGACAGAAAGAAATTTAAGGAAGGAATAAATTCTTGAGAATAAGACATAACATAGTAATTGTATATTCTGTAAAAAAAACCTGCATTAAATACATAACAACCACAGGTACATTGTCAGCAGAGCTTTGGGGTATATTAGAGGGGCTGTAGAACTGGCAAAAAAACCCACTTTCTGAGAGTGAGCTGCTTAGAATCGATGGCCACTATGCAGTTACCATTATTCATGATGAGTACATCAGATATGCCGATGCCATGATATCTATACTAATAAAATGAAGTTTCTGTCCCACTATGCCGCTGCATGCAACAGCACATTGGCACCAGCAACCGCCTTGAACCTATATATCCAACCGTCGCTCTTAGATGTGTCAACGCTATCGCATGTGTCAACACTACCACTGGGTGCTTATCACCTTATCCCGCGCATAATATCGCTATCGGGTGCTTATCCCGCATGGTGACCATGTCTGCGGCGGGCTACCTGGCTTGGTGCCAACAGTAATAATATTTTTCCCAACGCATTATCGCCCGAACCGCCATCAAAACAAACAAATCCAGTACTGTCTCGCGTCCACAACTTCCCATCAGTAGCAACTTTTGTCCACTGAAGGTACGTTAAATGACGAGCAACGGGCGGGAAACAGCCCCTTTTTTTACTCAAGCAACCCCCTGTTTTTTTTTACTCAATCAATGTATGAGCTTGGGGCTTAGTTTTACTGGTCTGATTTTCCTTTATTTGCGTGCTTTAGCCGCAATTTGATTATTCTGTACAAACAAAATAGTCATAGTGTTATTTCTTTCGCTTATTAGTACGAACGCTAGACGTCCCGCGAGCGAAACGAGCGGGGCGGCTAGTTTACACAGATGACATAACTAGACATTCCACTGGGAACCTTAGATATACCATCAGAGCTTTTAATTTAGTTGCTGTATTTCAATGGATGCTGAGTCTGTCCTTCTTGGAGACACTCACCCGAGGCCCTCTATCGGCGGCGTTCCATACTCCCACACCAACGTGCCCATTAGTGCATTGATGCACCGCACGATGGCGCCACCGGCCTGCACAATGATCAAGTCTGAAAGCAAATGGAAAAAAACGACACATTAACGTCTAAGTCAGTGTTAGACTCGACTAGAACAACTTATTTCTTTAATCTTTGCCACATGACTCACATATCTCGTTAATCCTTTCCACATGATCCACATATCTCGTTAATCCTTTCTATATGATCCACCTATCTCGTTAATCCTTTCCATATGATCCACCTATCTCGTTAATCCTTGCAAGATGACTCACCAATCTCGTTAATCCTTGACACATGACTCACCTATCTTGTTATCCTTGCCACATGAATCACTTATATCGTTAATCCGTTTCAAGCGACTAAATAATCTCGCTGGTCCTATCCACATTTTTTTTAAATGAGACTAAACAATAAACAATAAATAAAAAATTATATTAATATGTTAACCATAACTAAGACTAGATGTGAGAATACTGATAATCATCACGATTCTATCAGGCGCAAGTAAGTGACCCAAATACCGTAATTACACATTGGTATTCTTGTGCAATATCTTCCAAGCAAAAAATAATGATACTGAACAAATCAAGATTATATCTGAATGAAAATGTCTTGTAACAAATATGAATGGTCACAAATGATCATTGCCTGAAGGACTGAGCTTACTTCCATCTTGAACCAGGACATCATCAATGTGTCCATTTTCACCCTTCTCCAGGATGTGTCTCCAAGCTGGAAATAAACAGATTTGAATAAATACCCAAAATATGTCATTTAACATTCATGGTGCCAGTCATCTGAACCAACCTGCAACATTTAACTTTAGCTTGCACAGCACAAGCCTCTGATTATAACTGCATTAATATACATGCATTATGAAAGAGCTGTTTGTCCATAACAATGCGTGCGGGTTCACATAATGTTAAAAACAATGGCAACATTTTCATTTTCAAGTTCGAAACATATGAACAATGAAAAAGACCAGGTTTGAATGACTCAACACACAAAACTTACAGTTGCCACAGAAATCCTCTGTATCATCAGTACTGGTCATAGAACTCTCCTATCTCGCCAGTACTGGCCATACAACTATATTATCTTGCCAGTACTGGCCATAAAACTTCCCTGTTTCGCCAGTTGTGGCCGTAAGACTTCTCCACGTCATCAGTACTGGCCACATGACTCACCTATCTTATCAGTATTGGCCATATGACTCATCTACCTCATCAGTACTGGCCACACACCTTGATTTATCTATTACAACAGTCCTAGTCACATAACTTACATATCTCACCAGTCCTGGCCACACAAATCCTCTATCTCACCCATACTGGCCATATGACTGAACTAACTCACCAGTCCTAGCCACACAAATCCACTATCTCACCAGTCCTGGCCATATGACTGAACTATCTCACCAGTCCTGGCTACACGAATCGTTTACCTCACCGGTTCTGGCCACACGAGTCCTCTATCTCTCCAGTCCTGGCCCAATGACTCACCTATCTCACGAGTCCTAGCCCAATGATTCACCTATCTCACCAGGTCTGGCCCAATGACTCACCTATCTCACCAGTCTTGGCATTCAGGGCAGCAATGACATTTTCTTCAGAGGCGACAATGATGCGCTTGCAAGCACTTTGGCCAGCACATTGGTCAAACTTCATGAATTTGACCTTACCCACATACTGCTGCCGCCTGGGATGAGGAGAGAAAATATTGAAAACAGTAATCAATGATAATTCATTCTACAAATACAGAATCAGATATCATTGTCCATTTTTGCCCAGTTACTGACATATAATGATGGTGTAGCATTGCCAGGTATATATGTATATTATCTTCAACATATTCAATGCTCAGTGCTTCTTTATTCAAGACTACCATTGCAACTTTATGCATGAGTATCCATTTCACCCCGAAATTGCTACTTTTATGTCATGTTTCGTTTAATCAATTTTGCACCTGAGAGCCTAATGGCACATGGACCCATATTTTGAACCCTGCTGTAGCCATGTCTATGTGGTCGCAGGATAAAGATCCCATGTCTTTCTTCATAAATAGTAGGGCATTGCCCCCAAGGATATGGCTCGACTCTGTCTTCGTTCTCTTATTGACGCAATATATCCAAACGTGGTTAAAGCATTCCTGAATAACTAACCAACTGTTGCAATGATGATCACTGGAAAAGGGCTTCTATGGATTATATAGCGTATCATCATTTTTTAAGACAATTCTGTATAAGTTAATGTTACCAAAGCCAGAGGACCCATTGTTATTTGGTAATGGCATTCCCTCTGGATTGTATTGACATAATTTGAACAAAAGTGGTTAAAGCGTCCTGAATAACCAACCAACCTTAATCACTTTTGAATAGATTTCAATTCAAGTCTGCCACTGGGTAGTTCCAAGTTGCCCAATTCAAAGAATAGTTTTGTAGAAAATATCATACAGGACTACACTGGAATGTGACTCCACCCTCATAAACTATTGCTACCAAAACCCCACACCAGACAACTGCACCACCTTACCCCACCATGCTCTTACACGCATCCTGTAATGGCTACAGCTACGGTTGGCGCAAGTGCCCCCAGGCAAGCCCGCTTCTCTAGGGGCACAACGGTAGCAATGTTAAAATCCTTCGACGTTAGTAGGAAATCGACTGTAGCTTTTATTATAATATGTCCTCGTATAATCATAGTATTTATATATTTTATATACCTTGTTCTATCTTCTGACATCAAGAAAGTACATCAACACTTAGTTGTTTGTATAATATATTCGCGAATAATGTTGGAGCACAAGTCTTTTCCCAACCAACCATCCGCCATATTAATTTTTAGCTGATGCCGGTATCTGTGAATGCAACTTGGTTCTCCGCTTTGTTAGCATATGACTCTCCACTAGGAGATGTTTTCAGTCGCACACTTTGAACATGGACAACAGTAGCGCCCTCTGCCACAGGTAATTCATGGTTACAAAGTTTAGGACCCAAATGGTTCAAATGGCGGTTGGTCGAGAAAAGACTTGTGCACCAACATTTATTCCAGAATATATTACACAAACAACTAAGTATTGACACACTTTCTTGATGTCAGAAAATAGAACAAGGTATATAGAATACATAAACACTATGATTGTACAGGTACACATTATGATAAAAGCTACAGTCAATTCCCTACTAAAGTCGAAGGATTTTAACATTGCTACTGTTGTGCCCCTAGAGAAGTGGGCTTGCCTGGGGGCACTTGCGCCAACAGCTATGGAAGCTTTTGGGCTGACTGACCGCATAAGCCCCCTACCCATTACGAAGTTTACACCCCCCCCCCCCCCCCCATACGTAAATCTCAACGGCCTCCTCTGGGCGTCGCCATTCAATACAAACTTCATGTTAAATTAAATTCCCAGAAACGAACTTTGGACAAAAAAAAGAATTACCAATCAAAGCGCCCTGTTTGGTCTTCATAAAGGCACGATACAGTTGATAGTGATAGTATAAATATTGTAAATATCGCCGACAGCATCATTCTTGTCATGCTCCTAACCGCACCGGAAGTCTCGATGTTAACTGCAGCATATCTTTTCTTTTTTTTTTATCAAATTAGTGACTTTCAAATCAATCTCAAGGTAGAGGGCGAAGGTATATCAATCAAGTAACTAGAATTACTGAATACTGCAAAATTATAGAATAGCCGAAGAATTATTTCGCTGGGGACCAGCCTGCCTGTCTGAAAACAGACAGCTAACTTAAAAAAGGGCATGACCTAGCTAGAGCTTTTCTTCTTTTTTACTTATCTAAGAACATTTTCAAAGACAACATCTTCTGATTCATGATGTGCTGGTTTATACTGCTTGTCTATATACTGCCAATATCTCCACTTTTGCAAAATAACTTTCATGATGGTAATAACGATTAGGATGGCACTACTTTGATCTACTATTTTCTGAAATATGTCCTGCTGCCGTGGTAGAATATGTCTTCCATGATTAGGTACATTCCATGCCGTGTTAAATGATAACCTTAGCTAGTAAAACCCAGACGGTGAACAATGTCATTCGTGCGGAATGTTCCGTTCGCGTCCGTCTGTTTTACGGAAGCGGAGAGGGACGCGGACGAAGAAGCGTGTGTTCGTTTCATTGATTTTACTGAAGCCGATTTTGATCCGACGGGGACGCCGAAGCTTATTTTATCCAATTTATTCCGTCCATAGACTAAACTGACAAAAGCGGATTCCGTCCGCAGAATGAACCTTCGTCTGCTCAAAACCGCTTTTCGTCTACTGACAGTATTTTCTATGAGAAAAGCTAAAATAGGATGCAAACACCCTATATTACAACTCTAATGCACAAAAATTATGCATCGAAATGGCAATATTTATTACAAGGTTACCGATGCCCAGTTCATGTAATTTGCGTTAAGCGACCAATTAGAGAGACAATATGTGAGAGAGGAGCTATATGTGAGGGGTCATCTGGTTTACGCGCGTATGATTGGCTACCTTGCGCGTGCAACCCAACACGGTCAACGCATCCAATATTTTTTGTTTTTTTTATTCCCTGAAAAGCGGCATATAACACATTGACAATATCTGTACACAACTATGCAAACATACCAACGTCACCTCTAAGTATCAGCGATTAAATCATATATTGGTTCCCAATTGGTTCGCTCTTCCCGGTATTTCTGCCAATCTGCTCTCAAGCTCGAAATAGTATTGTATAAGCCGAATTATAGCCGTTACCTTTGGCGTAACTCCTTTTCACTTACAAACATATATATGGTATTTGGTAACAATAAAAACAAGGTTAATCAGTTCTTTATGCTGTAAAGCTGCCCCGGGCATAGCAGATGTGAAGTTGATATCTTTACTAAAATTAGATCGGCTTGACTCATCTAGCCACGCGCCTATGTTTTCAGTAAAGAGATTGCGGGTCAAGCTCCCAACATTAGGTTTTGTCTTCGCAAATAGTTTCAGTAAAGAGGTTCTACCAGGCTCCTTCAGTGGTAACTAGTCTTTTTATCCAAGTAATCTTTAATGTTATTATAAAAGATGGTATGTGGGTCAGGTTAAGCCTCCCGTCCTCTACCTGTTGTACCAAGCGTTTTAGTGCAATTTTAGACCGTTTTTTCTTCCATAAAAATGGCCGTACAATACCCTCAAGACGATTAACAAAACATTGATCTGGTAGAGGCAGAACACACAGAGCGTGCAGCAACTTCGGTACAGCTAAAGTTTTCAAAACTGTCACTCTGCCTCTTAACGAGAGGTTTCGTCGCCCATAAGCTGTTAACATATTTTCAACTTCTACCAACTTACTATCAAGATTAAATTTGGGTACTTTAGCCAGATCAATGTCAAATCGTATCCCTAACAGTACAAAACTTGTGACCCAACAAAGTTCTAGATCTGCGCATATCTTATCTTTATATTCTGGCCTTCTTCCCAGCCACACTGCCTTCGTTTTTTCGACATTTATCTTCAATCCTGGGCATTTGCTAAACGCCTCTAGCATCCACATAGCAGCTCTCAAAGAACCTTCACTGCCATCCAAGAACAAAAAAGTGTCATCGGCATATTGACCGAGTTTGTACACATGCTGGCAAAACCGAAATACCTCTGATCTTACTGTCCTTCTTCATTGCCATAGAGAGTGCCTCAATGGCCAAGATAAATAAATACGGTGACAAGGGGTCTCCTTGTCTACACCCTCTCTCCAGTTTAAAGAAGTCTGAGAAGTTGCCAGTGTTAATGACACAGCTATTAGATTCAGAATATAAAATATTACAATATCTCCTAAACGACTCCCCCAAACCGTATTCATTTACTACTCGCGTTAAATATGACCAGCTTACCGTATCGAAGGCCTTTTCGAAATCTATTAATAGTAGAAATGCTGTCATATTTTGTTCTGTTAAATAATGCTAGACTAGCCTCGTGTTTTCCCCAACGCATGCAATATTGAAAGTGCGTAATTTTGTCGATGCAAAAGTTGATTCTGTCAACGAAATGTACATTTTGTCTTTATAAAAGTGAATTATAATCCTGTCTACGAAATCAACTTTTGTAAAGATAGAAGTTGCTTTTCTAAAGATAATGCAATTTTGCCTGGAAAGAATTTGATACTGTCGACGAAATGTACAAAAATGTTTTTCGTAGACAAAATAAACTTTTGTAACGACAGAATTGATTAAGTTGCCTTTGTAGAAAAAATGCACTTTCGTAGAGACAAAAGTTCATTCTGCTTTCAAAATTAAGTTTTGTAAAGAACAAAGTCAATCCCGTGTGCAAAATGCGTTTTGAGGAGACAAAAGCCTCATTGTTCTGCGAAATGAGAGGAATAACACTTGGCGCCCCATATATCCTTCTGTCCTACACTTGTAGTATATCTCGTAACCGATCCGGTGTGACATAAACAGACCAACAACTGCCTTACTATCCCTTTGGCGCTTCGGGTTTGACTTTTTGGTTGTAACGTTCTGGAGTTCGAGAGGTCAGTAATTCGAGTCCGAGCAATGGCGATATCGCACACTCAACCGACCTAGAGCGATCTTCACATGATGTTGTTATCGGGAAGTTGTAGTAAAATTTGGCTTTTAGAAGCGATAGTGGGTGGAGAAGGGAAGAGGCGGCGGAGGAGGGGGGTCTCGAAATTGCATCAAAAATACGATAATAGGTTGTCTGCAGCTAAGGTCAATCATGGCAGAACAGCAAGTTGTACGCTCTGAGGATGAGTTGGGCCGAAAGTGGGACCGATGTCTATCTGATACATCAATCAAATTTGGTGAGATGGTATTTTTTGCTAAGAATTGAAGGATTTCCATTGTTAGCAATGCGTTCAAGCGTCCGAAAATTTATACCTGGTGATTCACCCTTTATCGCCCGGTAACTGAACTTTTCGCCCTCCGACGGAGGCTCCGTCAGCTCAGCCGGTGTCACAGGCGCTGCACAGCTGTGGAGGGAAGGGGCGTCATAAGAGGGGAGGGGCTCTCCCAACCCATATGAACAACAAGGCATCCAGCTCCGTCCCTCAAAAACGTCTGGCGGAGCTGCACACCTCTGCTTCTCTCCAAATAATACTCACTGTCTCACTTTGGCGCAAGTGCCCCCAGGCAAGCCCGCTTTCTAGACTGGGGCCTGGGGGCACAACGGTGTCCATGCAAAGTTCTTTAGACGCCAGTCCGGAATCGACTGTAGCCTTTATCATAATGTGTGCGCGTTTAATCATAGTGTTTACGTATTCTATATACCTTGTTTTATCTTCTGACATCAAGAAAGTGTGTCAATGTCTAAGTTGTTTCGGTTATATTTTCGCGAAGAAATGTTGAAGCATAGTCTTTTCCCGACCAACCGCCATGCGTATGCAGCGCCACCTGGCGAATCCCTCCATCATTTGAATCATTTGTAGCCTGGGTCCCTAACTTTGTAACTGTGAATTACCTGTGACAGAGGGCGCTGCTGTTGTCTTTAAGTTCAAAGTGAGTGACTGACAACGCCCTCTAGCAGAAAATCATATGCTAACGGAGTGGGGAACCAAGTTGCATTTACAGGTACCGGTATCCGCCAAAAATTTCTTCGAGAAAATATAACCGAAACAACCTAGTGTTGACACACTTTCTTGATGTCAGAAGATAAAACAAGGTATATAAAATACGTAATCACTATGATTGTACGCGCACACATTATGATAACGCTACAGTCGATTCCCGACTGGCGTCTAAAGAACTTTGCATAGACACCATTGTGCCCCTAGAAAGCGAGCTTGCCTGGGGGCACTTGCGCCAATGTCTCACTTAGCCACGCCTTATCGCTGATACTTTTTGATCCACAAGTCCTTCCTCTCTTTTTAACTAAAAATTAGTGCCATAATCGCTTTTAAAATGCCAAAGTGCAAAATGGAGCAGGTGGAGGTTCTGTTCCAGGCTGGTTATAACGTGCTGCTGACCGGGCAAGCCGGGTCTGGGAAGAAAACAATTTTAGCAATAATTGTTGCGATGGCGTAGCACAAACTAAAGCCAATCAGCAGCACCTCCGCGGAATTCCCCTTTGAGATGATGTCAAATTCTGCGCAAATACCAAGCAACTGCCAGTTGAACCGTGGAGTTGAGGTGTGCAGCTCTGCGAGATATTTTTGAGTGATGGAGCTGGATAAATTGTTGTTTATAGGAGTTGTCAGATCTCCCCTTATGAGCCCCTTCCTGCACAGCTGTGCAGCACCTGTGGCTGGTGTATACTATAATGGCCGAATGACAGGCTTTGAGGGGGGTGGGGGTTGTAGGAGTAGGGAGTGGTGGTTGAGCTGCGAGAGCATCATCCGCCCAGACGACTGCCCCGTTACCTGCCCTCTCTGAAACCTAGCTCCAGATATGGATTCTAAGTAGTATAAATTAAAGTAGTAGTAGCGGTTTATGCCCATTTTGACCGCTGGACGATTTGACAGCCAGTGGTAATAGGGGTAAAGTTTATGTTGGGTATGGTGTGGGATGTTTAGTAGTCAATGTTTGAGGGGGGTAGAGACATTCCTAGGTGAAGAGGGATTGAGATAGCTGGTTGTTGTCATTAATCTGCTGGAACATGGCAGCTGGAGTGAGCAACGGGAGAGGGCATCACTGGGTGGCAGCATCAGCTCCAGCAGCAGGAATACAGGGTTGGGCAAATTTAATTTCTGTATAAAGTTTGTGCAAAATGTCTAATGCATGCTGGCATATAGCACTGCATCTACACAGTTTTACGGTGACCTTCTGGAATGTCATAAATATATCAGTGATGTGAAGTGAGCAAAAATGGAAGTTTTACTTATCATACCTCATAATTATATATGTAGGCTACCACCCACCTCCATGGGGGGCATTATTATAACAAATGTGCTGGGATTCTGTGGGTGCCCTGTGATGCCTAATAGAGTAGACATTTCTGATGAAATTGATAGCATGTATAAATCGGATTATGAACGTGATTATGATAAACGCTATATATTAGATTCCCAAGTAATATCTTGCAAAGTAATCTTTGACACAGTTGTGCTTTTACAAAAGTGGACTTTCCTTTGGGCTCAAGGCCTTTATATGGACAAAAGTAACCTATAACACCAACATCTTTATTTATCTTAACTGTGAAGTAAGTAACAGCTACATTACTAAATATCAATGAATCTAAGAGAATGAACCCTATGAAGGTTAAATTGTGTGGTTGTGCTTGTGTTCTATAGGCTTATGTACAATCAATTTGGTTTCTTTTTAGCTGGTGGAATTGGTCTTGGAATAGTGTTCTCATTTATCTTCTTTAAACGTAAGTACAAGCAAAGTCCAACACAAAGCTGTCTGACAGAAACTACCGTAAACTGCCTATTAGAAGCCGCACCCCAACTTTGGCCTAAAAACCGGGTTGGCCGGCGCCCAGAACCATTTCCGGAAAACTACATATTATAAGCCGCACCCCCCCCCCCCCACCCCCCCACCCCACCCCACCGGCCCGCCCTCCGCCCTGTATTCCTGCTTAATCCATCCGGCCAACCAAGCCACTTAATTGTTTATACAAGCAGTCGCGACCACTAACAGCATTCACCTCTCCCTCTCCGATCGCACCTGTGATCAAGTGTCACACCAGTGGCTGTCTCTCCTGGACCTTACCAAACCAATTAATTGTTTATACAAGCAGTCGCGACTACTAACAACATTCACCTCTCCCTCTCCGATCGCTGCTCTTATCAAGTGTCACACCAGTGGCTGGCTCCTACTGCATGTTTATGAATCCGGCAGCCGTATCAAGTTACACCACCTGAAACCTGGCCTCTGATCATTGGTCTACAATAGGTGTGGGGGGAGTCGCGTGGCAGTATAAATAAATAACACAACCATAAGTAGCTCATTGTCGGTCTTGATTGCCCCGGGTAACACAATGCCTGGGAAAAGAACATCTTACGACGCAGCTTTCAAGTTGAAGGCTATTCAACATGCGACTGAGTCTCAGAGTAACAGAGCTACTGCTGAGCACTTTGGTCTCAATGAGAAACAAGTCCGAGAGTGGAAGAAAAAGCGATCTGAGATGGCTGTTAGACCGCGCAGCTCGAAGAGGCTCCCCCCCCCCCCCCCCCCGCTTGTCCTGCCACGCTCACTTGAAATCGGCAAAAGGCCCTATTTAAAGCCGCACCCTGACTTCCGACTAAAACCCGGGAATTTGACCCTCCAACTTCCTAATATAAGCCGCGGCTTCTAATAGGCAGTTTACGGTACATATAACTGTGGCAACCCAGATACTTTGAGTTGTAATGTTGGTCCTCCCCATGATGTAATATAATAAAATATGGCTTCTTTTGTCCTTCTCCCCTGAAGAAGCTAACTGCAATATTAGATAGAGCTATGCTCTAATGTCACATTCACTTTATGGATAAATTCTGGGGACAGCAAAATAAGTTAACCTGATGAGTTAATTAAAGATGGCATTTAAGATGTGTTTTGCAGACCTGTCTGCTATTGGCATTGTGTGTTATGACTATACATATACATGTATCGATATACATATGTATACTGGTATATACTTGCAGGACGGCCATGGCCTGTGGCTTTTGGGGCCGGTATGGGGCTTGGCATGGGTTACTCCAACTGTCAGCATGACTTCATGAGCCCACACTACTTCCATGGTAATATTTCCCAGGTGAGATGACTTTTAAGATGTTGATGTTCATGCATTAAAATGGGTTGACATGGTATCCTCCTTTACAAGGATGTGATGGCATATATAAAAGATTTCTCCGAGTCACATATATTTGTTCTTTGTCAGCCATTTTGATAAAT
This sequence comes from Arenicola marina, assembly GCA_964019135.1. Classification (NCBI taxonomy): domain Eukaryota; kingdom Metazoa; phylum Annelida; class Polychaeta; family Arenicolidae; genus Arenicola; species Arenicola marina. The sequence continues at coordinate 21,119,056 of OZ025253.1, forward strand.
GACGTAATCTAGCTACAGTTTAACTAATTCCAAACGTAAAATCAGAGAGGAATTATTTTTCAATGTATTGGTCTAGTGAAGAACATGTTTGACGAAAGGAACGTCAAATAGAGTATCAATAAAACATTTATTTCTTGCTCAGAAACAAGGTGAACGGTGGCTCCACCGCGCGACTGCCGTAGGAGTTACTTGATATTGTTTGATTTGATTGCGGATGAGGCAGTGAGGTTCATATCCGAGTTAGGCAACTATTTACAGGCGATTAACGAATGTGATATTTATTTCGCATTCGTCTATGTCGTACACTTTAATGGCTTATTGTATCAACCTATTCGGTCTTTTTGCTTTTTAGGCCAACAAGAAGAAACAAAGCGAGAAAAAGGACTAGCAGACCGACATCCACAGCGATACAACGAGCTGGAGACTGATACAAGACCTGACCCATGGTTCATATTAGGGCTGTCACCACGACCCTTAAGCCGTGCACGTTATGAGCAGCCGTCCTAATGGGTTACGTTATGACGAACACTCTTTAGTGACGCTATGACAAGGTCGCCTATATAAGCCGTGTTCACACGTCATGACAAACTAACTTACACGTCGGGCGTGGATCGCATTATAGGCCTTATTTGTAGCATAATTTATGTCATACTTAAGGGTGGACTCCAATAAAAGTAGCGTTTTGGCACGTCTGTTATGTTAGTTGGGATTACGCATGGCGATCGTGTGTGCTTGATTTCTCCCACGTTTTCGTATGTCTCATCACCAGATATCTTATCACGGCCTTAGAATTGGGGTAGAACGAGGCACGTCCAATCTTGGATTTTCACGGTGTTAAATGCATTGTAACCTAGCGTAAGGTCAGAGCGCTGGCAAGGTTGTTTAGCACAAAACAATAAAGTGATTTGTACAGTTTTCATTATTTCTTGTCATTAAGCATTTCCGTTATATCTGAACACAGAACCTTCGATGATCAGCGATGGTCTGTGTTTATTTCTAGAACTCAAAACGTAAATAAGGAGCTGGATTACTACCTACGCGAATCTGATTTCTTTCAGGTCACGGTCGTGCGCAAGGATATCGATAAATGCTGGATCCTTCTGTTCTGGTCCGATTCTTTAAATTTAGTGAGGTTTATGTCTTAACCACGGACCTTTTGTGGGACTAATGCATACATTATTGCACCTCCTATACAGCCATATAAACACGAGAGCTTTTAATCATGATATATGTTGATCCGATGGTAAATATGTAACGGTGAAAAACTTTGGGGCTGAATGTAGTTTCGTTTGTCGGGCGAAGTGATTGCTTTCAACGACAATGTGGTCCGGTATTCTCCTGAGTTGTTGTTCCATCTGTCTGGTACAGCAGCGGGTCTGGATCAAGCGTGTCCTTCCAGGGCTTCTCACCGTTATTCTGTCACGCCACCTAGCGGAGAGCTAATACATGTCGTGCATAGCGCTTATACACATCGTTGGTACAGGTAATACAAGTCGTGGGCAGCGTTAATACACGTCAAGGACAGCGTGAACACGTCATGGACAGCGTGAACACGTCATGGACAGCGCTAATACACGTCAAGGACAGCGTGAACACACGTCATGGACAGCGCTAATACACGTCTGTATACACTTGTATTAGTGCGTCCTGTATTACTTGTATAATCGCTACCCATAGACAGCGTTAACACATCATGAATAGCGATTATACGCGTCATTGGTACATGAGATACACGTCATGAATAGCGTTTATGCACGTCATGTATTACTTGTATAATCGCTATACATAGACAGCGTTAACACGTCATGAATAGCGATTATACTCGTCATTGGTACATGAGATACACGTCATAAATAGCGTTTATGCACGTCATAGATTGCGATTATACACGTCCTGGATAGTGCTAATGGGCATAGCGTTAACACACGTCATTCCTAGGGCTGCTATGGTATACGCTGCAATAACGCTCCCCACCGTCTAGTAGACGAAGCATATTGATTTGCTGAAGCCTGGCTTGATCACTCCTTCGTGCCTCTTGGCGATTAATGAACTGTTTTTTCTTTTTGTTCCAATCCCTTCGGTACCTCTACAACGAGAGAGACTGTGACAGTCTCAGTCTCGTGATCCTCCATTATTACATAGAAGAACGGTTCCATTTGGTTCTATTTGAAGGGAAGAAAAACACGCGAAAGAAAACAACACAACTCTATTATCTTGAAGGGCAAAGACCGTTACCATGGCAACGGCTGGGTCGGTTCTTCCAAGTATGGATGAGCGAACGTCTCCCAGGGGTTCACCGGTCAGGCGTAGGCGGAGACGTGTTGGATCGCGGGGTGGAGGGGGAAGGGGAGGGTGTGGTGGTGGAGGTGTACGTACGAATCACGCCACGGTATTACCCCGGGCCTGGAAGGTGGGATTAAAGAAAAGTACCTTTTTGCTGGGCCTCTGCTTCGTGGCCTTGACAAGTAGTTGGTGGCGCGTGCCGATATTCCCATAACCCAGTGAGCTAGGCCATTCCATGCGGCAAGATGGGCGGGGGTTTAAAACAGCTATATTAAGCAGTCATTAATCTTATACTTATTCTTATGAGCTTATATCTTCCTTAATGAAAGTGTTGAATTGTGTTGACATCTTCTTTTCGTGGAATAATCTAGAATTGAGCGGAGAGCTTCATTTGGTCATTGTTGCAGGGTGCCGAATAGTTGCATGCGCCTATGTCACACTTTCAGTCAAAACTGTAAGGCATTATAATTACCGATTCAATATCAAAGCAATCTTCCTCCGAGTTTCGTTAATTTATATATATTTCACTATTTCGCTGCAGATAGTACATTATAATTTGATGAATATTTTTTTTACTATTTTACTATAATATGAGTGACGCAATAAAATGATTGACTGGCTTATTCTGAGCGAACCCATATATAAATTTTGCTTCAATGTTGTCGATATTTAAAACATCACCCAATGTGGTCCACGCTGCTTTGCCTGATTGCATTCAAAGATCACATGTGTTACGGCGTGAGTCACTTTACACATATTATGCGTGTTGTGCTCCCTTTTGTTCCATTTGAACAGGAAGAACCACATGGCAAATAGCGATTAAAACACTTAAAATTAAAAACTAGGGGATAAAAAGGTCACTAATACAAAAATACGATTCATGTAGAAGCTAGGAACAAGGAAGTATAGTCGGAATCCAAGGGCGGATCCAGAAAATCTGGACAGGGGCTGCCGGTTTTCAGGGTCGGATCCAGATATGCTGGAAAGTAAATGCATTTAATAGTCAAGAGCTGCAATTTTGAGCGAACTTCAGTCTCAGATGGGCACGGCGAGAGAAATTGCAGATTTCTGCTCCGGTGAGATAATGTAGGGAGAGAGCGAGAGCATAGAAATGGACAGACAGAGAGGAAGAGAGACAGCTAATAAATTGAGCAATGCTGCGACACACCGCCCACGTGCCAGCCTGGGACTCCGCCATCGTGGATCGTGGATCGTGCCATCGAATGTGTATCGTATGGTATATACTATGGGCGTGATCGATTCGCCTCTTCCAAAGTCTACCTCTTCCGGAAGAGTGCATGCAGTACGATCGTTTTGCCTCTTCTATTCCGAGAAGACCTCTTCTGCTCTTCCGCCCAGGTAGGTGGAAGAGAGAAGATGTAGAGGCTATTCCAAGATGGCTGAAGCTAACTATGCAATATTCGCTCAGTGTGACAAAATAGGTTTTAGGGGAAATACATGAATGAAACAATGAATAAAATTCTGTGAAACATATGTAAGACCTTTTATTTTGTTATTTGAAAGATATGTTTCAGGTATATGAGGGCCCATATATGCAGTTACCCATGTATCTATCTGTTGAAGTTGGGCGATAATATATGGACGTGGGCGATAAATTGTGAGCTATAAGTGAGTTTCCGTTGGCCATATTGAAACTACTCTTCCAACTCGTCAGACGCGATCGATTCATCGCTCATATTCTCTATTCTTGGATGAGCTCTTCTCTTCCTGGAAGAGTTGAATCGATTATACTCTAAGCGTGATCAAGTGCCATATACTGCGCCTCAAGGTGATAATCCAAGTCTTACTTCCTTGCTACAGTGTAAATACAACGATCAACGATATGTTTTCAACGTTGCTCCTATGACGATTTTCTCGTTGTGTACGTAATGACTGGAGTTCGCTATAGCATATGCATGACATCTATTCGTTAGAGGAAAAATATTACGACAGCAATATCAGTATTTTGATGACGCAGTACGTAAAACGCCAGATTTCTCTTCAAAACCTGTCACCACATTTGACCAACATACAACAAGGTGCTTAATTACCCTATCAGTTACTTTATCGAAACTGAGTATTGTATAACGTACCATTGTCTGCTGGAAATAGGGAGCATTGTCGCACAGGGATAAAGGAAACAAGAGGAAGAGTTTCCTTGACGACAGAAAATCCCACACTTCTTCCTCTATTGTAAATATTATCTGAGACAAGATGCCTTGCTGTTTACAGAGGAATACCTTTTCCGATCTCCTCGATTTGCGCCCAGGACTTCGCGGAGATTTGCGATTAGCTGTTATCCGTACGATTACTGGTTCAACACGAAGCCCTTTCCCAATTTATCGCGATCCCTATTAGTCTGTGAGTTCCTCCCTTCTCAGAGTGCGAAAATCACTTAAGTGAGGAATGTCACATTAATCTAATAGAATAGAATTCCATAGAATTTAGAAGGGGGGGGGGGGGGTTGCGATGGGGGCGGGTGGACAACTACACGTCCCCTTGCATCCCCTTAAACACCGCCCCCCCCCCCCCCTTGGATCCGCCTCTGGATTTCATCTACAAAATGCTTCAGACACTCCGATATTTCCAGTGTATGCTCAAGTTTCCAAGGGGGGCGGATGGGGCTTGCAACCCCCACTTACCCCCCCCCCCTCCCCTTAGATCCGCCCCTGTAAGTTAATATAAAATGCAGATATGAGTAGTCCATGGAGGAGTTGGGGGGAAGGGGGGGGGGTGATGATAATGAATAATAATATAGTTTATCGAAGTACTTTAGGCACAACGTATGGCCAGTTTACAAAAATATTTGCAAATACATACATGCGTCACAAGCTGTCCAAAGCTGCGAATCTCTGTGTGCTGGCTTTACATCCAAATTTGGCTAAGTTTGTAATTATAATTTGATCTATAGGTTACACATAAGATCAATAAAGTTAATACTCGTGGGATATTTGATGATATTTTGTGGAAGTAATTTTCTTCTAGACACCATATATAAAGGGCAAATCATAACAAAATGGTATTCATCGTCAACAGCAATTTAACGGATTGTAGCACAATATTTGCAACACCTGTCTTCTCTGACTAATGAGTATGATAATTAATGAACAACAGTATGCGAGTAAAATGATCGTTGTTTGCGAGTAACTAAATGACTTTCTGTACCGCCACCTGCGTTCCAGGTACTTTCAGGATACGATGTTGACCGCGCCAAGGTAACCGATCCAATGCCCTGTATATTGGACACTCACGTAGCGATTCCTCGCTGAGCGAGCACGATAGATTTACATGTTCCACTTAGCCGTTCTATGCTCACAGCTCAAAATCCCGGTTCTCTTGTGGCCAGTGTAGTTGGCTTCATTCGCTCCAGCTGCGCCACGTATTTTGGAGTCCGGAAAAAAGTCTTTGCGCACGTCACATTTGGACGCAATCGACCAACGAGAAATAATGTTGCCTGGATCCGCTCGCTAGGCGGCGTTGCGGAGACTGGGGGTGATGGGGGGGGGGAGGATAACGGAGAGCAGAGTGAGGTGTGTGTGGGTGGGGGGAAGGGGCTGGGGCGCGTGTTGGAGAAGAGTACCCTAATGAGCAACCAATATGTTGTGCATTTTATAACTAAATATCACACGTACATTGACTTTATACACAATTGAGATGTGTTGAAATATGTTTAAAGGATATATTTTATTAAAATATAGTTAATTAAAACACCTGCTGGCTTTGCATGTTATCATGCATCCAGTCACCCCTGCATTTTGCACGTTACTGGTGGCTCTTAACCGATGAAAGAAACAATGAAACAATAGCAAAATTCTTGTTTGATCCTCTGGCGTTTTATATTACGTCCTGGTATATGCGTCGCGGTGTGCGCAGTGTTGTCAAAAGGCGATATTTTTACGGGACCGTGATACCTACGTTACAGCATATACTTCTACTCCCCTACAGACCCACCTAGCATTGAGGTCACAAACAGCTGTTAACTATTAACAATAGCATTAGATAGCATTCAGTCTCAAGCATGAAGGATGTGCGGCCGTACTGGCAATCTGCGTGGGCATTAGGGAAGAAGAAACTAAGAGTTCTCATCCATCAACTACTCCTGTGTATGTACTGTCTGTAAGTTCTGTCGTAACACCGCTGGTGAGGTAATGCACAGGATCTCGCCACTTGTTACGTTCCGAAAATGACGTCGTTATTTACGCCACTGGTTGCTATGACGTAACCAAGATGACGTCATTTTGGGAGCGCCTTATGATAAACAATTACGTCGTAAATAATGATGTAATTTTTGGTACTTAACGAGTGGCGAGATCCTGTGGGATAATGTTTGCGTTGTTCTATATCGATGTTATCGTAAAGATTTGTTTATCCCAATCGTGACTGGTGATCTATCTACAGCTTGTCTTGTTAAGACGGCAGCGGTGTAGGGTTGTATGATTTTTAAATACTGTTAAATATACAAATAGCGCCGACTAACGGAGCGTTAGGCAATGTTACTGCCGGACATCAAGCTCGGCCCGCGTCCTCGGCCTCGCCCTCGGGCGGATACTGAAAATGTAGATTGATAAAGGGCTAGTAAGCTGGCTAAGGCCATGCAAAACTCAAAACTATTACTGCCCAATTCCATATTTACCTCTTATATGCGCTGAGCGTTAACATGTCTCCTTGCTTCTTTGGTTTAACTGTCACATCTATCTTTTCAAATAAAAGATTTATTGACTGACTCCACGGGGTAAAAGTCGCCAGCCTGCCTACATGTTGTGAGTCAGGCGCCGGATTTCTTTGCACCGCGTATCTCGAAGCATTTTTCGTCAAGTATGGCATGGAATTGTCCTGGATCGCTTGAATGTACCTTCTAACAGTCTTGTCTGTAGACACTGAGATCCGTCCATAAAAGGTTTTATGTATCATATGTGATGTCAGAAGTCCCGTGTTTCTTTTGTGCGCCCTTATCGTTTCATATTTTTCTACGCAATGTCACCAAGACAACAATTGTCTCTTGAAGTGGCCCGCGGGGCGGTTCAGGTCAGGTTACACGATTTTAGCCGCCTTCAGGTCTAACGCTGTTAGATTACATGTCACGAACACAACAATCAACTCCAGACCTAGTAATCTGTTTTGTTAAAATATCGAAGGCGGATACATTATGTTTGTTAAAATCTCGGTGGTTAGGTACCCATATTGTTAAGACGAAAATATATCCATGATTTTCGTCTCATGTCGGTGTGTTTGGTTTTTCTGTGAGATGATCTATCGAATGCTGTAAGATATCGATTTCCCAATTCACAAAAGGATGCGGAAGGGTCATCGTCAGGCTTAGTTCGTAGATGGGCCATGTAGGTGAAAGGTCAACGTCACAGGAATGTTCTGAAATTATGTTAACCATTGAAAGATAAGACCAAAAATATTTCACGAATTTGGCCCATAGGCACCTTGTATACCATCTACAAATTGCCCGAATAGTGTTTCTCAAACAAATTTCCAAAGTTTAACATAGGACTTTACGAGATCATTTTGGAGGGAAAATGCCCTCCTCGATTTCTCTCTGAAGACTTTCAAGTTCGTAGAGGGGCGATGCAGGTCACAGGTCAGGATCGCAGAATTGTCTTTGTTAAAGTCTTCGTGCCACGATTTTTTCTTGCACAGTGTTAACTTTGTTTAGGGAAAGATAAACAAATAACAATTTGTTTTAATGGGAGTTTACAGCTTTTATTCCACGATATCACTATAAACGCTTTTGTCAAAGTAGAAAAAGTGAGGTCCGGCGTTATTTGAAAATGCCCCAATGATGTCACAAGATTGACAGCTGAGCTTTGATGTAGTGCGTAGACATCTGTGGTCGAGGGCGTGCATTGTGTTTATGGTTGATTGCTTGTCGTTGAGCTCAAACCAATGAGCAGAGGGAATCTGGGTCTCAATGTAAAAGCACATCCCTTTGTATTCTACGCTTGACAGATCTCGTCAGTCTTTGTTCATATGTCATTGGTGAAGTGTTGATTATTATTTTCGAATGTCATTGTGAGGCCTCTTTTGTTACAATATTGCTTGTTGGATACAGTGTGGTTTGTCAATATATATCGGTGGCATAATCTATGGTATGTTTGTTTGGTAAGGGTTGTTTTGATAAAGTAAAGCATTGGGGTGCGCTCTGTTTTGTTGAACAATATTAGTGATGAGCTCCTATGAATTTGGTTTTAAAATCGATGGTGATGTACAGTTTGGTTTGTTAAATTAAATGTACCGTTTGTTTTATTCCGCTCCCGCTGTCGCGCCCCATATTGACATTACAGAAAGAACATTCTAGATTATTCGTTTGTTTTATTCCACTCTCGCTGTCGCGCCCCATATTGACAAATGTACCGTTTGTTTTATTCCGCTCTCGCTGTCGCGCCCCATATTGACATTACAGAAAGAACATTCTAGATTATTCGTTCCGCATCGCATGTCTAGATTCAAAAGAAGAACAATGCAAATATTCTCTTTGATCGTGCTTCTAGAAATAACATACCGTTCGTCATAGGTAGGGATTCTGGACAGAATACTCGGCGCGCCATCAGGTCATTCTACTGATCACGGATCACATGTAACATGTAACATGCTTCCCCAGTTAATCTGTATCATGTCATGTGTCTTTGCTTGTTTCTTTCTGCTAGCGTCACATGTAAGATGACCTACTTTCTCCCCAGTGCAATCATCCCGTTATTTTGAGTGGAGGAAATGAAAGGTTTCTTTTTCAGTTCGGCTTCTTTACACCTCCCACCCTAGGCAGTTATTATGGCTATGTCCACGTCTGACATCTTCTTGCCCACTCCTGTTTGACTTTCTTTCCATATATTGAATCAACTTGCTGAATTTAACTGCACATTTATCCCTAGGAGGTGGGGAAAGCGGGGGAGAACCCAAGGTACATCCACGAGAGAGGTATGGAGAGACACTTGGCTAGATTACCCTACGTCGATTCATAATAAAGTCACAGTCTCGCATTCATTATGTAGGCTGTGAATTCGACGACAAAAACAAGTGCGTATGTTTTACATGACTGGCACGTAACACCGCTTTCATAATCCAGCGCCGGGGTCCAGGCATTCAGACGGCTCGGGACACCAAGCTAGTAGACAGCCGAGATCAATGTCACCCTTGTCGTCTGGGCGACGGAGGTGGTAATGAGATCACTGACCGCGGGGCAGCCTTTGCCTTGGTTACTGTTTCAATATGTTGGGGAAATACATGTTTGGCTGTGGTACACACGCTTCACTGTGGCAGCCACTGGTTCATATTAAATGTTTACTAAGCGTACGAATTTGAGTTATTATAAATGTATATGCAGGAGCGGATCCAGCAGACAATCATATGGGGGTCACAAGCTGGCGTGGATCCAGTAATTTGCGAATTTGCGAGGGGCGGTCTACACTTTGGGTTTGAAATTATTACGACCACGGGAAGTGGGGGGGGGGGGGGGGGGCGGGAGGTGAATAAAAATAAGCGGTCCACATGTAATATCCCTTGAATCCGCACCTGAATATGGGTTGGCGTTGCTTAGTGATGGCACCACTTACGGCACATATGACTTCCACAGACAGCAAAACTGTATTTATCATCCCCTCCACACTGCAGCCATCTCAACGATCGTCGCGGCGTTAAAGCGAGCAAGTTTTGTGTAGTCATGAAAGCTGCCTGCGAGCGACCATATAGAGCATGTAAAGACACAGCGTCAGAAAGTGGCGGAGAGAAAACTGCGGGGAAGAAGAGACTTGACAGGGGTAAAGCGATGAGAATGGACGACGCAAACGGCACTGGACAGGCTCATATGCTCAATCTAATGCGAGACCCAGGATTTTACTTACCTTTGAAACAAATCGGTCCGGAATTATAGCATTTGTAACCGGACTCAAAGTACGTCGCGAAGAGACGCGAGGCAGGCCATCACGAAGCGCCACCCACACGGCGGGGGCCGGCAACATGACGACACCGTCTTATGTAATAACCCTGAGAGGCTGAAGAGCTAGGGAAGATCACGTTGGAATCCCGACGGTTATTCCCCGCATCAGGTGCTCGTTATAAAGGCGGTAGGATGGGAAGATGCCTTGGGTGCAAACGTATTACATTAAATTTTTAAAGCATTATAATTTTAGGGGTAAATGCAGATTTGTCTTTTTTTTTGGGGGGTGGGCATGAAGGAAGTGAGAGGACTTGAGTGTCTTGTGTGTGTGTGGGGGGGGGGGGGAGGCGGGGGCGTGCGAAAAGTGGGGTCCCTTAGGATTCTCTTAAAAGTAACCATCTGCGCATATACGCGCCACCCTTTTCCTAGCGGGCCTTGTTCTAATATCAGATATTTAAAATTTTGCTATTTTAGGGCATTGGTGGGCACATTGTGAGTAAGTATGCTGGTGGTTGTTGGATTTCAGTTCCACCCTTACGCTGGGGTGTTTTATGTGTTAATACCCGTACCCCTGGCACCCTGCCAGCCCTAGCTCGTCCAATATTTAGCAGAGTGATAATTCATTGATACATCCCCAACAACTTTTTGAACTCTTCATGGACGGCGGTAGATACGCATACTGAGGATCAGAACCCAGTACACCCCGTTAATAATACTGACAGCATATCCGTGGGTTCATATAAGTTTTTGGATGCGTGCCGATTTTTAAGTGCACCGCTGTGGCAAAAAGACACATCCTCTCTCTCTCTCCTCCGGCAGGGACTGTGCTTTTAGCCCGTATCGCGATACCAGTCAGTCAGTCTGCCGCCTCCGGGCCGTGCTTGCGTAGGCTCTGAGCTCCGGGCTCCGGGCCGCCGCCAGAGGGCTCTGGGCTCCGGCTTCCGGGCCTGCAGTCTGCGGGCCGTGGCCCCAGCTTCCCCCTTGCTTGGAGAGTAATGGCGCGTTGCCCCTGGCGGCCTGTGGACTGCGAAGACTGCCTGAGAACCCTAGCTACACAACAGCAGCCAGCACCAGTGGCTTAGTCTGCACAGCCACCGCCAGCCCCCACTCCCACTACCCCCCCCCCCCTCACTCCAGCCCCCCACCCCCCTCTTCGCTGACACCTCCTCCCATCGCTCCAAGGGGGCCTCCCTGGTGTAGTGGTTAGCGCACTAGACCGCAGATCAATAGGTCCTGGGTTCGAATCCGGGCTCGGGCACCTAATCTGGGGCATGTTTCATTCCTTCATCCTTCATCGTCTCGGGAGGTTCCTTGGCCCAATTTAGCCTGTATGTGCACAAAAGTGGCCTAAAACACCAACATTCCATTCCATTCCATCGCTCCACGCTTATACGGCCTACAAGGTGGCGGCTAGGGTGTTCGGCTAGTGTATCCAGTGTGTTCTGCCGAGCCAGCCCAAGTCGCCGGTGTGTGGTTCGAGCCCCACCTATGCAAATGCTTATGTTTGCGCACTCGGCAGGATAAACATATCATGCTTTCAGCGATAGGACTTACATACTGAGGATAAAGTGCTCTGTTTAAACCAACCAACGACCAGAACGATCGGCCCAATGATCTTCACATGATACAATGACGTAAAAGCCGATAGCGGGTGGCACCGCGAGGATTCCTCCAAAGACACAATTTTGCACTATTTTTGTTTTAGCGATAGGCAACCATGTCATAATTTATATCCACTTGTTCGGGCCCATGCAAAAGTTCCGTGTATTGTATATATTACAAACTGAGCAATACTCAAAAATAATTAATATTCGCGCAGAATGGAAAAATTCGACATAGTTCTGCACTGTTGTCCTATTTAATGACAAATCTTGCTTGCAAACGTGCGGAGCAAGTTGTAGCTGTTCATGCTATTTTTGTTATCAACATAATGACTGGCATTAGGATATAGATATATCTTGGGGAAGTCATTTCACCAGTTGATTCACCTCATCGAACGATCTATTGACTGCCATGTTAAATCTCTGTATGATATTTTTGTAAATGAAAATGAAAAATAAAAAATCATTTGTTCAAGAACAATAAGCGCATAGATGGCCACTCGAGCTTGTAGTCACCAGTAACATCAAGAAGTCCTATATAAGATGTCTGCGTGTACATACTTTCGTCATAAAATTGTGCCCTTTGTCAATGTTGTTGCGACGAGGGGGAGGGGGCAAGGGGTATTTCCGTTCCTCTGGAATGAGCTTTTCACTTCACCGTGAACGGGGAAGGAGGAAAATAATTCTTCGTGAACTGGGAATGAAGTATTAGCCGACCACCGTGATCAAGGATTTTCATTAATCGTGAACTGATAATCTTAACATTAAATGACCGTGAATTGAGAAATTGCCCATTTAAATCATGTATCCGCCCCTTCCATTGTATGTCGGGAGTTTGCCGTTTAATTCATCCTGACCTGGGAATAAAGAAATTAATTTTTCGTGATTTGAAAACTCCACCCCCTTGCCCCCCCCCCCCCCCCGCCGACGATGTTGCAATGACTCAGCCGACAGCCTGGAACAAGCATACCGATACCCATGACAGGATTCACAAGAGTCCTTTAAACCGACTGGAGAAGAGTTTGATTCTTACGTGATTCTAAATTAAGCAATTCTAAAATGTATCAACAAAATAAAGTGAACCGAGCAACAGGTGAGAAGCCTGGAATGAAGGAGTCATTGCAAAGCCTCGACAAACTAGGGCAATGAACCACAAATCTTGTTATTACCCTTTCGCAAACTTGCATTTCATTTGCAATATTTAAAAAGAAGATTTGTCAAAAAGAAAAGAACAAAAAATATATATATTCTTGTATAACACGCCGAATCGAAAACACATGACACAAACCCCTTCCTACATGAGAGCAGTAAATCTGCATTTCATTTTCAATATTTAAAAAGAAGATTTGTCAAAAAGAAAAGAACAACAAATATATATATTCTTGTATAACACGCCGAATCGAAAACACGTGACACAAACCCCTTCCTACATGAGAGCAGTACATTTGCATTTAATTTTCAATATTTAAAAAGAAGATTTGTCAAAAAGGAAAGAACAAAAAATATATATATTCTTGTATAACACGCCAAATCGAAAACACATGACACAAACCCCTTCCTACATGAGAGCAGTAAATCTGCATTTCATTTTCAATATTTAAAAAGAAGATTTGTCAAAAAGAAAAGAACAAAAAATATATATATTCTTGTATAACACGCCGAATCGAAAACACATGACACAAACCCCTTCCTATATGAGAGCAGTAAATCTGCATTTCATTTTCAATATTTAAAAAGAAGATTTGTCAAAAAGAAAAGAACAACAAATATATATATTCTTGTATAACACGCCGAATCGAAAACACATGACACAAACCCCTTCCTACATGAGAGCAGTACATTTGCATTTAATTTTCAATATTTAAAAAGAAGATTTGTCAAAAAGGAAAGAACAAAAAATATATATATTCTTGTATAACACGCCGAATCGAAAACACATGACACAAACCCCCTCCTAGATGAGAGCAGTAAACTGCAACATTTCCCACTTTTTGGATCTATATACGGTGGTTAGAGAATCTGGCGCGACTGTTTATCGCCGCTCCTCTTTCCCTTGACCCTTTTACAAACACCCCTGTATATACCGTCAAGCCGCGGAGCCGCTCACCCTTATCAGTCAGGTCTGGTATTCTTACCAGGACTTTCTCGTTAATCCGCCTGCCCACACCTTTTTCGCATCTATCCCTTTTTGCAGCCTCGTTTCATCAGTTGATACGTTGCTTTTGCTTCATATGCATGCTTTCATCCTTGTTGTGGTATTTTGTGGTCGCCAGCTATAATCTTTTAACTTAATATTTTAATTTGCCGGCCACCCTTATATTTAAACTTAATACTTTAGTTCTAAGATTATGTGTTTGATTGAATGTCGAAAACAAACTGATGAGAGTTGTAAAAGTATAATTGCACATTTATGTGTGAATAACGAAAACCTGTGATTTATTGCTTATAATTTAATAACATCAAAGATGTAAGTTTTGTAAATGTCAAGCTAGATGGTGCCTACATGCATAGGCATACCAGACCACACGCGCCACTAGTTATTTATACGTAGCACTAAACAATAACATTGGGACATTGTACAGCACTAAAGGCGTTATAAAATACAAGAGAAAATAACTAGTTGCATCTAATAGAAATGTATTCACCTCTTTGTTTTCGGTAAATTCAACTCCGGGCATATTGTGCAATGGTTAAAATACTGAAGCGAGCTTTTGGTAATCAGAGTCTGCACATTAAGCAACTCGAAACGGGTAAAATATGTTGAATGTTGATAAATTATTAGCGTTTTGATAACTTACTTACATACACCGCTTTTCATCTGCCCCAACACCCACACCGCCCCAAACCACCACACCCACAAGGTCAAACACCATCTTACCCACACCGTCCCAAACAGTGCCCATTACGGTCCCGCACCGCCCCGCCCCGCACCGCCCCACCCACAACATCCCGCCCGGCCCCGCCCCGCCCCGCCCCGCCCCACCCCAGACTCTCCCACACCGCCCCGGACTGTCCCACACTGCTCAGCACCCCTCCGTATCATCCCACACCGCTCAGCACCGCTCCGCGCAACCCCTATGCACCTCCCCCCCCCCACTCCCTCTTTTGTATCGCCACACACAGTCCCAGACGGGGTTCATTAACATTATACCAAGCCGCTATACAGCTGATCCATGAAGGAGCATCATGGGTAGTTTGCGGACGATTACCCTAGGACACCTCGCCCTCCCCACACCACCCCCCTCCCCACCCTCCCACACCCCCTCCTCCCGCGGGCGAGGGTGCCACGCCTGGGAGCATCGCGTCACCTCTGGGTGACCACCCGCTGGGTGGCTGAGGAAGGGCGCGCCCTCTGGCGGTTAGGAGCGGAACCTGGCGAGTGTGTTCTGGGTAGGATGATGGTTGACTAGACAGGGCCGGGGGGTGGGGGTGGCATGGAGATCGCTGATGGGGGTGGGCCGCGGCGGAACGCGGGGGGAGAATGAAATAAGGTGGCGATCGGAGTGCAACGGAGGATAGGAGAGTGGGTGGATGGGGGGTGGGGGGGGGGGGGGTAGGACAGGCGAGGCGCTTGCCAAGGTATGTATGCACTAGGCAGTACCGGAGCTCTGTAATATAGGGTATAAGCAAGACGGTTATGAGTGATTTGGTCTGTACGGTGTCGGGAATGGCCAGACTGTATAACAAAGGTATGGCCGCTGAACCACCGACAGAATGTATTACGTCAGAGACGTTAAAAAAGCTTGACTCCACGAAAGATAGGTATTCTCTCCCTCCTCCCAACCCACGCCCAGGGTACCTCTCCCGCTCTACTGAAATGTCTGCTTTTTTTGTGTACTGCCCAACCCCCTCGCCACCGCACCGCCCCCACGCGATCTATCCTCAACATACGCAATCCTGGAAGGCTGCCCTTTCCCCCGCAATCCCCTCACCACCCTTCTCCTCCATCGACCTCCTTTCTCATTCAAGGGTCCCTGTAAAACCCCTCCTCCCCCCACCCCCCCCCCCCCCCCAACCCTTCCCCCTAACGCCACATACACCATCCGCTGGAACCCAGCTTGATTCCTCCCCAGGCGTAGTTCCTCATACCAAGCGTATACGCTGAAATAACCCTTCTGTACCCGTATTTGCCCAATCCCCACCCGCCCCCGCCTTGACACTGCCCCATCCCAGATCTATCAAACCCCCCTACCTCGCTCGGTCCCATTGCCTCGGTCTCGTGCCCGACGCCCTCCCCCCGTCCCCAACCGGGCGGAATCGTCTTGTCCCGTCTCGACACCAACCGGCATGGGTTCGCCTGTCCGTCTGGGGGTCGCCATGGGGAGGGAGGCATCGGGCAGGGATAGGGATATATACGTTCATGGGGTGGGGGTAGGGGGTGGGGAGGCAAGTCTGGGGTGGAGGGGCTGTTGACGGGGGGTGGCATTCTCAACGGCACTGGCTGGGCGGCCACACGTGGTATACGTAATAGCAGGGGTAGCGGAAGTGGGGGGGGGGGTGCGGCGGGGGGGGAGGGAGCAGGCGTGGGTGAGAGGGAGGAGCAGGGGAGGGTTGAGAGGGAGCAGGTGAGTGTGGAGTTGGGGGTGGGGGGTGTGGTGGTGGAGACCCTTAGATGAGGGGCGGGCAGTGCTAGGCAGAGGGATACAGGGCCGGGATGATGGGGTGGGGTGGTTGCTGCAGGGCTGGCTGACGCAGGAGGGGCCGGACTAAGGACAGCGGCGCACCGCCCCAACCTGTTTCTATTCCCGGATCACGCGCAGGGATTGCCTCCGTCACCGGCTCCCGTTCCCGTCTCCCGGCATCCTTCAACCAACCTTGCCCCCACACACGCACGTGAGCCCGGCACGTTCTCATCCGGGTACCGACACCCTCGGCGGCGGCGGCAGCGGCAGCAGCGGCGGGCGAAATCATTAAACCGACCGGCATCCAAGGCAGCTGCGACAAATTTTGAGGTAAGCTCATTCAAAATGGAAGACAATATTATAATGACGAGGCGTAAATAAAACAAAAGGTATTCTCTCTCTAGCCCTAGATGTTTTTGATTTGTTTTTGTAATATGATTTGACATACGAAACGTACAAGAATACCACGTGCGCCAGTGAATGGCCATGACCTTGCCAATGTCAGTTCATAAATCTCACCCCGCTGTTCCAAATTCTGCTTCTATCGCTCATTTGTTTACCGCGCGTGTTTACATCTATCGTGTCTACATCCGTTGCGTAAAAAAGTGTAAAAACATAATTTAATATCTTTATTTGGTCGTTTGGCAGAACGATAATTGCAAGCGCATGCGTTCCAATGTGGGTGTTAGTCAAATTAAGGCATGTAGCCTATATCCACAATGAACCGCCATCAGTGAGAAGTTATGACCATTATTTGCTAAGTAGGGTTTTGATCTTTCGAGGGCGATAATTGAGTAGTAACTATGTGAATGGCGTTCGGATCGCTTATAGTCTGACCCGGTCACGCCATGCTGTATAAACGGCAGATCACTGATGTACATATACTGCCGATATCAAAATCCATATCAGCGTGACTTGGCACCGTTTCCTCGGAGACGGACCCGGAGGCAACCAGAGGGTGATTACAGCCTGTTCGATTTTCCGAGAGACTTCGTCAGAAAAAAAAGAAACCTGGCGCAGAATCGATGATTTATATAAAAGAAATGACAAAGAAAATATTTTTTTTAGCTAATGGAATCGTGTTAAAAGATATCATCAGAGTTAGCGACAGAATCAGGTGGAACAGACAGGGCTACATAAACTATATATATATATATATATAAATATATTATCTTATGTGTTTTAGATTGCATTAGGTTTGGCTATTTTCGTGCTGGACGGCTCCTTGAGATGGAATAATGGACGCGCTATGTTTTCATCATTAAAAACTAAGCATTTCATCTTATTAGTAATACAAATTGATGATTACAATTACATGCCTAGCAATAAACGCATGTGCAGTCAATAACTGATTAACTGCAAAATACTGTACAATATTGATGACTTGCCGTGTGTTTGCTGTGCTTGCTATCCTAAAATGGTGCTTCCAAGTCGTTATTTTCAGTTATTGACTCGAAAGGTATCACATGTAATACTAATTATATATCATCTTCCTATTTTTCAGCCAATCATCATGGTTGTAGCACTGATCTGCGGAGGTGGTAATGGCGCGCACGTGTGTGCGGGGATCGCGGCCTCCCAGCCAGGGGTCGAGGCTCGCGTCCTCACGCTGTTCGCCGACGAGGCCGAGCGCTGGACGAAGGCCATGGCGTGTAACGACTTCGTGGTGACCGTCAACAGCAAGGGCAAGGCCCCCACGGAGCTCAAGGCCAAGCCCACGGTCGTCAGCAAGAAGGCCGCTGACGTCATGTCCGGCGTGGACATCATAGTGTTGATGGTGCCGGCCTTCGCGCACACAGGTTACCTGGAGGAACTGAAGCCCTTAATGAAGCCCGGGATGGTGCTGGTCGGGTGTCCCGGGCAGGCGGGCTTCGAGTTCGCCGTCAGGGGCATCTTAGGAGATCTGGCCCGTCATGTGTCGCTGTTGTCTTTCGAGTCCCTGCCCTGGGCGTGCCGCATGCTGGAATTCGGTAAGAAATCCGAGGTCTTGGCCACTAAGGGGTCCCTGACCGGGGCCTTGCAGCTCGGGGACCCCGCCCCGGCGGTGGACCCCACGGCCATGCTACAGCAGGTGCTCGGGGAGGCCCCCAAGCTGATCACCAAGGGCCACCTGCTGGGGATCACCCTGATGGGCACCAACGGCTACCTCCACCCGTCCATCATGTTCGGCTTCTGGAGCCACTGGGACGGCAAGCCCCTGGAGCAATCCCCGCTCTTCTACAACGGCGTGGATCGGTTCAGCGCCGGAGTGCTCTCCAGCGTCAGCGACGAGGTGGTAGCCATCGCTAAGGCCGTCATGCAGCAACGCCCTCAGGTGGACCTCAACAACGTCACCCACATCGTGGATTGGTACCGTCGCTGCTACGCCAACGACATCACCGACCCGACCGACCTGTACTCCTGCATCCAGACCAACAACGCCTACAACGGCCTCACCCACCCATGCGAGCAGACGTCCAACGGACGATTCGTCCCCAACTACAGGTACCGCTACCTGACGGAGGACATACCCTTCGGTCTGGTGGTCATGCGGGGGATCGCCACCCTCGCCGGGGTGGCCACCCCCAGCATGGACAAGGTCATCACCTGGGCTCAGGGCTGCTTGGGTAAGGAGTACCTGGTGGGAGATCAGCTGACCGGCAAGGACATCCCAGCCACCAGGTGTCCCCAGGCCTACAACCTGCCCTGCCTGGATACCATCTTAGGTCTGGCGTGAAGGCGGGTAGCGTCGCCATGGAAACCTGGCTTCCTGAGTCAGTGAGTCAGAAACATGACGCCTTTAAATCCATCGGTGATTGTCTGGTTCTCTTGTTCTCTTGACTTTCACGAGCTGCATTTTTGTTGGGATTTTATTTATTTATTTGACACAGAGAAGAGTGTTGACGTATATCACCAAAGGCATCATCCCGGGTCATTGTGCTTCTAAGAAACCTGCAATGGAGAGATTACTATAATGACTTATTCCGTTGGTACGACAAGAATCAGACTTTTCACCGGCACTTACTGATGGAAGTTACAAGAATCATATCTTTCACCGGCACATTATGATTGAAACCAGAAGAATCACATCTTTCACCGGCACATTATGATGAATGTCACGAGCCCACCTTTCACCGGAACATTATCCTGGATGCGACAGGAATTACCCCTTTCACATGCGCCTTATGTTGGAAACAACACACTTTCACGCCAGGCACTTGATGAAGGATGTCACAAGAATCACATTATGGCAATGCAATGCACCATAGACGCACATACTAGATAACCGCGTTCGCATACACTTTAAACATGTACTGTGTATTTCATTCGCCATTTCACGCCGCAAGCCACACTGATGGACGTGTATTCCCGCACAGTATATGAATATTATACTTCGATATCGATTAAAGGGTTCTTTGATTATACATGTATAAAATGAGTGAAGTATTAACCCGTTTGAAAGGTTTGTCAGGATGCTTTGCAGACAGTATTATTATGATGTGTGGCATCAGTGATAGTGGTATGGGTAGCGGTAGTAGTTGCGGAATTAGTAGTGTTGCCAGATTACTGGACGTAATAGTAGTTGCTGTAGCAGAAATGATAGAATCTTGTGTGATATCTCGGCCCTGACCTAATATGGATGCATATGCCAATTAAGGCCCCTCGTGCGAAACAGATAACACCCTTTGACCCAGTTATTGCGTGTGATGTTTGCCCGGAATGTGGCAGGTTGCCAGATCCCGTCTCTGGAGGATGGGGATTACGGATACCAGAGTCTGGAACCCGACCTACCGCAATGGAATGATTTAGCGATGCTAGTTAATCGACAACCTCTGCTTTGCTGTGATGCTATTTGCTGTGATTTCCTAATGTGAGAGCTGTGATTGCCATAACGCTGCACCACCCGGCTACAATACCCGTTGAACTGGTGTCTACCGGAAGTGAGAGCTGTGATTGCTATAACGCTGCGCCACCCGGCTACAATACCCGTTAAAACGGTGTTTACCGGAAGTGCTACAACCTTGCCATGCGTAACCTATTCGTTGTATTATTGACGACTAGTCTTGCCAAGCGTATGTTATTCCTTACATTATCGCCACTCTGGTTTACCAGGATTTGTACCGTGATAACTATCGCTTTCATAACACTATGTTACACATTATACTGCACACTATTGATGACTTGCCGTGTATACTGTGTTCGCTAGCCAATAATGGTGCTTCCAAGTCGTTATTTTTAACTGTGTAAAGTTAATTTATTCGTTGTTTTTTACTGTTTATTAATTAAGCGCAATATGCCTTGGCGGACTTCCTTATACCGTTGTTGAGCTATGTATACATTGCGGGGAAGCCCTGTCCGGGTAATCATGAAAGGGCTGGTGGTGGTGGTCTCGCTTCTGTTATTGTTAACGTTATTGTATTGTTATCCCGTCTCCGACTCTCCAGTAAATGAAGGAATAAAGCACATTCATTCATTCATTCATGTATTATCCATCAGAAGGAAATAGTGCTGACGCTGATTGACTTAAACTCCCCCTCAGCCGTCGTGCCGACAATAACTGTTGTGTCGCATGAGAATGTTTGACCCATTGTTTTATTTAGTATTGATATCTCGTGACTTAAAATACGTGGCGATTTACGCGTCGCCCTGTTAGCAACCGGGACACAAACACGCCTTTGTTTCTGGCTGTCATGGAACCCGGAGAGCGTTTCACTCAGACTTACGAGCTCGCAACCTTATCTTACATTAATTGTAATAGCCTATTGGTTAAGAGCCAATATTAGTAATTTTACGAGCGACGATGTTACCAGTTCACGATAACACGAGCCAGTGGAGCCTGTCACGGTATACGGAGATAATGATTTCTCCCGATTCCGAGGACTCGATGTAAGTTGTTCCACATTACAGTGACAGATTACAAGCTGTCGTCTTTCTATATTTGCAGTGTTAATGAAGTCTACGGTAACTCAGTTCAAACATAAAAAAGCGATGTGATGTCGTCCATTGTTGAATCAAAACAGAAAGAGAAGACAGGGGGAGTGTGTGTGTGTGTGAGATAGAAGGCAGTTCTACCCATCGTTGAATACAGACGTTAAATATTTCAACGTGTTATTATTTACTCACGGTCTGGCATCGATCTGCCCTGACACTGACACCTATATTTCAGTGCGCATCAAACGCATCGGTCTGAAGAATAACCTGTCACGGAGCCGTTCAATGCAAGTGACTTGCATCATTTAGCGGTAACCATACTGAACGCCACAGAATTTGAACCTCAGGTTGTCTTTCCAATGTAACCAAATTAATGCAACATATGCTAATGACCAGTGCGTCTCAGCGGGGTGAAGGTCACGATCGCGCATAAAAATGAGGGCAGTCACCAAATAAATGGTATTACAATCTATATATGAGACTTAAAACCAGATTTCCTCATATGTTAATACTTCTCACACCACAGAAGAGCAATTTGTGTCCTGACCTCACACCACAACATAGCTACCCAGGCGCCACAACATAGTTAATTGGGTTCTGACCCACACCAGAACAGAACTAGCTACGTATTGACCCACACCACAACATATATGCATTATGGGTTTCCACGGCGATACAGTTTTCATAAGGTTAATGCAAAATTGAACGGAGTGACTAGATTGAACCCAATGCTTAGCCCCTTGCTAGATTAATCGGTCCAGTGTTGGTCACAACCCAACAAAGGTGATCGAGGTCAACATGTTGAGTGTGGAAGTCTGTGTGTTTAGAGGGAGGTGGGTGGTCGATACTAATGAGGTCTGGGAGTCAAAAACACATTATGATTATCACATGACACATGAGCCGCCCCGATAGCTCAGTGGATTAGAGCGCTCGAGTTCAGCGCTCTGGCCACCTGAGAGCCTAACGACACGTGGATCGTTGGTTCGGGTCATGTCTGTGTGGTCAATAGATAAAGATCGCATGTCCTTCCTCGTAAAGAGTTGGGGGTTACCCCCGGGGACATAGCTCCGCTCTCCCCTTCGTACTACCATTGACGCCATATGACCAGCATTGATTAAACTGTCTTGAATATACGACCAAGCAACCAATCACATCCACACTGTTACCGGCTGGCTCAAGATGACACGAAGTGGTTTCTTAGGGGAATCATAACTTGACTTTAGTGGATATGGCACACTTCAGATCGTAACCGCTCGCTTTGCTTATATAGATACTTACAAGAAGGTTTTATACATACTTTTCTGTAACCTCACTAAGACTTAAACCAGTAGCATTCGAACAAAGATGTGTATCCAATAAACAGGCCTCATGGTTGTCTAATTTAGCTTGTAAAAAAATAATTAATAAAACAACCGGCTTTTGTTTTTGGCAGGGTAACCTTCGCTTGCTGCTGGGAAAACAAAAGGTTCTTGAAACGATTATAATTGTTACGATATGTGGTGCGAGAGTATGGGTGCGTTATGATCGGAAATAAGGTTATAAACGGGTCAGTGCGTCAGAGTTCATGGGTTATGTCAGAGGTCAATATTAAAGGGCTACGTCAGTTGAACTAGAGTGAGAGAGCCGGCCGGCAGTGTTATGTATGCGTGTCTAATAAGATTGATTATATTTACGGTAATAAAAGCATTACAAAACATGGTGGCAGCGAAGGAGACGTAAATAGAAACAGGAACAAGACACAGAGAAGAAACATACAAGAGCAAATAACAGAACAAGGTAAAGCCGGAAAATTGAAATTATGGCTCAATCACTCAGCCCACCAGATAGACTATCACTAATGGGTGATACAGAGCAAGCATGGAAACTATTCAAACAAAAGTTCAACCTATATAAATTGGCAAGTGGATGTAATAACAAAACAGATGAAGAGAAGGTTGCAATTCTGCTTACGTGTGGAGGTGATGAAATATTGGAAATTTATAATTCCTTTGAATTCCCTGAACCTGCAGAAGGGGAAAATGACGAAGCTAACAACCTTAAAAAAGTGTTGGAGAAATTCGATGGATACTTCACCCCTCGAAAAAATGAATTAGCTGCAAGGTACAAGTTTCATCAATGCAAACAGAAGCCAGGTGAACCTCTGGACTCTTTCGTAACTCATCTCAAAATTCTTTCGAAAGACTGTAATTACGAGGACCAGAAAGAAAAGCTAATAAGAGACCAAATCGTATTTGGTTGTTGTGATACTCATTTAAGGGAAAAACTTTTGAAAGAAGAGGATCTCACGCTGGAGAAGACAATAAGATTTTGTATTGCACATCAAATGGCAAATAAAAACATGGATATATTCAAAGAAGAAACCGGAGATATTGCAATTCATGGAGTTCGACCCAAACTAAAACAAAGAAGAGAGGATAAAGAGCTGCGTGAATGCAAATTCTGTGGTAACAAACATGTCTGGAGCAAAGAGAGATGTCCGGCATATGGAAAAACTTGTTCAAAATGTGGGTTAAAAAACCACTTTGCAGTGAAGTGTTTAACAAAAAACATGAAACGAACCAAGAAAATACATTCTGTCCAAAAGGAAGAAGAATCTGAAGAATCTGATTCTGAAATTGAAATGATTATGAAACTGAGTACATGTGGAAAAAGCAAGGACATTATGGCAGACATGGAAATCAATGGAAATGTGGCTAGATTTCAGGTGGACAGTGGAGCCAGTGTAAATGTAATTCAAGAAGAGATGGTGAGAGGACTTACCATTACTCCCTGCACCACCAAACTCAAAATGTGGAACTCTTCCGAAATGACCACTGTAGGAAAGTGCCGCACTGTTATCCGAAATTGTAAAAACAAGAAGAAATATTCTGTGGAATTCATGGTCGTGGATGAGCCATTGACTCCACCGCTTGGCAAACGAGCATGTGAACAGATGGGACTAATAACAGTGAATTATGAAAACATCAGCAGTGTTAAAGACATTATATCAGCGAATGAAGATGTTTTCAATGAGGAACTAGGGACTCTCCCTGGTACAGTCCACCTCACAATAGATGACACAAAACAGCCAACTGCAATATCATCATACAGGGTCCCAGTGAGTTTGAAGAACAAAGTGGAAGCTAAGCTGAAGCAGCTTGAGGAAAAGGATGTCATCGCCAAAGTGGACAAACCGACAGAATGGGTCAGCCGGATGGCAATAGGCACCAAAAAGAATGGGGACATTCGGATTTGTATCGACCCCAATGCTTTAAACCAAGCACTCAAGCGAGAACACCATCCTCTGCTGACGCTAGATGATATACTCCCGGAGCTAAATAATGCCAAGGTATTTTCCAAATTCGACCTCAGAAATGGATATTGGCATTGTGTGCTAGACAAGGAATCCAGCTTCCTCACAACCTTTCAAACTCCTTTTGGAAGATATCGGTGGAAACGACTGCCCTTCGGATTGAAAGTAAGCAGTGAAATCTTCCAAAAAAGGCTCCAGGTGGCCTTGGAGAACTTACCAGGTGTGTTTTGTATCGCTGATGACATTCTAGTATATGGATGTGGAACAAATGAAGAAACTGCAGAAATGGATCACGACAAGAACCTGAAAAGCCTGCTTGAAAGATGCATCAAGCATGGAATAAGGCTTAATGAGAACAAAACGGAGATCAAACAAAAGCAAGTGACTTTCCATGGACACACTATTACCCAGGATGGACTAAAGCCTGACATGCTTAAAATAGAAGCAATTATGGAAATGAAACCTCCCGCAACTGTCACAGAGGTGCAATCAATCTGTGGAATGATCAACTACTTGTCCAGATTTCTTCCGTCTCTGTCAGATGTCTTGAAGCCCCTCAGGCAACTGACCTGCAAAGATGCTGAATGGAGATGGGAGAAGGATCAAGAAGAGGCATTTAATAAAATGAAGGAGCTAGTCACCAAAGCTCCAATCCTAGCATTCTATGATCAGGAGAAACCACTGGCAATACAGTGTGATGCTAGTAGCACAGGGGTAGGATGTTGCTTACTCCAAGAGGGCAAACCCATCTGCTATGCGAGCCGGGCTCTGACCACCACTGAAGAAAAATATGCCCAAATAGAAAAAGAAATGCTCGCTGTCCTCTTCGCATTGAATAAATTTCATCAATATTCATTTGGGAGACACACTACTATTTATTCAGATCATAAACCGTTGGAAAGCATCATCAAGAAACCACTAAACAAAGCACCAAGAAGGCTACAGTGCATGATGCTGAGAACACAACAGTATGACTTTACCCTCCAGTACTGTCCAGGTAAAGAGATGTATATCGCCGATGCACTGTCACGGGCACATCTGGATACAACCGCAGATGAGAAGTCATTTGAGATGGTGAACATGGTGAAACACCTACCAATTCGACAGGAGAGGTTGAACAAGATCAGAGACCACACAATGAGAGATGATGTCCTTGCCGTCTTGAAAGAGCTGATAATGACAGGGTGGCCTAACGAAAAATCAGAAGTAGTGCTAACAGCTATGCCCTATTATCATGTGCGTGATGAACTGTCAGTACAAGACGGCCTCCTTTTCAAAGGAGAAAGAGTAATCATCCCTCAAGGACTGAGAAGAGAAGTGATGCAAGCCATACATGCATCCCATCTCGGCATAGAGACCTCCCTCAGACGAGCCCGAGAATGTGTGTATTGGCCAGGCATGAATCAAGATCTCAGGCAATTCATTTCAGCCTGTGATATATGCAGCAAATACAACACTGCACAACAGCAGGAAACACTCATGGATCATGAGCTTTCAGACAGGCCTTGGCAAAAGGTTGGAACAGACTTGATGGAGATCAAAGGAAAGGATTATCTGATCACAGTGGACTATTTCTCTAACTTTTGGGAAATTGACTATTGTGAAGACACCAAGAGTTCCACTGTGATCCACAAGTTAAAGCAACTGTTCGCACGATATGGGACTCCCTCAACGTTGATCTCAGACAATGGACCTCAATTTACAAGTGATATTTTCAAAAAGTTTACTGAGAAATGGGACATTGAACATCAGACATCAAGTCCTGGATATCCCAAATCCAATGGGAAAGCGGAATCAGCCGTCAAAACAGCAAAGAGGCTCATCAGGAAGTGCTTAGCAGGTAAACAAGACCCATATCTGGCACTCCTGGACTTAAGGAACTCACCGTCAGGTCCTAATGAATGTAGTCCAGTACAACGGCTGATGGGGCGAAGGACGAGAACTTTGCTCCCAATGTCATCGAAGCTGCTCACTCCTTCAAATATCAATGTAGAGCAGGAGAAATCTCAACAACTTCAGAGACAGCAACGGAGCGCTTCTTACTATAACAGGTGTGCTCGTGACCTGTACCCTCTACAAGAAGGTGATCGCATCAGAATGAAACCTTTCGTTCTTGGAAGAAAGGGATGGGAGCCTGCAACGGTCCTTCAGAGGCTAGATGAACGCTCTTACCGTGTAGGTAATGAACAGGGTGAATATCGAAGAAATAGAGTCCATCTCAGGAAGCAGACTGTGACAGCTGACATTGACAACCCGCAGACGCATGAAGCAGAACTGCATCAAGGACCAGATCATCCTGAGCTGGATACTCTTCCGACTCCGCGGCAAAGTCTGCTGCGGGAGTCGTCTGTTGCCGCTGCACCTGTCCGTCAGGACACATCGATTCCTGTACAACCCAACGTCGATTCAGAGACTTCACGCGCCAGAGACATCGCAGCGCCAGCGGAGCGTCCCCGCCGAACTCGTCAGAGGCCGAAAAGATTCGAGGACTTTGTTGTTTATGAATGAACCCTTTCCCCAGTGACATTTCAGCACAAACTGACCTCATTCCTGAACAATAATGCGTATACTGGGTGATGTGACTTTGTTTGGATGTCCTGTATAATATCCATTATATTTGTTGTGTTTCATACCGCGAAGCACTATCACATCATGCCTGCCGGAAATGATGTGATTTATCCTATTATCAATGTTGAGAAATTAACTGTTCATTTGGCTCTAAACGAGTTAGTTTCAAAAAAGAAAGGATGTTACGATATGTGGTGCGAGAGTATGGGTGCGTTATGATCGGAAATAAGGTTATAAACGGGTCAGTGCGTCAGAGTTCATGGGTTATGTCAGAGGTCAATATTAAAGGGCTACGTCAGTTGAACTAGAGTGAGAGAGCCGGCCGGCAGTGTTATGTATGCGTGTCTAATAAGATTGATTATATTTACGGTAATAAAAGCATTACAAAACAATAATCTGCCTTATTATAATGCCAGGCGAGGCGTTTGTAGGTTTGTCCCTTATTGGTGCAGAAGGACAGATTACACCATATGGCTGAGTGGTCACTTGTGCACACAGGTTATAACACTTCTAAATTACAAACTAAGTTGGCATTTGAGCTGATAAATTGATCGAGGATTGACTCGGAAGTGGGGCCGATTCTTGTTGGTTGGTCTACATGAATTGACGGATGGTTGTTGTTAGCTAAGGTTACCATATGAGCATGATTGCAGGGATTGTTATGCACGTCCGCGTTCAAGTCACCAGTAATAATTATGTTGGAAATTAGCAAGGCTCGGGCATTGTCGATACTTGATTGCAAATGCTCCCAAAATGACACGCGTGCACTCGGAGGCCTATACGCGCAAATCAATATAAATGTCGCATTTTTCATTTGACACTCAATTCATATACCTTCCAAATCTGTGTCTTCCAGGTCAGTTCTTACCTTGGCTAAGATACTGTCAGAGATCCACACAGCAACGCCTCCCCATGTTCCATGTTCCCTATATCTACGAAACATTTCATGGCACCCAGGTAATTTAAAGTCGTTGGTCATAGAGGCTTTCAGGTGGGTTTCAATAACACCAGCTGACTACGAAAGCTGGATTTTATATATAGTAATTTATCATCATGCAAACCATTTACATTGGCCTGGCAGATAGAGACCGGTGCAACATTAGCTCCCTTTTCCATCTTTACCACAGTATAAAACACAAATACCTGATCCGCGTGTTAGCCATTCGTCTTGATTCAAAGGGTTAATTACAATCCGTGCGAGTTGGTTTATACCTTGAGATGAGTGAGAAACCGAACAAATAACATAATCGATGAAGATGCAGGCTGTGTTTGAACAGTAATGAATTCCTACCACTGGCGTGTGTGTTCGAATGCCATTGCAATGAAATGTATACAGCAAATATACTAAACGAGCTCAAAATATGCTTTGCGATACGTGAGTCACCCATTTCAATGTTCTGAGCACAGAACCAATGGGGAGGGACTGGTAGACCCAGCCTCGCGCATTCAGCCCTTGCATACCACACTTTTTGTTTATACACTAAGCGATACGAGTAGGCACAACTGCAGTTGACTGTCACCTTCAGAGACGCATGGTTGGGCAGCACTGAACGTTGAACTAGACAGTCAGACGTTAATACCTACGTACGTTACAAGCTCGAGCGACATGAAACAGAGCTGAAATTAACATGCTCAACATCCTCACATGGCATGACGCCTGTCTTCATTCCTAAAATTGGGCTGGCTGGTTCCACGCCGAAATGGTATAAATGTCACTACGAGAGCAATATCAGTATTTTTTTATTTACAAGCAGGTATAATATAGGCAGATAATGTGATAAATAGGCAGGGTGAAGTTAAACATACAATTCAAATTGCACTGCCCCCGCTTCCTCCGCGCTTTTGTGAACGACTTAATGTTTGATTAACGACGTCATAATCACCGGGTAAGACATATTCCCAGGGAGGAAATAGTTCTCACGGGCGGCAACAAACTATTCTGTTTAAGAACACATTCCATGAAATTAAGGTCACATTTTATTATTCAAACGCGTGAATTTCTGGTTTGGACAATCGAGTCGATGCATCGGTCTGCTGCTCGTCTCCATTTCTACAAGCCCATCTCTCAGAAACTCTAAGCTGGTACAAGTATACAAGCGAAGTTGGGGCCGCGGAACCAGGCTACAGAAAGCTATGCAGCGTGTGTGACGTATGAGTTATTCGAATGCGTTTGATCAGTTTGGGGCTGAGCAAGCCAGGCATGACGCCCCAAATTTCACCTGAGACGCTTTTAAACGCAGCTTGCCGAGCGCCACCACACGGAGCAAGCTGTCTTTACGCTGGGATTCCTCAGGAAATCCCATGACGGCAAACCCATCTGTTTAGGAAGTCGATGGTGTATAAACTCTCGATATTCGCCTTGCTTTAAGTATTTTGTGAATCGTTCCTGGGTGATACCAACGTCGTGTTGATCAAAGTTCGGAATTTAACACACAATAAGAAGGTTAGTAAAATGTTTATGAACCGGGCCCTGCACAGTCACGACCGCACGCCATGATTTCGCTCCACGACCTCAGGTTGACTGAGACTGAACGCTGAAAGGATGTCGACAGTGTGACGTGACTACAGCACAGGCACAGTAACTGAGTAAATCGACTGATAAACTCAGTTACTGTGCCTAATGGACTCACTCTGAGTCCCCTGAGGTCAGGTCCTGGGTGATTTTTATTTTTATTTTTTTAAATATTTATTCGTTTCAAAAGACAACAACCGATACATAACGACATATAACAATTGTAAAGAGGGGTACATCGAAATGGCAGTACAGGGGGTAATATATGGTCTTATATGAGGTAAAAATTGAACTGAAATGTATAATGGTAGATCGTATATCTGAAAGAAAATTCATATACTGGGGGAGTACATGTTATATCATTTCTTTATAAATCGGAGGACTGTTGGAGATTGGGTTGGAGAAAGTGGGAAATAATTGAGTTTGGAGGATTGGGGGTGGGGGGTGGGGCACTTTCTGGGTACACATCTGGTTTTTCTCGGTCTCAGGGCCTTTGGCCAATATGCTTTGTACACTTATTAGTGTTTCGGAGGACTGTTGGGGGCCGGAATGGAGGACCGGGGCTTAATTGATTCGATCTGGTGTTCATGGGGGTGGGGAGGGAGGGCGCTACTTTTGGATGGTGTGGTCTCACGGAGATCAACTCTTTCGTCGTATGTGGGGAGAGGGTGTTTCCCTTTCATGGGGGTTCACAGGGTGTTACTGAGGCTAGTTGGACGATTTTAAATTGTTCATCTACCTCGCAAAGAAAGTTGTTCAGGCCCCATTTATCCTTAAATAGTGTCCTCGCGTACATTGTATTACTAGTACAAAAGTAATACATAGTAATACACAGCCTGTGGGCTCCGTTATCTTCCTATGTAGGATATTATTGAATATAACCAATGTTGGGGACTCCCGACCTTCCGTTTCTAATTTGCGCGAGAGCCATTCTGAATGTTTATATAAGTTTAAAAGGTATGTAACCACATTATGGGGTGCTAATGCATGTTCTGTGTTTATAAAACCAAAACACAGCGTAAAAGAGTGGGGGAGGTTTAGCACATCACTGCTGTTTCATTAATAGGCCCGTATCTGTGAGTCTGCGCTAGTTGATTATATTTGTCAGTGTCAATGACACTGTCACTAAGCTTTAGTCCCAAGTCACCCAATTCAAGGAATTGTTTTCTTCAGAAAACATCACATAGGACTATGACACCCTGTGGTCTGTGCATATATATTATTGTATGTAATCACGCACGGCGATATAAAGATGTACAGCTTGTTATAAAGTGCACACATAATAAATTACCTGATCATTGATTTCTTAACGTACCTTCTTATGTTGTCAAGCAATCGGTATTTTGGGTGTTGATTTCAAGCGTACTTATGTTTGCTCGCCATGCCGAATGAGCATTCAAAGGGGTGTTCATGCGCAATATGGCGCTAACATTCACCGCCAGATGGCGCCACTTCCAGTACATTCGCACATGAGCGAACCACCATATTTGTTTATCATTGCGCACAGCGTTAAAGTTGAAGCAGCGACTAAATCGCCTCGGATACTTTTATAATATGAGTAAAAACGTCAACTAAAAGGTTGAGTAATATATTATGTTGCATAGAATAATGAAATGTTAAGATATACGCATGATACTCCTAGAAAGTAATTTAAATTTATTGATTTTTAATAACCTGTTTGATTCTGGCGGCAGCGTCAATGCGCTGCTTCGGGACCCTAGGGAGGAGCTTGTGACCCCTGGGTCCTTCGGGGATACCAAATGGACGTCATCAGTTTTTGCGCTTCGCATTACGTAGTCTACATGCTGTAGCCAGACACGACAGGCCACTTCATCACTCTCAGGCTCGCACTGGGTGATGACATAATAAGTTTAGGGGACCCTTGGTCATGAACCATGAACCATGACAAAATATGTCCCCCCTTAACTTGTGGCTTCCCCCACGCGTACACCCTAGCTGTAGCGGGGGCTGGGGGGGGGGGGGGGTACGATGTCATGGGGGGACGACTTGTCATGGTTCGCCGCCCCTCTCTCACTCCGTGCGCGTGTTCGTGACCTAGTATGTACATATATATGTACATGTGGTGTATTGGGTCAAGATCACGTGTCCCACGCGAGTTGTCTGCCATTTTGTTCACCGAGGAAAGACGAAAAAGAAGAAGCCTGTACATTCAAGTCTCACTTCTGTATACATATCCTAGGCTATCCATCATCAACGATTCTACATTCACAGGTTCATTAAGGGACGTAGCACAAATTGGTATACTCTGTAACAGTGTGCATATTTATCGTATCTTTGTGACTTTATTCGTCATTTTTGCCTTTCATGTCGGGCTGAGCGTGACTCAGTGACGCGGCCAGCCATATCCCGTGACGCGGATACCGCCACAGTTGTGTTCAACGAATTTTTTACGCAAAGCATTGTGGGATTGTTGGGGGGAGTCGAGGGCTCTGATCTTGTACTTTGTTGACCCATCGCATCATTCAGTCAGTAGCGCGACGTTATGTTCGTGTGTGCTGTGGGCCGGGGACTGTGGGCAGGATGCTATGGGCTGGGGGCCCGAGGTTGTGGGCCGGGGGTTGTGGGCCGGGGGTTGTGGGCCGGGGGCTGTGGGCCTGGGGTTGTGGCCCCAGGGGCAGAGGCCTGTGGGCTGGGGGCCGGGGGCTATTGGATTGGGGCCCGGAGCTGTGGGCCGGGGACTGTGGGCTGCGCATCGGGGGCTAGGTGTTGTGGGCTGTGGGGCGGGGACCCCAGCAACCAACCAACAGCCCACAACCATCGATCTACAGCCCAAAAAAAACGGACCCCCAGGCCACAGCCCAAAGTGCCCGGTCCACAACCCAGAGCCAACGCCTCCCGGCCCACGACCCCCGGCCCCGGCCCCCAGCCACCGGCTGATTGT
Source organism: Arenicola marina (assembly GCA_964019135.1). Lineage (NCBI taxonomy): Eukaryota > Metazoa > Annelida > Polychaeta > Arenicolidae > Arenicola > Arenicola marina. Next base: position 21,151,626 of record OZ025253.1, read on the forward strand.
CCCCGGTCCACAGCCATAGCGAAGTTGTCATTGACATTGCTTTTGTTTTCAAATGTTCACTCAGCTGTGCACTGGGGGTGGGACCCTTCCCCCACTGTTAAAGTCGGATATGTTAGGAAAAAAAATTGTTTTATGTGAAATATTCTCACACGGGGTCTGGCGCCCCCCAGCCCCCTACCCACTTTTATTTTTTTCCACCATTGGCGAATACTTGAGAATACTTGACAATACTTGAGAATACTTGAGAATACTTGAGAATACTTGAGAATACTTGAGAGGATGGCTACTATAGCGATAGTTTTAAAGCCAAGGGTTTGAAAACAAATACGCATACGGTGCTTTTGGGTTTCTCGCCGTGTGCTAATTTTCACTGAAATCGAATTAGAAGTTTTGTCGCTAAAAATCATTTTAACTTTCAAAAATGCCCAGTAACGTGGGACTCTCTGAAGCTACTCCTTTAATGCCGCAGTTGGAATTGCTCATGGTGTGCACTCAGCCGTGCCCCCTTTCAGGGTGGAATACTGCTAAAATCGGTGTAATTATGCAACATATAAACAAAACCAGGAAAATGGACAGTTAGATGACCGTAAATTTATATACAACGCATTATTAACCCACGCTAACACGGACCCAATACCGCAACGTATACCCCCACAAATCGATTCTGTAAAATAAAAAATAAAAAATATAGAAACAAACAGAATGACAGGGGTGATAATTAGATCACGAGTGAAAGCCGTAGAAGAAAGAGAAAAATGCACTCGTTATTTTATTAGTCTAGAGAGACAAAACGGGAATGATAGACCCATTACAAGCTTAAAGACAGCGGATGGACACATAGTGTCGTCTGCTACAGATATTTTAAATGCAGAGGTAGCATTTTCTAAAAAAAAATTATACCCGAGAGAAAACTAATCCGATTGCACAAAACATATTATTAGAAAATGTGGACGTCAATTTAAACTCATCACAAAGATACTTTTGTGAGGGGGAAGTTATATGGGGAAGGGGAATTAGCTGTACAAATGTTCAAACCGAACAAGTCCCCTGGGCTTCACGGCCTAACCCCCGAATTTTATAAACTGTTTTAGTATTTGGTGGGACAATATTTTATAGACCTAACCAATTACATATTTGAATCGGGACAGCTGAAAAAAGAGTATCATTACACTTCTATTTAAAAAGAAGGACAAATTAGATTTGAAGAATTGGAGAACTATCTCCCTGCTAAATCTAGATTATAAACTGATTACTAAAATGTTAGGTAACAGGCTAATGAATGATTTGAAACATATCGTCCATAGCGACCAATCCTGCTCTGTACCGGGGAGGTCAATTAACGAAACTACAACATGTATAAGGGATATCATAACTTATTGTAACCAAAATAACGTGCTTGGGGCCCTCATCTGCCTCGACCAGATAAAGGATTTCGACAGGATTGATTGGAGCTTCCTATATAAATCTTTAAGATACTTCGGCTTCGGGCCACGCTTTATTACGTGAGTACAAATTATGTACACCAACATTTCGAGTTATGTTATGAACAACGGCCACTTGCCTGGTTTCTTTCAATTAAAGAGGGGCACCAGACAAGGGTGCCCACTAAGTCCGTTACGGTATACTTTAACTGCAGAGATTTTCGCGACGGGTATCAGGCATGAGCCACTTATTGTAGGCGTCTCCCTCTCTCTCGGCAAGGTTGCCAAAAATAAGTAGTACGCGGACGACCCTATTGTGTTCACTTCTAACGTCCAGTCCATTGACACGATCTTTTCCATTTGTCGGGTATATGAAGAGGCATCCGGGGCCAAAATAAATACTGAAAAAAACAGAGGGTTTATGGGTGAGACCCTTAATAGAGCGAGAGGATTGCCCCCTAGATTTAAAATGGAGCCCAGTCAATAAAGGTATTAGGCTTCCACTTCGGGAATATTAATACTGATGCATCTAACTGGCAACCCAGAATTAAAAAATTCAAAAACACATTAAATCTCTGGAAATTTAGAGATCTGACTTACCAGGGGAAAATTGTTATCTTAAACTGCTTAGCGTGTTCATGTATATGGTACCTGACAGCCACGATATATCTACCAGAGCGGGCGTTTAAAGAACTAGAGGCAGCAATGCTTGATTTTGGAGTGGGACAAAACACCAGGTCATTAAAGATATTTTATATAATGCACTTAGATGGAGAGGGCAAAACTTAATCAACATAAAACGAAAAATACAATGCAAGCAAATTATGTTTGGTATGAGTATGTTCTCATTGCCAGAATCCGACTAGGGCCGGACGAGGTGGTCGCCATGCCGCACTTGGAAACGTACGGGTGGGTCAAGGCGATGCACCGCCGACTCCTGGGGGCGATCCCCGAGTTTTGGTTGCGGGCACTGGAGAAGAAGACTTTTAAGAAGAATTTTAGCCTACGGACAATTTATAATAAAACCTCTCCCAGTGCGAAATCCCAGTCGGGGTATCAAAACGGGAAAGGGTGGTTCACACCACATTAGACCCCGATGTAATTTTTGGAAACATTTATCCAAAATCTTCAGACCGTAAGACTTCCAATATGCCATCAAACAATAAACACTAATAAATACTTCACGCAATGCAGAATTAAAGATAGTCCCGATTGCCCGTTTTGTGAAGATTCAGTAGGATCGATTTACCATTGCTTTACCAAGTGTTAACATATTTTAAAGTCGAAAGCACCATTTAAGAATTTTTTTAAACAACTTGTTAAGACTAGAAATCCTCTGAACTCATTTACGCTGTGTTTTGACTTCACAAACACAGAACATGCTGTAGCACCCAGAAATGTAGTCACTTACCTTTTAAATTTATATATATACCTTCAGAATGGCTTCGAAAACACGAAACTTAAGGCCGGTGGTCCCCAACATGGGTGATATTTAACAACATATTACATCGAAAGATAAAAGATGAACACTTCTGTACAAGTAACACCGAGTACGCGAGGACACTCTTTTTAAACAGATCAGGAACCAGGCAGGAACAACTTCCTATGCGATGTAGACGAACAATTTAAAATTGTCAATTTGGCGTTTGTAAAACCATATGACCCCCCATGAAGGGTAAAGGACCCCTCCCCTTATCTGACTGACAAATTGATTCCTGTGAAACTGAACCAGTTAAAAGCAACACCCCTTCCTCGCCCCCCCCCCACTCCCACTACAATCAATTGATCCCCGGTCCTCCATTCCAACCCCCAACAGTCCTCCGAAATCATAAGCCAAAGAGGACCATGAGAAACGAAACGTGTACTCATAAACTGCCCCCCCGCCCCCCCACCCGCCACTCCGCACCTTCCAAACTCAATCAATCCCCATTATCTCCAACTCCGCCCCCAACAGTCCTCCGATGTATACTGAAACGATAAAACATGTACTCCCCAATTATATCAATTTTCTTTCAGCTATACGAGCTACCATTATTAATTTCGTTTTATATATTATTCTTATATATGATCCCCTCTACTGACATTTAGATGGTTCTTTTTAAATCGGTGTGTGTGCGCGTGCATTGGCAGGGAGGGGTGTGGCGTTAAGTTGTGTCCATCTGTGCGTGTGTCTCCGGGATCTGAGTGATCAATCTGGATCTGAGGGGTAAAACCTGGATCTGAGCGGTCGAATCTGAATCTAAAGATCCAAACCTGGATTTGATGGGTTAATCTGGATCTGGGAGGTCAAATCTGGATCTCAGGAGTCAATCTGGATCTGAATGGTCAAATCTGGATCAAAGGATCAGAAACTAGATATGATGGGTCAATCTAGATATGATGGGTCAATCTGCATCTGGGAGTTCAAATCCGGATCTGGTGAGTCAATCTGCATCGGAAAGGTCAAATCGGGATCTGAGGGGTTAGTCCCGGGTGTGTGTGTGTATCTCCGTAGGTCGCCTTTGTAGGCCGCCGAAAATAACATTTCCGTCATCATCCTTTAACTTGTTGGTAACGGTCTCGATTAAATATGGTAACATTCAAGTTTGTATTCCAATATTCCTATATTCATTCTATTGCCAAGGGGGCTTGGAATACTTAATATATGCTTAATTAATTCCCCAATATTAGGGACCCTAGGTTTAACCCATCTCAGTAACACGGCACACCACATCCAAATGGCACGTATATATTTTTTTTACATTCATGCGTGTGTTTATTGTACTATAGGGGGCCATGGGCCCATGAGTACATACAAGTAACTAAATCCAGCATACGTCACACATAAGAATTTTGGAGCTTAAATACATTGAAAACAAAACACCCTAGATTACACAGCGTATGTGGATTCTGGGTGGAAAACAGGGCAACAGATTTAGTTTACTTGGGTTTCTAGATGAATTATGAATAACTGTATTGCGCAAATCGGCATATAATGGACATATCATTATAACATGATATTCGTCTTCAATGGTGCACGTTCCTGATAGAATACAATATTTACAAAGTCTATTTTCCCTGTCTAACCTACCTCGTTCTTTCTCTATAGCTAAGTTATGACTACTACAGCGTAATCTAGATAGTGCCACTCGGTGGCGCCTGACTGTCACATGACTCAAATAACTTTCCAGTGCTAACGAGGCCTTAAACTGGCGATAGGTATCAAGCTTGGTGTAGCTAGACAAAGATGCAACCCATTCCTGATCAGCAGTGTCATGGAGACGTTGCTTAAAACTGTAAAGAAACCTTGTGGTATCACCAACACCCTGATTCTGCCATACATAGCCGTACCCGTATCTATACAAAAGTCTTTGCATTTTGGTCGCCCATGTACGCTTGCCGGCTTGGTCATAAATATACAAAAGTTGATAACAAGAGCGGGGATAACTCCCCTCACGCTGCGCGTAGACTAGCTTAATCCAGTACATTACGAATCTCAGCATGTATTTTGTGCCCAGGGGTCGTCTGCCACATTCACCTAGTAAACCTAGAATACATTCTATGTCTTCTCTGTATTCAAAACCCCACAATTCTGAACTATAGAACAAAATAGGTACAATCATTTGATCCAAATAAATTTAGAGCTAATCGAACCGGGAGGTCACCACAGGTTTTTCTTAAACGACGTGGAGTATAAACACCTTTGTTGGCCTGCTCTCGTAAAGTTTTCATGGCTACAGACCATTTTAAGCTTGAGGAAAATACCATACCTAAATACTTATAGTATGTGGTAGTTTCTACCTCTTTTCCTTTGAAATACCACTTACCACTCATTACTGCTCATTTTGGGCGTACTGAGCTGTTCACCTAGTTGGTTCTTTACTATATGCCAAAATTCTCGAGAATTACAATCTGCGTTGCAAAGCTTGTTCAACGAAACATTTTCATAATCATCCTTTTTATGACGACACAGTGAGACGAAGTCCCTTTCAGCGGCTTGGTAGTCCCTGAGCTGCTCACTGCTCCTTACGGATCTGAAACGACGCAGTAAGCGGCACTTCCTCTTTTTTGCAGCTACACATTCGCTATCCCACCACTCTGAGTCCCTGTTTCGTTTGACCTTTTTATGTCTGAGAGGCACCTCCATGGACGCCGAGGCGCGTTGAACAAGCTTTGTCAGGAGATCAGCAGATGTATTAACATCACATTCGGTTACCGATTGTTCAAAATCGATGATCAACTCCGAATTCACTTCGTCAGTGAGACACTCAATAAAATTCTGAGACACATTGCTAGTCTCGTCATATCGGTTACATTTAAGTGTGGAGAATATTGGGTAGTGGTCAGATATATCAGACGATCCTACTTCAAAATCAGTAAAACTATTAAAGATATTTGTCGATGCTGCAATATAATCAACAGTGTACCGATCGGCCATTTAATACATGTACACCAATAGTTTTACACATTTCTAAAAACGATAGGCCGAAGGTGTTTACACGACGATTGTTGTCGCGCAATCGCCGCGGTATGTTAAACGTATTAGATTCGTACCCACCACTGTTAGGCAAGTGTTCGTTACTGTCATCTAGAATAAAGTCTAGTAAGTCGCCCGTGCGGGCGTTGGAATCTCCTGCCAAAAACACGTTACAGTCGCCAAGTTCTGATTTGATATCAACAAGAGTTTCATAGAAATCTACGATGCCATTTGTTTCTGCTCTGTTATCATAAAAGGTAGAGCTCTCATTTGGTATATATGCGAAAACACAGAGGGTGTCTTCTCTCTAATTGAAAATAATCTTTATCTAAACATAAGAAAATACCATAATCACATTTATCAATGTATTTTACTTGGGAAGCGATGTCATTCTTAATCAGAACAGCTATACCGCCAGGTTGGCGATCATATTTAGATCTTCGGTGACCGTGTAATACATGATAGGTATAACCTTCCAAAAAGTTTTCAATGTCCGTATCGGTTCTAGTCCATGTTTCTCCAAGCGCTACAATATCAAACCTGGACAAGTATTCTTTCGTAGTCGGGTCGTTGCTGCATGTAGATAATCCGTGTATATTCCAGTATAATAACTTTAGTGAACCGGGAACTTGCTGTTGGAGGACGAAGGGGCCCTGGCCAACATCCTACGCTTGGGGCGTGGAAATGATCTGATCTCCATCCCCTACGCGGTAGATCTCGTTGTTGAAGTACAATTTGTTGTACCTGAGGGAGGCGCGCTGACCTTGGTCCCGCGCCTCCCTCAGCCTCGGGTAGATGAGTTGGCGCTGATGGCGGACATGGCGACTGAGGTCCTCTGATATTGTAACCGTTGATTCTTTCGGAAGGGACCTGGCCTTTTCCAGGACATTTGACTTTGTTTTCCAGCTATATACATGTATATACGTATTACAGTCTTATCTTGAGGTACAAATGACTAGTCCTAAGTTCAAGTGGGCATAAGTCTTTCGACACATCGTAAGTAGCTCTTGGGTCCTATATAACGCCGATAACGGTGGCCAATGCTCACTCGGAGACAGGCGGCTGGCAGAGCACGAAAAGTTAGGTAATCTCAATTTGCTATCTGAGTAAAACACAACATAATTGACACGGACGGACGTGCCACATTTTAAAAAAAAGAGAGGGGAGAGGACCGACAAACAGTGGAACTAAACAGAACATACTCTGCTCTCTGCTGCAATGTTAGATCTGACATCAAAACTTTGATACAGAGGTAGATATTTTGATCGGCATTATAACTACAACTACATATATCCATTAATCTTGAGGGGCCGGCGCGACAGCTCAGTGGGCTAGAACGCTCGCATTGAGTGCTCTGGTCACCTGAGTGCCTAACGGCACGTGGGTCGGTGGTTCGAGCCCTGCTGTGGCCATGTCTGTGTGGTCGCAGGATCAAGATCCCATGTCTTTCTTCGTAAAGAGTAGGGGGTTACCCCGGGGGCATGGCTCCATTCCCTTCCTTCTCCCATTGACGCGATATGACCAAAAGTTGTTAAAGCGTCCTGAATAACCAACCAACCAACCAACCATTAATCTTGAACATATTTAAGGTAATATTCGTATTGGTGCTAAACGTCTTAAATCTCCACAAATGTATGGTCTATAATATAAACGTCTTAATTTAATGTAGTTGCACACTCCTCACTATAAGGGGTCTAAAAGCGCTGGTACAGTGTCTGATTTGTTCAAAATTCTCAGTGTTGAGTGTCGAGTTTTCAAATGTGTCGCGCTATATTTCCCCATTGTTTTTCGTTAGTCACCGAAATCTGAGTAGAAGTAGCCCTAAAGCGAGAGTCAGTCGCATTCACCAATTTCGTTTTATCGGCATTTGATGACTGGTTGATGTAAAAAAGAAAGTGTAACTATAAGTGTGTTACTCTGTTATATCAGGACGAGGGGGTGGGCTAGGGTTGGGAGAAGGGGAAATGGGTCCATCACGAAAAACAACGCTGTGGGGTTGATCCAAACCTAATTCACATTGCAGTTTTTATTATTTGAATACATGCTTCAAAAAGGGGCCTGCCAGACCCCACCCATACTTTAGCATCGTGGTCTTTCGAAGTCTAAATCGTACTCCAATTTATGTTGCTTTGAGCAATCTACGGTTACCATTACTTTGGATAGTTCATCCTTATCCCTGTCCACTATTTGCTCACTATTTGGGAGGAGACATTGAATGGAAAGTGGACGCTCTCACCCACATTAAAATCTTATTCATCTATATCCTGAATGAGTCATTTTCTGTAAAAAGTTTATTTATTTAACGAGGTTACTGATAACGAATACTCACACATCTGTCCTTGATCCGTCAGTGCATTGTTAAAAATGATAAAACAAATATATGAGTGTTCCTCTATTGTACATAGTGCTAAAAAACACCATTACACAGCATACGATTACACTAGGGATCAACTAGAGATAAAATGCGGATTAAACAAAGTGTCATCTGTTGTTTGGGCTTATCTGCTCCAGTTGAGTTTCGATTGGTCGCCATTATAATTCCACTAACTTGAGGTGAATATTTGTGTTTGTAAAATCTATATATGCGAGTTAGTAATGGCATAAGTAAGAACATAAGGAGTGTGATGCAAGAACATGCTTAGGACATTTAAATTAAATCGTATCGTGGAGGAAAACCTGTATCATGACGCGATCGTCTTGCTGCGCTGACGTCGTGGTTCAGATTGTAAAGTATTAGCGCTGTTTAGCAAAAAATTTAACACTTGAGCATAACATTAACCTCCAAAGTATCTGCCTTGTCTATCGCCATGTCACGCGGGACATTCTTTTGTACGTATTCCTTTCTTTTTCGTTGCAGGACGTAGCCAGAATGGGTGCATGTTTACAGAAGAGGTCTCGACGAACGCGGACGTGGGACTCAGATCTGTAAGTGTCTTTATATCATAATTTTATTAAGACACTTCTTTGTTAACCACCAATATAATCCTACTCACCATCTACGACCTCTGGCATACCGCCATCGGCCTCTTGTTCAACACCAACCACATCTTGTGCTTCTCCATCAACACTTTTATTGGCACCACTATCAACGTATTATGGCCGGTACCGTAACATATGGCATAATGGTTGGTGGCATGACAGCTGTGGCATTGACAGGTAACGTTACAACTGGCACAATGGCTGGTAACGCTACAGTTGGGATAATGGCTGGTAGTTCAACCGTTGGAGCAACGGCTAGTAGCGCTATAGCTTGGAATATGGATGGTAGTTCTACTGTTGGAGCAATGGCTGGTAACGCTAAAGCTTGGGGCAATGGGTGGCAGTTCTACCCTTCGAGCAATGGCTGGTGACCCTACAGTTGGGACAATGGGTGGCAGTTCTACCCTTGGAGCAATAGCTGGTAACGCTAAAGCTGGGGCAATGGGTCGCAGTTCTACCCTTAGAGCAATGGCTGGTAACGCTACGGTTGGGGCATTGGGTGGCAGTTCTACCCTTGGAGCAATGGCTGATAATCCTCCAGCTGGGACAATGGCTGGTAGTTCTACCGTTGGAACAATGACTGGTAACGTTAGAACTGGGGCAATGACACACAGACCGACAGCACAGAGCTCAGTGACACCCAGACCGACAGCACACAGCTCAGTGACACACAGACAGACAACACGCAGCTCAGTGACACACAGACCGACAGCACACAGCTCAGTGACACACAGACATACAACACACAGCTCAGTGACACACAGACCGACAGTACGCAGCTCAGTGACACACAGACAGACAACACACAGCTCGGTGGCACACAAACAGCACAGAGCCTGACCACACACATCTCAGTAACAAACATACCGACAACACACAGCGCGGTGGCACACAGACCGACAGCACAAGGCTAAGTGACTCACAGACCGACAGCCTACAGCTCAGTGACAGACAAGCCGAAAGCCCACTGTTCAGTGTGTGACACACACACCGAGAATGACATATTAGTTACGCACAGACCGACAGCACATAACTCGGTGACACACAGTGACAGACAGACCGACAGCACAGAACTATGTGACACATACCGACACTTCACAGCTCAGTGACACGCATACCGACATCACACAGCTCGGTGACATACAGACGGACAGCAAATAGCTCGGTGACAATCATACCGACAGCACACAGCTCAATGAAACACATACCGACAACACACATGTCAGTGACGCACAGACCGACAGCACACATCTGATTCAGATTCAGATTCAAAATCATTTATTCGTCAAAGCGATAATGTTTAATACATAAATGATCATAGATGAAAGATAAACATCACTTTAACACAGGAGACTCAGACTAAGTTTGAACACCGCTCTCGTCTGAGCCACCTGGAGTTGTTGTAACATAGACGAATGATATAACTGGAACTCAAACAGTGAGAAAAGCACGAGATTTTCTATTATATGTTACTTACAAATTGTGAGTTGTGAGAGGGCTGATGTTGAGGGGGGGGGGGCGGGCGGGCGCGGGGGAGCGGTCGCGGTGGAGGGGAGGGGCGAGGCGCAGGGGCTAGTTTTATTTCTGACATATATGGCAATTCAAAAGACTACAATGGTCAGAATAATTGCTTATGATATTATCTTTTATATACTTTGAGAATCCTATCAGGCTGTGCGTATTGATCTTATCTAAAATTATTGCAGGTTCGGTATTTACAATTTCAATTAGGCAATGTCTAATGCATTTCTTCGCATAATCATGGTAAACTCTACGTGTATGAGCATAATCCTTATATCTTGTATTATGTGAGTGTATTTCGTAGGCACGTGTTATGGGGATCTGTGAGAAGTACGTGGGGAGATTATTATTTTTTAATTTATGATAGAACTTTAATTTTTGTAAACGGTGAATATCTCCCAGTTTTAGTAGGTTTAGCTGTTTAAAAAGGGGCTCGCTGTGAGCTTTAAAATTGCTCAGCGATATAATTCTTACTGCCCTTTTCTGTAGTTTATATATTCGTTCCCTACAGTAACCCCAAGCTAGTATGCCGTAGTTTATGTACGGGAGAATGAGGGAATTGTATATAGTTAGAAGAGTGTATTTGGGCAGAGTATATTTGAGTCTATTCAATATTCCCATGACCTTTGAGATTTTAATGCAGATCTTGTCAACATGACTATGCCACTTCATATTCTTGGTAATTGTTAAACCCAGCATGTTGAATTCATCTACGCATTCAACTTTTACCTCATTTATTACAATATCTGGCAACTGCAGTTTCTTGCCAGGCATATGAAAGACCATGAATTTACTCTTACTAGGATTTAATGACAGTCTACTGGCAATTAACCATTTGCTTATATTACTTAGTTCATCGTTTAATAAGGCACTGGAGGATGCTGATGTATCAGTTTGTACTGGGCTTAAGGTACCTATCAGAGTAGTGTCATCTGCATACAATATAAAATGAAAGAGGTCGCTGGCCGACGTGATATCATTCATGTACGTGATAAAAAGAAGCGGACCCAGTATTGAACCTTGGGGGACTCCTGTTGTTAAACGGGCCAACTCGGAGCCATAGTTATCAATTTCAACATATTGTTTACGATCGGTTAAATAATTCTTTAGCACTTCTAGAGCCATGTCACGTATGCCATAATGGCTCAATTTATAAATCAATATTTTGTGATCTATTGTGTCAAAGGCTTTAGATTGGTCTAGGAAAATATTAAACGGAGTTTTTCCATTATCCATATATTGCATAGTTCGATCAATTAGTTCAAGATTAGCTAATTATGTAGAATGTTTTAATCTAAATCCGTATTGACTACTATTGAAGAGATTATGTTGCTGGAAGTGTTTAAGAATTTGATTTGCTGATGCCTTTTCAAATACCGTGGATATTGCCGGTAATAATGATATTGGTCTATAGTTGTTGAATGAAGTTACGTCACCAGTTTTATGAACGGGAGTTACTTTGGCTATCTTTAACTTATCAGGAAAAGTCCCAGTTGTGAGTGTTTGATTAATTATCAGCGATAAGGTTCGAGTTAATTTTGGCTTAATCACTTTGAGAAGTTTAACCGAGATGCCGTCATGACCACAGCTGGGTTTGGGTTTCAGTTTATCAATTATATCTCCTATTTCGTTTGAATCGGTTAACGTAAATTGCAAGGTATCTGGGCTTGGGTTTTTTAAGTATGCCTTAAACTGGTCACCTGAGTTAGTAAGTTCTTCAGCAAGGTTGGGACCAATATTAGCAAAAAAATCATTAAATTTAGTGGCTATGTCTTGCTTATCAGAGATTGTTCTGCCATCTACCCTAAATATACCTAGGGTATTCCCTTTTGTCTTTTTGCGATTTAACACCTCTGTAAGTGCTGTCCAAGTTTGCTTGATATCGCTTTTACATTTAGAAAAATCTGCATGACAGTAATGTCCTTTGGCTTCAGCAATCATGCGACGCAATATTCCATTATAAGTTTGTAGGTTTACTTTGAGGGCGTCAAATAAAGGCGATGTTTGTGGGGTTTTCTTTAACCTTTTATATAGCTCATCCCTATAGTTGATCGACTTTAGAATCCCACTGGAAATCCAATTTGATTTTGTATGCTTATATTTAGAAAATTTCACTAATTTTGTCGGAAGGCAATTTTCTTTGGATGTTCGAACAAGATTTTCAACAATATCATAATTACTATTTGGATTCGAGCTAACATTTTTATCTAGTCTGTGGTAGATCTCATGTGATTTTATCTCCTCTCTGATTTTTCATTACAGAATCATGGTCGTAGGTTTTGATTATAATCATTTTCGGAACCATTTGTTTAACTTGAGGATGTGGTATACTGATAAAGCACGGCAGATGGTCCGAGATTGCTTTTACTAGTATACCAGCATTGGCTTGAAGCATGTGTGATGATATTTTACAAAACAGATTGTCAATGAGAGATGCTCTATGTCTTGATATGCGTGTTGGCAGCGTAATTCTTGGGAAAAAACTGTGAGTTGTTATCATATCAAAAAAATCGCTAATGCATTGTTTTTCATGGATCTTAAGGAGATCAATATTAAAATCACCGGCTATGACAAACTCCTTGTTGTGCTTCTCTACATAATTGAGAGCTTGGCTGAATTCTTCAGTAAACTGTTTGTAATTACTAATTAATTCACATGGGGGTCTATATATATTTCCAATAATAATAGTTTTGTTCCAACAAGAACTAGATATTTCTATAAATAATCCTTCCCACGTTGTTTTATCGACAACATTTGCCACAATATTATAATTAAGATCTTCACGTATATATGTAATAATGCGCAGTGCATGCTTTACCCTGTGATATTGTGGTATAGCCATTGAGCTTAAAGCGAGATATATCACAATCCTCCGACAGCCAGCTCTCTTGAATACATATAACCGAAAAATATTGACCTTTACTTTGCATAATTTCTGTAAATAGTTTAATTTCCTCAAATTTAGCCGAGATAGAGCAACAATTAAGACCTAGTACAGTGAACCGTCCCTTACAAAAGTCTATGAGATTATCGTCTGAGCAGTATGGAGAGTGCCTAATGAGATCTGGTCCATCGCTGCCTTCTTCATCATTATCAGTCTGGAGAACCGAGCATAAAGAGTTTGGCGTCACGCCGCCAAACTGTCTTAGCATGGACTCATCTAAGGACATTTTACCAGTACTATTAACTCTTCGTCCGATAATATTGACTCAAGATATGCCATTTGAGAAATACATTTCATACCATGAAGTTGAATATAATTGAGTTTAAACCACCTGAGAATCACAGTCCGTAAACATGCCCTCGCGCCCCAAAAAACAACGAGCAAACCCTGCGCCACAACAGTCATGGAGCACAAAATACAACAGCTCAAAACAGACAAACACGAAACATATTTACAGAGAGTGTGAACGCAAAGTACCACAGTCACAGTCAATACATGAGGGTTCGGTGGTATTGAATTATGTCAAAGAACGATAATGGGTGGGAGAGGACCCAGAACCTACCCCGAGACTAGGCACCCGTGTTACGTCCGGCCTGGGATGCTCGAGGGGGGTGGGGTAATGGGCGTCACATATGGATTGACTTAGTTGTATTTGGGGGTGGGGCTGGGCGTAAACAACGCGGGCGTCTTATATTATACATCATACAGTATACAGTAACATACCATACATTGTCTCTAGTTTAACCTACCAAATGGGTGCAGAACCCTTAGGTTTTGGGAGTTTAAGTGTCCAGGATGGCTCGCTGTTTATGTTCTCGCAGCGCTGATTCGACCGCCGCTTCCAGCAGCTTGAAGCTGTCCCTCTTTGATGTTTTCTCTGCGAAGCGCCTGGTGATAACGATGATGACGTTGTCGATGTTATGGCGCCTCAGAATGTATCACACGTGGCGGCCGGTCCCATGGTCGCCATCGTCATTCCACCCCTCCTGGTTGTTGGCGAGGCGGTAGGCTACGATGTTATGCATCGCCATGGCCCGCTTCGGGACCAGCAGCAGGCGGTGCTGAGTCTTCCTCACATCCTGGAGCGTCTTGACGGGGGCGATCGTGGCGTAGGCTGTAGCTCCTTTTTGCGTGATTAGTTCTCCCAGAATTTGCTCCGGTGCATCAGATGCTTCTTCTTCCCTTTGCTGAGGTGAGAGGCTCATCACATCGTTGGCCGATGTTGTGGTCAAATCAGGCTTTTGTCGTTCGTTATTGATGTATAACGCGTCATTGGTCACCCGGGTCTGAATACGGTGGGGGGCAGCCTTATCCCTGGCCGCCTGCGCACGTTCGCCGTACTCTCGCCGCCTCTCATAGATATCCGTGGGGTAATGCGGGGTGATCTTAATGAGGTCTTTACCCCTTGGAAGTTTCTTTCGAGAGAATTCCAATAACTGATCTACGTCTTTTTGGGAAGTGAGCCTTGCCACTACGACTCGCGGGCGAGTATGGCTACCTTTGTAACCCAGACGATGACACCTTTCCAGGTTGACGCTGTCACGATATCCATTTTGTTGGAGAAATGCTGCAATTTTTTATTCACAGTTCTCAGTTGTTTGCTTCTCTGGCTGCTCTTCAGGCAAGTTATGAAAAAGTACATTGTTTTTCATAGATCTGTACTTTAGTTCCGTACATTCTTGTTGAAGAGTTTTAATTAGTCCATCTTGCTTTATCACTATGGCTTTCAACAAGGCTGTTTCTTCTTGCAGATCATTTATTTCCTGGCTATGTGTGGCTATTTGTCCATAATTGCTTCCCTGTTCTTTCGCTGCTGACGCCAACTGATCCAATACACCCTCAGGGCCATCTCAATGACACATATGCCAAGAGCACACAGCTTGATGACACACATACCGACAACACGCAGTTCAGTGACACACATACCGACTGCTCACAGCTCGTTAACACACAGACCGACAGCACACAACTTAATTACGCATCGACCGACGGCATGCAGGTCGGTGACACACTTACCAACAACATGCAGCTCGGTGACACATAGAGCGACAGTACACAGCTCAGTGACACACAGACCAACAGCACACAGCTCGGTGACACACAGACCGACAGAACACAGCTCGTTGACACACAGACCGACAGCACACAGTTCAGCGACACAGAGACCGACAGTGAACAGCTCGTTGACACACAGACCGACAGCACACAGTTTAGCTACGCACAGACCAACAGCACGCAGCTCGATGACACAGAGACCGCCGGCACACAGCTCGGTGACACAGACCGACAGCAGACAAGTTAGTGACACAAAGACCCATAGAATAGAGCTCTGTGACAGGCAAACCGACTGATCACAGTTCAGTGACACAAAGACCGACAGCACACGGCTCGTTGGCACACAGACCGACAGCACACAGCTCAGCGACACAGAGACCGACAGTTGGCACTCCCGCCTACAGTACACACCTCGGTGACAGGCAGACCGACAGCATCATATCAGTGACACACATACCGACTGCACACAGCGCAATGACACAAACCGACAGCACACAGCTCGGTGACACGTACACTGACTGCAAGCAGATTAGTGACACACAGATGAGCGAAACACAGATTAGTGAAACACAGATTAGTGACACAGATTAGTGACACGCAGATTAGTGTCACTAAGATTAGTGACACACAGACAGACAGCACGCAATTCAGTGACACACAGACTGACAGCACACAGATCACTGACACACAGACCGACATCACACAGCTCGGTGACACGTACACTGACTGCACGCAGATTAGTGACACACATATTAGTGAAACACAGATTAGAGAAACACAGATTAGTGACAAACAGATTAGAGACACGCAGATTAGTATCACTCAGATTAGTGACACACAAACCGACAGCACGCAATTCAGTGACACACAGACTGACAGTACACAGCTCTCTGATATACAGACCGACATCACACAACTCAATGACACACAGTCGGACAGCACACAGCTCAGTGACACACATTCCGACAGCACACAGCTCAGTGACACGCAGACCGACAGCACACAGCTGAGTGCCACAAAGGCAGTTTAGTGACACACAGGCCGACAGAACACAACCCAGTGACACACAGACCGATAGCACACATCTCAGTGACACACAGATCGACAACACACAGCTCAATGACACACAGACCGACAGCACACAGCTCGGTGACACGTACACTGACTGCACGCAGATTAGTGGCATACAGATTAGTGAAACATAGATTAGTGACACAGAGATTAGTGACACGCAGATTAGTGTCACTAAGATTAGTGACACACAGACCGACAGCACGCAATTCAGTGACACACAGACTGACAGCGCACATATCACTGACACACAGACCGACAGCACACAGCTCAGTGCCACAAAGGCAGACACCAAACAGCTCAGTGACATACAAATCAACAGGACACAGCTCGGTGACTCACAAACGGACAGCACACAGCTCGTTGACACACAGACCGATAGCACACATCTCAGTGACACACATACCGACAATACACAGCTCAATGACACACAGACCGACAGCACACAGTTTAGCTACGCACAGACCAACAGCACGCAGCGACATATAGACCGACAGCACACAGCTCAGTGACACACAGACCGACAGCAAACAGGTCAAAGACAAACAGACCGACAGCACACAGCTCAGCGATACACAGACAGCACAGAGCTTGGGGACACACAGACTGACACACATCTCAGTAACAAACGTACCGGTAACACACAGCTCGGTGGCACATAGACCGAGCTTGGGGACACACAGACTGACACACATCTCAGTAACAAACGTACCGGTAACACACAGCTCGGTGGCACATAGACCGACAGCACACGGCTCAGTGACGCACAGACCGACGGCACACAGTTTGGCGACCTACACCCCGACGGCACACAGCTCGGTGACACATAGACCGTCGGCACACAGATAATTGACACACAGACCGACAGCTCAAAGCTCGGTAACACACAGACCAAGAGCACACAGCTTAATTACGAACATACCGACAACACACAGCACAGTGACACACAGACCGAGAGTACGCAGCACAGTGACACACATACCGACAGAACACTGCACAGTGACACGGACACCGACAGAACACCACTCAGTGACGCACATACCGAGAGAAAAGAGATCAGCGACACACAGACCGACAACACGGAGCTCAATGACACACAGACTCCTAGCACACAGCTCGTTGAGACACAGACCGACAGCACGCACCTCGGTGACACGCAGACCGACAGCTCCATCTCAATGACACATGAGCCGACAGCACACACCTCACTGACACACAGACCGACAGCACACAGCTCAGTGACACACCCCGGCGGGGCCCAGTTCGGAGACACCCACCCTGAAAGCACACAGCTCGGTGACACACTTACCACCAGCACACAGCTCGGTGACACACAGGCCGTCGGCACACAGCTCGGTGACACAGACCGACAGCACACAGTTGAATGACACAAAAACCGAGAGGACACAGGATTGTTACGCAGAGACCGACATCACACAGCTCGGTGACACACAGACCGACATCACACAGCTCGGTGACACAAAGACCGATAGCACACAACCTGGTGACACACACACTGACAGCACACAGCTCAGAGACACACAGTCCGACAGCACATAGCTCGGTGACACACAAGCCGATAACACACAGCTCGGTGACACACAGTCCGACAGCACATAGCTCAGTGACACAGAAGCTGACAGCACACAGCTCGGTGACACACAGTCAGACAGCACATAGCTCGGTGACACACCAGCCGACAGCACACAGCTCGGTGACACACATACCGACAGTGCACAGCTTGCTACCAAACAGACCAACAGCACACAGCCCGATAACAAAGGCCGGGCAAAGCTCAGAGACACGCAGGCCGACAGTACACTGCTACGTGACACACAAACCGACAGTAAATGGCTCAGTGATACACAGACCGACAGCATATAGCTCAGTGACGCATAGAACGACAGCACACAGCTCGATGACACAAAGACGAACAGCACTTGGATCAATGACACACAGACCGACAGCACGCAGCTCAGTGACACTCAGACCGCCAGCATATAGCTCAGCAACACAAAGTCCGACAACACACATCTGTGTGATACACTAACCGACATCACGCAGTTCAGTGACATAATCAAACAGCACACAGCTCGGTAACTCACAGACTAACAGCACACAGCTCGGTAACACAGACGGCAGACAGCACACAGCTCGATGACACACAACCCCACTGCACATTACTCGGTGACACACGGACCGACAGCACACAGTACAGTGATACACAGTCCGACAGCACACAGCTCGGTGATACGCAGACCAACAGAACACAGCTCGGCAATACACAGACCGACAGCATACTGCTCGGTGACACGCAAACCGACAGCACACAGCTCAGTGATACACAGTCCGACAACACGCAGCTGTGATACACAGACTGACAGCACACAGCTCGGTGGCGCCCAGACTGACAGTACACAGCTCGGTGACGCACAGACTGACAGCACACAGATCGTTCACACGCAGAACGACAGCACACAGCTCGGTGCCACACATACCGAGAGCGCACAGCTTATTGACACACAGACCGACCGCCTACCGGTTGGTGAGACACGGACAGACAACACACAGCTCGGTGACACACATACCATCAGAACGCAGCTCGGTAACGCACAGACCAACAGCACACAGCTCGGTGACTCACAGGCCGACAGCACACATTACGCTGACAGACAGACCGACAGCACACAGTACAGTGATACGCAGACCGACAGCACACATCTCGGTAACATAGAGACTAACAGCGCACAGCTCGGTCGGCAGAGACCGCACACAGCTCAGAGAAACACAGACCGACAGCACACTGCCCAGTGACACACAGTCCGACAGCACACAGCTCGGTAACACACAGACCGACAGCACTCAGCTCGGTGACACGCAGACCGACAGCACACAGCTCAGTGACACCCAGTCTGACAGTTCACAGCTCGGTGACACACAGTCCACAGCATACAGCTCGGTGACTAACATCGCGACAACGCCCAGCCCGGTGAAACACAGTCCGACAGCACACAGCTCGATGACACACAGCCCCATGGCACACTACTCGGTGACTCACGGACCGACAGCACACAATACAGTGATACACAGTCCGACAGCACACAGCTCGGTGACACGCAGACCGACAGCACACTGCTCGGTGACACGCAAACCGACAGCACACAGCTCAGTGACACACAGACCGACAACACGGAGCTCAATGATACACAGACTCCTAGCACACAGCTCGTTGAGACACAGACCGACAGCACGCACCTCGGTGACACGCAGACCGACAGCTCCATCTCAATGACACATGAGCCGACAGCACACACCTCACTGACACACAGACCGACAGCACACAGCTCAGTGACACACCCCGGCGGGGCCCAGTTCGGAGACACCCACCCTGAAAGCACACAGCTCGGTGACACACTTACCACCAGCACACAGCTCGGTGACACACAGGCCGTCGGCACACAGCTCGGTGACACAGACCGACAGCACACAGTTGAATGACACAAAAACCGAGAGGACACAGGATTGTTACGCAGAGACCGACATCACACAGCTCGGTGACACACAGACCGACATCACACAGCTCGGTGACACAAAGACCGATAGCACACAACCTGGTGACACACACACTGACAGCACACAGCTCTGTGACACACAAGCCGATAACACACAGCTCGGTGACACACAGTCCGACAGCACATAGCTCAGTGACACAGAAGCTGACAGCACACAGCTCGGTGACACACAGTCAGACAGCACATAGCTCGGTGACACACCAGCCGACAGCACACAGCTCGGTGACACACATACCGACAGTGCACAGCTTGCTACCAAACAGACCAACAGCACACAGCTCGATAACAAAGGCCGCACACAGCTCAGAGACACGCAGGCCGACAGTACACTGCTACGTGACACACAAACCGACAGTAAATGGCTCAGTGATACACAGACCGACAGCATATAGCTCAGTGACGCATAGAACGACAGCACACAGCTCGATGACACAAAGACGAACAGCACTTGGATCAATGACACACAGACCGACAGCACGCAGCTCAGTGACACTCAGACCGCCAGCATATAGCTCAGCAACACAAAGTCCGACAACACACATCTGTGTGATACACTAACCGACATCACGCAGTTCAGTGACATAATCAAACAGCACACAGCTCGGTAACTCACAGACTAACAGCACACAGCTCGGTAACACAGACGGCAGACAGCACACAGCTCGATGACACACAACCCCACTGCACATTACTCGGTGACACACGGACCGACAGCACACAGTACAGTGATACACAGTCCGACAGCACACAGCTCGGTGATACGCAGACCAACAGAACACAGCTCGGCAATACACAGACCGACAGCATACTGCTCGGTGACACGCAAACCGACAGCACACAGCTCAGTGATACACAGTCCGACAACACGCAGCTGTGATACACAGACTGACAGCACACAGCTCGGTGGCGCCCAGACTGACAGTACACAGCTCGGTGACGCACAGACTGACAGCACACAGATCGTTCACACGCAGAACGACAGCACACAGCTCGGTGCCACACATACCGAGAGCGCACAGCTTATTGACACACAGACCGACCGCATACCGGTTGGTGAGACACGGACAGACAACACACAGCTCGGTGACACACATACCATCAGAACGCAGCTCGGTAACGCACAGACCAACAGCACACAGCTCGGTGACTCACAGGCCGACAGCACACATTACGCTGACAGACAGACCGACAGCACACAGTACAGTGATACGCAGACCGACAGCACACATCTCGGTAACATAGAGACTAACAGCGCACAGCTCGGTCGGCAGAGACCGCACACAGCTCAGAGAAACACAGACCGACAGCATACTGCCCAGTGACACACAGTCCGACAGCACACAGCTCGGTAACACACAGACCGACAGCACTCAGCTCGGTGACACGCAGACCGACAGCACACAGCTCAGTGACACCCAGTCTGACAGTTCACAGCTCGGTGACACACAGTCCACAGCATACAGCTCGGTGACTAACATCGCGACAACGCCCAGCCCGGTGAAACACAGTCCGACAGCACACAGCTCGATGACACACAGCCCCATGGCACACTACTCGGTGACTCACGGACCGACAGCACACAATACAGTGATACACAGTCCGACAGCACACAGCTCGGTGACACGCAGACCGACAGCACACTGCTCGGTGACACGCAAACCGACAGCACACAGCTCAGTGACACACAGACCGACAACACGGAGCTCAATGATACACAGACTCCTAGCACACAGCTCGTTGAGACACAGACCGACAGCACGCACCTCGGTGACACGCAGACCGACAGCTCCATCTCAATGACACATGAGCCGACAGCACACACCTCACTGACACACAGACCGACAGCACACAGCTCAGTGACACACCCCGGCGGGGCCCAGTTCGAAGACACCCACCCTGAAAGCACACAGCTCGGTGACACACTTACCACCAGCACACAGCTCGGTGACACACAGGCCGTCGGCACACAGCTCGGTGACACAGACCGACAGCACACAGTTGAATGACACAAAAACCGAGAGGACACAGGATTGTTACGCAGAGACCGACATCACACAGCTCGGTGACACACAGACCGACATCACACAGCTCGGTGACACAAAGACCGATAGCACACAACCTGGTGACACACACACTGACAGCACACAGCTCTGTGACACACAAGCCGATAACACACAGCTCGGTGACACACAGTCCGACAGCACATAGCTCAGTGACACAGAAGCTGACAGCACACAGCTCGGTGACACACAGTCAGACAGCACATAGCTCGGTGACACACCAGCCGACAGCACACAGCTCGGTGACACACATACCGACAGTGCACAGCTTGCTACCAAACAGACCAACAGCACACAGCTCGATAACAAAGGCCGCACACAGCTCAGAGACACGCAGGCCGACAGTACACTGCTACGTGACACACAAACCGACAGTAAATGGCTCAGTGATACACAGACCGACAGCATATAGCTCAGTGACGCATAGAACGACAGCACACAGCTCGATGACACAAAGACGAACAGCACTTGGATCAATGACACACAGGCCGACAGCACGCAGCTCAGTGACACTCAGACCGTAGGCATATAGCTCAGCAACACAAAGTCCGACAACACACATCTGTGTGATACACTAACCGACATCACGCAGTTCAGTGACATAATCAAACAGCACACAGCTCGGTAACTCACAGACTAACAGCACACAGCTCGGTAACACAGACGGCAGACAGCACACAGCTCGGTGACACACAACCCCACTGCACATTACTCGGTGACACACGGACCGACAGCACACAGTACAGTGATACACAGTTCGACAGCACCCAGCTCGGTGATACGCAGACCAACAGAACACAGCGCGGCAATACACAGACCGACAGCATACTGCTCGGTGACACGCAAACCGACAGCACACAGCTCAGTGATACACAGTCCGACAACACGCAGCTGTGATACACAGACTGACAGCACACAGCTCGGTGGCGCCCAGACTGACAGTACACAGCTCGGTGACGCACAGACTGACAGCACACAGATCGTTCACACGCAGAACGACAGCACACAGCTCGGTGCCACACATACCGAGAGCGCACAGCTTATTGACACACAGACCGACCGCATACCGGTTGGTGAGACACGGACAGACAACACACCGCTTGGTGACACACATACCATCAGAACGCAGCTCGGTAACGCACAGACCAACAGCACACAGCTCGGTGACTCACAGACCGACAGCACACATTACGGTGACAGACAGACCGACAGCACACAGTACAGTGATACGCAGACCGACAGCACACATCTCGGTAACATAGAGACTAACAGCGCACAGCTCGGTCGGCAGAGACCGCACACAGCTCAGAGAAACACAGACCGACAGCACACTGCCCAGTGACACACAGTCCGACAGCACACAGCTCGGTAACACACAGACCGACAGCACTCAGCTCGGTGACACGCAGACCGACAGCACACAGCTCAGTGACACACAGTCTGACAGTTCACAGCTCGGTGACACACAGTCCACAGCATACAGCTCGGTGACTAACATCCCGACAACACCCAGCCCGGTGAAACACAGTCCGACAGCACACAG
This sequence comes from Arenicola marina, assembly GCA_964019135.1. Classification (NCBI taxonomy): domain Eukaryota; kingdom Metazoa; phylum Annelida; class Polychaeta; family Arenicolidae; genus Arenicola; species Arenicola marina. The sequence goes on from OZ025253.1 coordinate 21,175,248, forward strand.
CTCGATGACACACAGCCCCATTGCACACTACTCGGTGACACACGGACCGACAGCACACAAAACAGTGATACACAGTCCGACAGCACACAGCTCGGTGACACGCAGATCGACAGCACACTGCTCGGTGACACGCAAACCGACAGCACACAGCTCAGTGACACACAGACCGACAACACGGAGCTCAATGATACACAGACTCCTAGCACACAGCTCGTTGAGACACAGACCGACAGAACGCACCTCGGTGACACGCAGACCGACAGCTCCATCTCAATGACACATGAGCCGACAGCACACACCTCACTGACACACAGACCGACAGCACACAGCTCGGTGACACACTTACCACAAGCACACAGCTCGGTGACACACAGGCCGTCGGCACACAGCTCGGTGACACAGACCGACAGCACACAGTTGAATGACACAAAAACCGAGAGGACACAGGATTGTTACGCAGAGACCGACATCACACAGCTCGGTGACACACAGACCGACATCACACAGCTCGGTGACACAAAGACCGATAGCACACAACCTGGTGACACACACACTGACAGCACACAGCTCAGAGACACACAGTCCGACAGCACATAGCTCGGTGACACACAAGCCGATAACACACAGCTCGGTGACACACAGTCCGACAGCACATAGCTCAGTGACACAGAAGCTGACAGCACACAGCTCGGTGACACATAGTCAGACAGCACATAGCTCGGTGACACACCAGCCGACAGCACACAGCTCGGTGACACACATACCGACAGTGCACAGCTTGCTACCAAACAGACCAACAGCACACAGCTCGATAACAAAGGCCGCACACAGCTCAGAGACACGCAGGCCGACAGTACACTGCTACGTGACACACAAACCGACAGTAAATGGCTCAGTGATACACAGACCGACAGCATATAGCTCAGTGACGCATAGAACGACAGCACACAGCTCGATGACACAAAGACGAACAGCACTTGGATCAATGACACACAGACCGACAGCACGCAGCTCAGTGACAGTCAGACCGCCAGCATATAGCTCAGCAACACAAAGTCCGACAACACACATCTGTGTGATACACTAACCGACAGCACGCAGTTCAGTGACATAATCAAACAGCACACAGCTCGGTAACTCACAGACTAACAGCACACAGCTCGGTAACACAGACGGCAGACAGCACACAGCTCGATGACACACAACCCCACTGCACATTACTCGGTGACACACGGACCGACAGCACACAGTACAGTGATACACAGTCCGACAGCACCCAGCTCGGTGATACGCAGACCAACAGAACACAGCTCGGCAATACACAGACCGACAGCATACTGCTCGGTGACACGCAAACCGACAGCACACAGCTCAGTGATACACAGTCCGACAACACGCAGCTGTGATACACAGACTGACAGCACACAGCTCGGTGGCGCCCAGACTGACAGTACACAGCTCGGTGACGCACAGACTGACAGCACACAGATCGTTCACACGCAGAACGACAGCACACAGCTCGGTGCCACACATGCCGAGAGCGCACAGCTTATTGACCCACAGACCGACCGCATACCGGTTGGTGAGACACGGACAGACAACACACAGCTCGGTGACACACATACCATCAGAACGCAGCTCGGTAACGCACAGACCAACAGCACACAGCTCGGTGACTCACAGACCGACAGCACACATTACGGTGACAGACAGACCGACAGCACACAGTACAGTGATACGCAGACCGACAGCACACATCTCGGTAACATAGAGACTAACAACGCACAGCTCGGTCGGCAGAGACCGCACACAGCTCAGAGAAACACAGACCGACAGCACACTGCCCAGTGACACACAGTCCGACAGCACACAGCTCGGTAACACACAGACCGACAGCACTCAGCTCGGTGACACACAGCCCCATTGCACACTATTCGGTGACACTCGGACCGACAGCACGCAATACAGTGATACACGGTCCGACAGCACACAGCTCGGTGACACGCAGACCGACAGCACACTGCTCGGTGAAACGCAAACCGACAGCACACAGCTCAGTGACACACAGACCGACAACACGGAGCTCAATGATACACAGACTCCTAGCACACAGCTCGTTGAGACACAGACCGACAGAACGCACCTCGGTGACACGCAGACCGACAGCTCCATCTCAATGACACATGAGCCGACAGCACACACCTCACTGACACACAGACCGACAGCACACAGCTCGGTGACACACTTACCACCAGCACACAGCTCGGTGACACACAGGCCGTCGGCACACAGCTCGGTGACACAAACCGACAGCACACAGTTGAATGACACAAAAGCCGACAGGACACAGGATTGTTACGCAGAGACCGACATCACACAGCTCGGTGACACACAGACCGACATCACACAGCTCGGTGACACAAAGACCGATAGCACACAACCTGGTGACACACACACTGACAGCACACAGCTCAGAGACACACAGTCCGACAGCACATAGCTCGGTGACACACAAGCCGATAACACACAGCTCGGTGACACACAGTCCGACAGCACATAGCTCAGTGACACAGAAGCTGACAGCACACAGATCGTTCACACGCAGAACGACAGCACACAGCTCGGTGCCACACATACCGAGAGCGCACAGCTTATTGACACACAGACCGACCGCATACCGGTTGGTGAGACACGGACAGACAGCACACAGCTCGTGACACACATACCATCAGAACGCAGCTCGGTAACGCACAGACCGACAGCACACAGCTTGGTGACTCACAGACTGACAGCACACAGCTCAGTGACATACAAACCGACAACACACATTACGGTGAGACACAGACCGACAGCACACAGCTCGGTGAGACACAGACCGACAGCACACAGCTCAGTGACACACAGACCGACAGCACACAGCTCAGTGACACATAGACCGACAGCACGCATCTGATTGACACACATCCCGACAGAACACAGTTCTGTAACATATATTGACAACACACATCTCCTTGACACACAAACCCACAGCACACATTTCGGTGACACACAGACCGACAGCACATAGCTCGGTGACGCACAGACTGACAGCACACAGCTCGTTCACACGCAGATCGTCGGCACACAGCTCAGTGACACACAGACCGACAGCACACATCTCGATGACACACAACCCCACTGCACATTACTCGGTGACACACGGACCGACAGCACACAGTACAGTGATACACAGTCCGACAGCACACAGCTCGGTGATACGCAGACCAACAGAACACAGCTCGGCAATATACAGACCGACAGCATACTGCTCGGTGACACGCAAACCGACAGCACACAGCTCAGTGATACACAGTCCGACAACACGCAGCTGTGATACACAGACTGACAGCACACAGCTCGGTGGCGCCCAGACTGACAGTACACAGCTCGGTGACGCACAGACTGACAGCACACAGATCGTTCACACGCAGAACGACAGCACACAGCTCGGTGCCACACATACCGAGAGCGCACAGGTTATTGACACACAGACCGACCGCATACCGGTTGGTGAGACACGGACAGACAACACACAGCTCGGTGACACACATACCATCAGAACGCAGCTCGGTAACGCACAGACCAACAGCACACAGCTCGGTGACTCACAGACCGACAGCACACATTACGGTGACAGACAGACCGACAGCACACAGTACAGTGATACGCAGACCGACAGCACACATCTCGGTAACATAGAGACTAACAGCGCACAGCTCGGTCGGCAGAGACCGCACACAGCTCAGAGAAACACAGACCGACAGCACACTGCCCAGTGACACACAGTCCGACAGCACACAGCTCGGTAACACACAGACCGACAGCATACTGCTCGGTGACACGCAAACCGACAGCACACAGCTCAGTGATACACAGTCCGACAACACGCAGCTGTGATACACAGACTGACAGCACACAGCTCGGTGGCGCCCAGACTGACAGTACACAGCTCGGTGACGCACAGACTGACAGCACACAGATCGTTCACACGCTGAACGACAGCACACAGCTCGGTGCCACACATACCGAGAGCGCACAGCTTATTGACACACAGACCGACCGCATACCGGTTGGTGAGACACGGACAGACAACACACAGCTCGGTGACACACATACCATCATAACGCAGCTCGGTAACGCACAGACCAACAGCACACAGCTCGGTGACTCACAGACCGACAGCACACATTACGGTGACAGACAGACCGACAGCACACAGTACAGTGATACGCAGACCGACAGCACACATCTCGGTAACATAGAGACTAACAGCGCACAGCTCGGTCGGCAGAGACCGCACACAGCTCCGAGAAACACAGACCGACAGCACACTGCCCAGTGACACACAGTCCGACAGCACACAGCTCGTTAACACACAGACCGACAGCACACAGCTCAGTGGCACACAGTCTGACAGTTCACAGCTCGGTGACACACAGACCAACAGAACACAGCTCGGTAATACACAGACCGACAGCATACTGCTCGGTGACACGCAAACCGACAGCACACAGCTCAGTGATACACAGTCCGACAACACACTGCTGTGATACACAGACTGACAGCACACAGCTCGGTGGCGCCCAGACTGACAGTACACAGCTCGGTGACGCACAGACTGACAGCACACAGATCGTTCACACGCAGAACGACAGCACACAGCTCGGTGCCACACATACCGAGAGCGCACAGCTTATTGACACACAGACCGACCGCATACCGGTTGGTGAGACACGGACAGACAGCACACAGCTCGTGACACACATACCATCAGAACGCAGCTCGGTAACGCACAGACCGACAGCACACAGCTTGGTGACATACAAACCGACAGCACACATTTCGGTGAGACACAGACCGACAGCACACAGCTCGGTGAGACACAGACCGACAGCACACAGCTCAGTGACACATAGACCAACAGCACGCATCTGATTGACACACATCCCGACAGAACACAGTTCTGTAACATATATTGACAACACACATCTCCTTGACACACAAACCCACAGCACACATTTCGGTGACACACAGACCGACAGCACATAGCTCGGTGACGCACAGACTGACAGCACACAGCTCGTTCACACGCAGATCGTCGGCACACAGCTCAGTGACACACAGACCGACATCACGCAGATCGGTGATACACAGACCGAGAGCCCACATCTCACTGACACACAGACTGACAGCAAACTGCTCCGTGACACGCAGACCGGCAGCACACGGCTCGTTGGCACACACACCGACAGCACACAGCTCAGCGACACAGAGACCGACAGTTGGCACTCCCGCCTACAGTACACACTTCGGTGACTGGCAGACCGACAGCATCATATCAGTGACACACATACCAACTGCACACAGCGCAATGACACAAACCGACATCACACAGCTCGGTGACACGTACACTGACTGCAAGCAGATTAGTGACACACAGATGAGCGAAACACAGATTAGTGAAACACAGATTAGTGACACACAGATTAGTGACACGCAGATTAGTGTCACTAAGATTAGTGACACACAGACAGACAGCACGCAATTCAGTGACACACAGACTGACAGCACACAGATCAATGACACACAGACCGACATCACACAGCTCGGTGACACGTACACTGACTGCACACAGCTCGGTGACACACATACCGACAGTGCACAGCTTGCTACTAAACAGACCAACAGCACACAGCTCGATAACAAAGGCCGCACACAGCTCAGAGGCACACAGGCCGACAGTACACTGTTACGTGACACACAAACCGACAGTAAATGGCTCAGTGATACACAGACCGACAGCATATAGCTCAGTGACGCATAGAACGACAGCACACGGTTGGTGAGACACGGACAGACAGCACACAGCTCGTGACACACATACCATCAGAACGCAGCTCGATGACACACAGACCGACGACAGCTCGGTGACACGCAGGCCGACAGCACACAGTTCAAGGACACACACACCGACAGCACACATCTCATCGACACACAGACCCACAGCACACCGATCGGTGAGACACAGGCAGACACAACACAGCTCGGTAACACACAGACCGACAGCACACTGCTCGGTGACACGCAAACCAACAGCAAACGGCTCAGTGATACACAGACCGACAACAAACAGCTGTGATACACAGAATGACAGCACACAGCTCAGTGACACACAGACCGACATCACGCAGATCGGTGATACACAGACCGAGAGCCCACATCTCACTGACACACAGACTGACAGCAAACTGCTCCGTGACACGCAGACCGACAGCACACAGCTCAGGGACACACAGTCCAACAGCACCTAGCTTGGTGACACACAGACCGAAAGCACACAGCTAAGTGACAAACAGACCAACAGCACACAGCTCGATAACAAAGGCCGCACACAGCTCAGAGACACGCAGGCCGACAGTACACTGCTACGTGACACACAAACCGACAGTAAATGGCTCAGTGATACACAGACCAACAGCATATAGCTCAGTGACGCATAGAACGACAGCACACAGCTCGATGACACAAAGACGAACAGCACTTGGATCAATGACACACAGACCGACAGCACGCAGCTCAGTGACACTCAGACCGCCAGCATATAGCTCAGCAACACAAAGTCCGACAACACACATCTGTGTGATACACTAACCGACATCACGCAGTTCAGTGACATAATCAAACAGCACACAGCTCGGTAACTCACAGACTAACAGCACACAACTCGGTAACACAGACGGCAGACAGCACACAGCTCGATGACACACAACCCCACTGCACATTACTCGGTGACACACGGACCGACAGCACACAGTACAGTGATACACAGTCCGACAACACGCAGCTGTGATACACAGACTGACAGCACACAGCTCGGTGGCGCCCAGACTGACAGTACACAGCTCGGTGACGCACAGACTGACAGCACACAGATCGTTCACACGCAGAACGACAGCACACAACTCGGTGCCACACATACCGAGAGCGCACAGCTTAGTGACACACAGACCGACCGCATACCGGTTGGTGAGACACGGACAGACAGCACACAGCTCGTGACACACATACCATCAGAACGCAGCTCGGTAACGCACAGACCGACAGCACACAGCTTGGTGATTCACAGACTGACAGCACACAGCTCAGTGACATACAAACCGACAGCACACATTTCGGTGAGACACAGACCGACAGCACACAGCTCGGTGAGACACAGACCGACAGCACACAGCTCAGTGACACATAGACCGACAGCACGCATCTGATTGACACACATCCCGACAGAACACAGTTCTGTAACATATATTGACAACACACATCTCCTTGACACACAAACCCACAGCACACATTTCGGTGACACAAAGACCGACAGCACATAGCTCGGTGACGCACAGACTGACAGCACACAGCTCGTTCACACGCAGATCGTCGGCACACAGCTCAGTGAAACACAGACCGACAGCACACAGCTCGGTGACGCACAGACCGACAGCACACAGCTCAGTGACACACAGACCGACAACACGCATCTCATTGACACACAGCCCGACAGAACACAGTTCTGTAACATATATTGACAACACACATCTCCTTGACACACAAACCGACGACGCACATTTCGGTGAGAACCCAACCGATAGCACACAACCTGGTGATGCACAGTCCGACAGCACACAGATCAGTGTCGCACAGACCGACAGCATACTGTTCAGTGACACACAGACCGACAGCATAAAAGTCAGTGTCACAAACCGACACAGACAGCTCGGTGACACGCAGTTTCAGAGCACACAGCTCAGTGATACACAAACCGACAGCACCCAGCTCGGTGACCCACAGACAGACAACGCGCAGGTCGGTAACACAAAGACTAAGAGCACACATTATCAGCGACAGAGAGACTGACAGCACACAGCTCAGTAACACACAGATTAAGAGCACACAACTCGGTAACACACAGACTAACAACACGCAGCTCGGTAACACAGGCAGTACACAGTTCAGCGACACACAGACCGACTGCACACAGCACGATGGCACATAGACAAACACCATGCAGCTCGGCAACATACAGCCCAATAGCATACAGCTCGGTAACACAGACAGCATACAGCGCAGAGACACACAGACCGACAGCAAGCAGCTCGGTGACTCGCAAACCAACAGCACACAGCTCAATGACACACCGACCGCCAGCACAAATCTCAGTGAAACACATACCGACAGCACACAGCTCGAAGAAACACAGGCCGGCAGCACACAGTACAGTGATACGCAGACCGACAGCACACAGCTCGATGACACACAGACCGACGACAGCTCGGTGACACGCAGGCCGACAGCACACAGTTCAAGGACACACACACCGACAGCACACATCTCATCGACACACAGACCCACAGCACACCGATCGGTGAGACACAGGCAGACACAACACAGCTCGGTAACACACAGACCGACAGCACACTGCTCGGTGACACGCAAACCAACAGCAAACGGCTCAGTGAGACACAGACCGGCAACAAACAGCTGTGATACACAGAATGACAGCACACAGCTCAGTGACACACAGACCGACATCACGCAGATCGGTGATACACAGACCGAGAGCCCACATCTCACTGACACACAGACTGACAGCAAACTGCTCCGTGACACGCAGACCGACAGCACACAGCTCAGGGACACACAGTCCAACAGCACCTAGCTTGGTGACACACAGACCGACAGCACACAGTTAAGTGACAAACAGACCAACAGCACACAGCCAAGTGACACACAGACCGACAGCACACAGATCGGTGACTCACAGACCGACAGCACACGGCTCGTTGGCACACAGACCGACAGCACACAGCTCAGCGACACAGAGACCGACAGTTGGCACTCCCGCCTACAGTGCACACCTCGGTGACAGGCAGACCGACAGCATCATATCAGTGACACACATACCGACTGCACACAGCGCAATGACACAAACCGACAGCACACAGCTCGGTGACACGTACACTGACTGCAAGCAGATTAGTGACACACAGATGAGCGAAACACAGATTAGTGAAACACAGATTAGTGACACACAGATTAGTGACACGCAGATTAGTGTCACTAAGATTAGTGACACACAGACAGACAGCACGCACTTCAGTGACACACAGACTGACAGCACACAGATCAATGACACACAGACCGACATCACACAGCTCGGTGACACGTACACTGACTGCACGCAGATTAGTGACACACATATTAGTGAAACACAGATTAGAGAAACACAGATTAGTGACACACAAACCGACAGCACGCAATTCAGTGATACACAGACTGACAGTACACAGCTCTCTGATACACAGACCGACATCACACAACTCAATGACACACAGTCGGACAGCACACAGCTCAGTGACACACATTCCGACAGCACACAGCTCAGTGACACGCAGACCGACACAGCTGAGTGCCACAAAGCCCGACACCAAACAGCTCATTGACATAAAAATCAACAGCACACAGATCGGTGACACACAGACCGACAGCAAACAGCTCGTTGATACACAGACCAAGAGCACGCATCACGTTCACACACAGACCCACAGCACATAGCTCAGTGAAACACAGACCGACAACACACCGCTCGGTGAAACACAGACTGCCAACACGCAGCTCTGTGACACAGATACCGACAACACACAGCTCGGTGACACAGAGACCGACAGCACGCAGCCAGTAACAAACAGACCAACAGCACACAGCTTAGTGACACACAGACCAACAGCACACAGCTCAATGCCATACAAGCCGACATCACAGAGTTCGCTGACACACAGACCGACAGCACATATTTCTCTGAGACACAGACCAACAGCACACAGCTCGATGGCACACAGACCGACAGCATACCGCTTAGTGACACACAAACCAATAGCGATAGCTCAGCGAAACGCAGACCGACAACACATCGCTCGGTGACACACAGACCAACATCACACAGCTCAATGCCACACTGACCGACCGTGCACGGCTCGGTGACACACAGACCGACAGCACCATGTCGATGACACGTAGACTGACATCACATAGATTAGCGACACACAGATTAGTGACACACAGACAGACAACACACAGCTCGGTGACACACAGGCCGACATCAGAGAGCTCGGTGACACACAGGCCGACATCGGAGAGCTCGGTGACACACAGACCAACAGCACACAACTTAGTAACGCACAGGACGACAGTACACTGCTCAATGACACACAGAACGACAACACACAGCTCGGCTCACACGTAGACTGACAGCACACAGATTAGTGACACACAGATTAGTGACACAAAATAGTGACACACAGATTAGCGACACACAGATTAGTGACACACAGATTAGCGACACGCAGATTAGTGACACGCAGACCGACAACGCACAGCTCGGTGTCAAACAGACCAACAACACACAGCTGAGTGCCACAAAGACCAACATCACACAGCTCAGTGTCAAACAGGCCGACATTCCAGAGCTCGGTGACACACAGGCCACCAGCACACAACTTAGTAACGCACAGGGTGACAGCACACTGCTCAGTGACACACAGAGCGACAACACACTGCTCAGTGACACACAGAGCGACAACACACAGCTCGGTGACACACAGACCAACAGCACACAGCTCAATGACATCCAGGCCGACATCACAGAGTTTGCTGACACACAGACCCGACAGCACTTAGTTCGCCGAAGACCAACAGCACGCAGTTTAGTGACACATATACTTACACCACACAGCTCAGTGACACACAGACCGATAGCACACATGCCAGTGACACACAGACGGACAACACACAGCTCAATGACACACAGATCGGCGGCACCTAGTTCGCTGACACACAAACTGACAGCACACAGCTCGGTGACACACAGTCCGACAGCACATAGCTCGATGGCCCACAAGCCGACAGCACACAGCTCGGTGACACACAGTCAGACCGCACATAGCTCTGTGACACACACCCCGACAGCACACAGCTCGATGACACATATATCGACAGTGCACAGCTTGCTAACACACAGACCAACAGCACACAGCTCGGTAACAAAGGCAGCACACAGCTCAGAGACACACAGGCCGACAGCACACTGCTCGGTGACACACAAACCGACAGCAAATGGCTCAATGATACACAGACCGACAGCACACAGCTGAGTGCCACACAGGCCAACATCACACAGCTCAGTGCCATACAGGCCGACATCACAGAGCTCGGTGACACACAGACCAACGGCACACAACTTAGTTGCGCACCGGGCGTCAGCACACTGCTCAGTGACACACAGCCCGACAGCACACAACCCGGTGACACACAGACAGACAGCACACAGCTCAGTGACACTTAGACCGGCAGTACACAGCTCGGTGACAGACTGACGCACACAGTTTGGAGACACACACCCCGACGGCGCCAAGCACGGAGACACGCAGACAGACAGCGCCGTATTAGTGACACACATACCGACTGCACACAGCGCAATGATACACATGCCAACAGCACACAGCTCGCTGAAACACAGATAGACGACACACAGCTCAGTGAGACCCAGACCGACCGCACACAGCTCAGTGACACACAGACCGACAGCTCACAGTTCGGAGACACACACCCCGACGGCGCTCAGCTCAGAGACACACACCCCGAAAGCACACAGCTCGGTGACACACCTACCTCAGCACACAGCCCAGTGAGACAGAGACCTGAAGCGCACAGCTCGGAGACGCACAGGCAGACAGCACACACCTCAGTGACACACGGACCGACAGCACATAACCCGGTGACACATATACCGACAACATCCAGCTAGGTGACACACTGACAGCACACAGCGCAGTGACACACATGCCGACAGCTTACGGCTAGGCGACCCACAAACCGACAGCTCACAGCTAGGCGACACACAAACCGACAAAGCACTGCTCAGTGACACAGAGCCTGGCAGCACACAGCTCTGTGACACTTAGACCGACAGCACACAGCTGGGTGACACACAGACTGACGCACACAGTTTGGAGACACACACGCCGACGGCGCCAAGCACGGAGACACGCAGACAGACAGCGCCGTATTAGTGACACACATATAGACTGAACACAGCGCAATGATACACATACCAACAGCACACAGCTCGCTGAACACAGACAACACACAGCTCAATGAGACCCAGACCGACATCACACAGCTAGGTGGGACACAGACCGACGGCACACAGCTAGGTGGGACACATATCGACGCCACACATCTAGGTCTGACAAAAACCGACGTCACACAGCTAGGTGGGACACATATCGACGACACACATCTAGGTCTGACAAACTCCGACGGAACACAGCTAGGTGGGACACAGACCGACGGCACACAGCTAGGTGGGACACATATCGACGACACACATCTAGGTCTGACAAACTCCGACGGCACACAGCTAGGTGGGACACAGGCCGACGACACACAGTTCGGTGACACACTGATAGCACGCAGCGCAGTTACACACAGACCAACAGCACACAGCTAGGCGACATACAAACTGACGGCTCACAGCTCCGTCACACACAGACCAACAGCTCACAGCTCGGTAACACACAGACCAACAGCTCACATTTCGGTAACACACAGACCAACAGCACGCAGCTTAATTACGCACAGACCGACAGCACACAGCTCAAGAACACACAGACAGAGAGCACACAGCTCAGTGACACACATACCGACAGAACACTGCTCAGTGACACGGACATCGACAGAACGCCGCTCAGTGACACACATACCAACAGAAAAGGGCTGAGTGACACACAGACTGACAGCATACAGCTAAGGGACACCCAGACCGACTCTGCACACACCTCGGTGACACGCAAACCGACAGCACCATGTCAGTGACACATAAGCCGACAGCACACAGCTCAGTGACACAAAACCGACGGCACACAGCTCATTGACACAAAACCGACGGCACAAAGCTCAGTGACACACAGACCGACTGCACACAGCCAAGTGACACACAGACCTACCGCACACAGCTCCGTGACACACAGGCCGACACCACACAGCTCAGTGACGCACAGACCAACCGCACACTGCTCGGTGATACACAGACCGAAAATCCGCAAGGTTCTCTTGGTTGACCGGTTGCTTGGTGATATCACGGATATTTGTGCACCATGATAGATCCTAAGACGATGTCCTTGGATTGGTTCTCCGGTGGCGCCGCCTAGGAGTGATCGCGTAATGTTGTACAGTTGCGCCGTCAACAGGCATCAATTTTAAAGTTTGTTCTGCCATAAATTGCACGAATTCGCGAAACAAAGTTCCAGGAACCTTCTTCAGATTCCCCAAGGAAAAAGAAAGATAAATCCTGCTTCTGACATAAACTTTGTCAGGCATGGATATCATGCATCTATTATCACCTCCACGATTGCTTACAATTGGTTATTATCGCCCACGACGAAAGCCGGCGAATGATGCGAGTAAAGACTGTCAAACTTCCGTCAGGCAAATCATTTAAATCAGAGGAGGGGGGGGGGGGGGTGGTAGGGGTCCCCCACAGCGTATTCAAAACACATTGGGATCGTTGCGAAGCATTACTCAACAATTACCGACATTGCTCAGTGACACACACACCGCCAATCTGCAGGATTCTCTTGCTTGACCGGCTGCTTTGTGATATCAAGGATATTAGTACACCAGGTAGGATACGTCATACGGTGATTATCTTGTAATCGTTTTCCGGCTAACTCAGGCTCGGGGACTCAGGCCACATAATATGATTACAGATCTCTAAACTTTGGGCTTTCTGTTCTTTGTTATATATACAGTTACAGACCTTGGAGTCTGTTTTCCGTGGCATTGAACGATAGACGAATCTATTGTGTGACAGAATGTGCCAATAAGGCGAAGACAGCATAGAGACCGCCCAGGGGCGCTTTCCGTATTAAATAAAGATATGACGGGGCCCGCTGGACTCTTGCGACCTGGTGCGGGGTGGGGGTGGCTGAAAAACCTTTGATCCGGGTCCGCCAGATTGACGAAGGAACTTTTGCATTGAAAACATGGCATTCATCCTCAAAAGGGGTGTGGGGGGTCTGCTGGTTCCCCTGCCACGTATGCTGAATAATTATGAAGTTGTGGTCTTATTATAATCCCTAACAAGGCAATGGTACATCTTGTGGTTTCAAGCAGCAAACTTAACAGCAGGTTTGGCAAACGAAAAGGCTGACTGCCAGTGAATGACGTTCTCGGAATATATAACGCCTTGGTGGCACTAACAGCTAGGCCTAATCATTGCGGCATCAACACTATTGCATGTATTTAATGTAAAATATACCTGAAAGCATAAAAGGACACAACTCGATTCATGGCGATATGTCCTATTTGTAGTTCACAGGGCGCCGCTGATCACACAGACTGCGTTATCGTCAGCGCAGTGGCAGACCAATGTTACTCGCCGCATTACACATTTTACAATGGGCGTGCACCGTATGATCTATCATGGTGTACTATATATTTGGTGACTTTTGCATTTGATCAACGTTTAGCTGACTGGCAAACTTATGGTATGCTATTATTATATCTAGTGATAGGATGAAGCCGAGATCTTCTTTATATACGACATAGAGATACCGTAGTTTCTCGAATAAGCGCAAGGCCGGTTATTTATTTCGGGTAAAGAATAGCCCGGGCGCTTATCTATAAGGGCGCTCATTCGAACAAGGGCGCTTAATAATTGTTTTCTTCAGACTTTTGTACACACGCTTTCCTTTGAAGACGATAAGGGGGGGAAGTTTAGTTCCACTGGCATTGGCAGCCAACGCCACCGTCTTTGGTGGCACTTTATTTGGGGTCAACCAGTAATTTTAAAGGAGTATTTTGGAGCGGATGGCTACTTTAGTAAACTAACCGTGTCATTTTTGTTTCAGCCCCCCTTGGTAAGTCAGACTCGATCGATGGGATGCGGACCGCCAGCCCACAGCTCGGTGACACACAGACCGACAGCACATAGCTCGGTGACACACAAACCTACAGCACATAGCTCTGTGACACTCAGGCTGACAGCACGCAACTCAGTGACACTCAGACCAACATCACACAGCTCAGTGACACACATACCAACATCACACAGCTCGGTGACACGCAGACCGACAACACACAGCTCAATGCCATATAGGCCGACATCACAGAGTTAATAACACACAGATCGACACAACACAGCTCAGTGACGCACAGACCAACAGCACGTAGTTTAGTGACACATACACTTACAGCACACAGCTGAGTGACACACAGACCGACAACACACAGCTCAATGACACACAGATCGACAGCACGCAGCTCAGTGCCATACATGCCGACATCACAGAGCCCGGCGAAACAAAGACGGACAGCACGCAGTTCAGTGACACACATACTGACAGCACAAAGCCCGTTGACACACAGACCGACAGCACACATCTCCGTAGCAGACAGACCGACAGCGCACAGCTTAGTGACACACAAAATGGCAACACACAGTTCAATGACACACAGACCAACAGCACGCAGCTCGGAGACACATAGACCGATAGAACACAGATCAGTGACACACCGACCGACAGCAACACAGGTCGGGAACACACAGACCGAGAGAACGCAGCTCAGTCGCAAAAGACCAACAGCGAACAGTTCAGTGAAAAGCAGACCAACATCACACAGCTCATTGCCATACATGCCGACATCACAGAGCCCGACGACACAAAGACCGACAGCACGCAGTTCAGTGACACACATACTGACAGCACAAAGCCCGTTGACACACAGACCGACAGCAGACATCTCCGTAGCAGACAGACCGACAGCGCACAGCTCGGTGACACACAGAATGACAGCACACTGCTCGGTGACACACAAACCGACAGCACACAGCTCGGTGACACACAGACCGACAGCACACAGTTCGGTGACACGTAAGCTGACTGCACACAGATTACTGACACACAGATTAGTGACACACAGATTAGTGACACACAGATTAGTGTCACTCAGATTAGTGACACACAGACCAACAACACACAGCTCTATGACTCACAGACCGACAGCTCAAAGCTCGGTAACACAGACCAAGAGCACACAGCTTAATTACGAACATACCGACAACACACAGCACAGTGACACACAGACCGAGAGTACGCAGCACAGTGACACACATACCGACAGAACACTGCACAGTGACACGGACACCGACAGAACACCACTCAGTGATGCACATACCGAGAGAAAAGAGATCAGCGACACAAGACCCACAACACGGACCTCAATGATACACAGACTCCTAGCACACAGGTCGTTGAGACACAGACCGACAGAACGCACCTCGGTGACACGCAGACCGACAGCACCATCTCAATGACACATGAGCCGACAGCACACACCTCACTAACACACAGACCGACAGCACACAGCTCCGTGACACACTTACCACCAGCACACAGCTCGGTGACACAGACCGACAGCACACAGTTTAATGACACAAAAACCGACAGGACACTGGTTAGTTACGCACAGACCGACATCACACAGCGCGGTGACACACAGACGGACATCAAACAGCTCGGTGACACAAAGACCGATAGCACACAACCTGGTGACACACACACTGACAGCACACAGCTCAGAGACACATAGTCCGACAGCACATAGCTCGGTTACACACAAGCCGATAACACACAGCTCGGTAACACACAGTCCGACAGCACATAGCTCGGTGACACACAAGCCGACAGCACACAGTTCGGTGACACACAGTCAGACAGCACATAGCTCGGTGACACACCAGCCGACAGCACACAGCTCGGTGACACACATACCGACAGTGCACAGCTTGCTACCAAACAGACCAACAGCACACAGCTCGATAACTAAGGCCGCACACAGCTCAGAGACACACAGGCCGACAGTACACTGCTACGTGACACACAAACCGACAGTAAATGGCTCAGTGATACACAGACCGACAGCATATAGCTCAGTGACGCATAGAACGACAGCACACAGCTCGTTGACACAAAGACGAACAGCACATGGATCAATGACACACAGACCGACAGCACGCAGCTCAGTGAGACTCAGACCGCCAGCATATAGCTCAGGGACACAAAGTCCGACAACACACATCTGTGTGATACACTAACCGACAGCACGCAGTTCAGTGACATAATCAAACAGCACGCAGTTCAGTGACATAATCAAACAGCACACAGCTCGGTAACTCACAGACTAACAGCACACAGCTCGGTAACACAGACGGCAGACAGCGCACAGCTCGATGACACACAGCCCCACTGCACACTACTCGGTGACACACGGACCGACAGCACACAGTACAGTGATACACAGTCCGACAGCACCCAGCTCGGTGATACGCAGACCAACAAAACACAGCTTGGTAATACACAGACCGACAGCATACTGCTCGGTGACACGCAAACCGACAGCACACAGCTCAGTGATACACAGTCCGACAACACGCAGCTGTGATACACAGACTGACAGCACACAGCTCGGTGGCGCCCAGACTGACAGTACACAGCTCGGTAAAACACAGACAGCACAGAGCTCGGTGACACACAAACCGACAATACACAGCTCGGTGACACATACCGACAACACACATCTCAATAACACGCATACCGACAGCTCACAGCTTGCTGGTACACAGACAGACACAACACAGCTCGGTCACACACGAACCAACAGCACACAGCTCAGTAACACACAGACCGACACCCCACAGCTCAATGACACAAATACCGACACCACACAGCTCGGACCGGCACAGACCGACAGCACACAGCTCGGTTACACACAGACCGAGAGCGCACAACTTAGTGACTTACACACCGACCGCACTCTGGTCGGCAACACACAGACCGACAGCACACAGCTCAATGGCACACATACCGACAGCACACAGCTCGGACCGGCACATACCGACAGCACACAGTTCGGTCCCTCACAGACCGACAGCATACAGCTCGGTCACACACGCAGCAACAGCACACAGCTCAGTAACACACAGGCTGACAGCCCACAGCTCAATGACACACATACCGACAGCACACAGCTCGGACCGGCACAGACGGACAGCACAGAGCTCGGTGACACAGAGCGCGACAGCACACAGCTCGGTGACACAGAGCGCGACAGCACACAGCTCGGTGACACAGAGCGCGACAGCACACAGCTCGGTCCCTCACAGACTGACAGCACACAGCTCGGTCCCTCACAGACCGACAGCATACAGCTCGGTCACACACGCACCAACAGCAGAAAGCTCAGTGACACACAGATTGACAGCACACAGCTCGGTCCCGCAGAGTCAGAGAGCTCACAGCTAATTAACACACAGACCGACAGCTCACGTTCAGTAAGACAGAGACCGATAGCTCACAGCTCGATAAAACAGACAGCACAGAGCTCGGTGACACACAAACCGACAATACACAGCTCGGTGACACACATACCGACAACACACATCTCAGTAACACGCTTACCGACAGCTTACAGCTCGGTGACTCACAGACAACACCCAGCTCGGTGATACACCAGCTCGGTGACTTACAACACACATCTCAATAACACACATACCGGCAACACACAGCTCGCTGGTACACAGACAGACAGCACACAGCTCAGTGATACACCGACCGACAGCACACAGCTCAGTCACGCACAAACCAACAACACTCAGCTTTGTGAGGCACAAAACGACAGCACACATCTCGGTGACACACAAACCCAGTGCACACTGTGCTCGGTGAAACACAGGCCGACAAAACACAGCTCGGTGACACACAGTCAGACCGCACATAGCTCTGTGACACATACCCCGACAGCACACAGCTCGATGACACATATATCGACAGTGCACAGCTTGCTAACACACAGACCAACAGCACACAGCTCGGTAACAAAGGCAGCACACAGCTCAGAGACACACAGGCCGACAGTACACTGCTCGGTGACCCACAAACCGACAGCAAATGGCTCAGTGATACACAGACCGACAGCACACAGCTGAGTGCCACACAGGCCAACATCACACAGCTCAGTGCCATATCACAGCTCGGTGACACGCAGACCGACAGCACACATCTCAGTGACACACAGACCGACATCATATAGCTCGGTGACACACAGACCGACGGCACCAACTCCCTGATACAGGGACCAACAGCACACAACTCGGTGACACACAGACCGATAGCACATAGCTCAGTGACCCACAGACTGACAGCAAACAGCTCGGTGACACATAGACCGACTGCACGCAGATCGGTGACACACAAACCGACAGCACAGACCGACAGCACGCAGCTCAGTGACACGCAAACAAACAGCACACATTTCTGTAACGCACACATTGACAGCACACATTTCGGTGACACACAGACCGACAGCACACAGATCAGGGACACATAGTCTGAGAGCACACGGCTCGGTGACGCACATACCGACAGAACACAACTCAGTGACACGCAGATTCACAGCACACAGCTCGGTGAGACCCACACCGACAGCACACAGCTCGATGACACACAGACCTACAGCACACAGCTCTCTGATAGACAGACCAAAACCACGCAGCTAAGTGGCAAATATACTGACTTCACACAGCTCGGTGACACACATACTGACATCTCACAGATCGGTGAAACACGGACAACACACAGCTAGGTGAAACACAAACCGTCAACACACAACTCAGTAACACGCAGACCAACAGCACACAGATCCAAGACACACAGACAGACAGCACACAGCTCGGTAACACACAGTCCGACAGTACACACCTCAGTGACAAACAGACCGACGGCACGCAGCTCGGTGACACACAGACAAACAACACACAGCTCAGTAACACAGGGACCGACAGCACACATCTAGGGGACACAAAAACCGACACCACACAGCTCAATGACACACAGACCGATAGCACACAGATCAGTGAAACACAGACCGATAGCACACAACTCAGTGACACACAAACCGTCAGCACACAGCTCAGTGACACACAGACCGACATCACGCAGATCGGTGATACACAGACCGAGAGCCCACATCTCACTGACACACAGACTGACAGCAAACTGCTCCCTGACACGCAGACCGACAGCACACAGCTCAGGGACCCACAGTCCAACAGCACCTAGCTCGGTGACACACAGACCGACAGCACACAGCTAAGTGACACACAGACCAACAGCACACAGCCAAGTGACACACAGACCGACAGCACACAGATCGGTGACTCACAGACCGACAGCACATAGATCGGTGAAACACAGACCGACAGCTCACAGCTCGTTGACACACAGACTCACAGCACACAGCTCAGCGACACAGATACCGACAGTATACAGCTCGTTGACACACAGACCGACAGCACACAGTTTAGCTACGCACAGACCAACAGCACGCAGCTCGATGACACAGAGACCGAAGGCACACAGCTCGGTGACACAGACCGACAGCAGACAAGTTAGTGACACAAAGACCCATAGAATAGAACTCTGTGACAGGCAGACCGACTGATCACAGTTCAGTGACACAAAGACCGACAGCACACGGCTCGTTGGCACACAGACCGACAGCACACAGCTCAGCGACACAGAGACCGACAGTTGGCACTCCCGCCTACAGAACACACCTCGGTGACAGGCAGACCGACAGCATCATATCAGTGACACACATACCGACTGCACACAGCGCAATGACACAAACCGACAGCACACAGCTCGGTGACACGTACACTGACTGCAAGCAGATTAGTGACACACAGATGAGCGAAACACAGATTAGTGAAACACAGATTAGTGACACACAGATTAGAGACACGCAGATTAGTGTCACTAAGATTAGTGACACACAAACCGACAGCACGCAATTCAGTGACACACAGACTGACAGTACACAGCTCTCTGATACACAGACCGACATCACACAACTCAATGACAAACAGTCGGACAGCACACAGCTCAGTGACACACATTCCGACAGCACACAGCTCAGTGACACGCAGACCGACAGCACACAGCTGAGTGCCACAAAGGCAGTTTAGTGACACACAGGCCGACAGAACACAACCCAGTGACACACAGACCGATAGCACACATCTCGGTGACAAACAGACCGACAACACACAGCTCAATGACACACAGACCGACAGCACACAGCTCGGTGACACGTACACTGACTGCACGCAGATTAGTGGCACACAGATTAGTGAAACACAGATTAGTGACACACAGATTAGTGACACACAGATTAGTGTCACTAATATTAGTGACACACAGACCGACAGCACGCAATTCAGTGACACACAGACTGACAGCGCACAGATCACTGACACACAGACCGACAGCACACAGCTCAGTGCCACAAAGGCAGACACCAAACAGCTCATTGACATAAAAAATCAACAGGACACAGCTCGGTGACACACAAACGGACAGCACACGGCTCGTTGGCACACAGACCGACAGCACATAGCTCAGCGACACAGAGACCGACAGTTGGCACTCCCGCCTACAGTACACACCTCGGTGACAGGCAGGCCGACAGCATCATATCAGTGACACACATACCGACTGCACACAGCGCAATGACACAAGTCGACAGCACACAGCTCGGTGACACGTACACTGACTGCAAGCAGATTAGTGACACACATATTAGTGAAACACAGATTAGAGAAACACAGATTAGTGACACACAGATTAGTGACACGCAGATTAATATCACTCAGATTAGTGACACACAAACCGACAGCACGCAATTCAGTGACACACAGACTGACAGTACACAGCTCTCTGATACACAGACCGACATCACACAACTCAATGACACAGAGTCGGACAGCACACAGCTCAGTGACGCGCATACCAACAGCACGTAGTTTAGTGACACATAGACTGACAACACACAGCTCAGTGACACACAGATCGATAGCACACACCTCAGTGACACACAGACCGACAGCAACACAGGTCGGGAACACACAGACTGAAAGCACGCAGCTCAGTCGCAAAAGACCAATAGCGAACAGCTCAGTGCGATACAGGCCGACATCACAGAGCTCGTCGACACAAACACCGACAGCACGCAGTTCAGTGGCTCACAGACCAACAGTATACAGCTCAGTGACGCACATTCCGACATCACACACCTCAGTGACACAGACCGACAGCAGGCAGCTCTGTGACACACAGACCGACAGCACAATCACCTTGGTGACTCACATTCCGACAGCTCACACCTCAGTGACACACATACCGACAGCACACAGCTCGGTGAAAGACAGACTGACGGCACATAGCTCAGGGACACACAGATCAACAGCATACCGCTCAGTGACACACAGACCAACATCACACAGCCAAGTGACACGCAGACCGACATCACGCAGATCGGTGATACACAGACCGAGAGCCCACATCTCACTGACACACATACTGACAGCAAACTGCTCCGTGACACGCAGACCGACAGCACACAGCTCAGGGACACACAGTCCAACAGCACACAGCTCAGTGACTCACCGACCGACAGCACACAGCTCGGTGAAACACAGACCGACAGCTCACAGCTCGTTGACACACAGACCGACAGCACACAGTTCAGCGACACAGAGACCGACAGTGAACAGCTCGTTGACACACAGACCGACAGCACACAGTTTAGCTACGCACAGACCAACAGCACGCAGCTCGATGACACAGAGACCGCCTGCACACAGCTCGGTGACACAGACCGGCAGAGAAGTTAGTGACACAACGACCCATAGAATAGAGCTCTGTGACAGGCAGACCGACTGATCACAGTTCAGTGACACAAAGACCGACAGCACACGGCTCGTTGGCACACAGACCGACAGCACACAGCTCAGCGACACAGAGACCGACAGTTGGCACACCCGCCTACAGTACACACCTCGGTGACAGGCAGACCGACAGCATCATATCAGTGACACACATACCGACTGCACACAGCGCAATGACACAAACCGACAGAGCACAGCTCGGTGACACGTACACTGACTGCAAGCAGATTAGTGACACACAAATGAGCGAAACACAGATTAGTGAAACACAGATCAGTGACACACAGATTAGTGACACGCAGATTAGTGTCACTAAGATTAGTGACACACAGACAGACAGCACGCAATTCAGTGACACACAGACTGACAGCACACAGATCAATGGCACACAGACCGACATCACACAGCTCGGTGACACGTACACTGACTGCACGCAGATTAGTGACACACATATTAGTGACACACAGATTAGAGACACGCAGATTAGTATCACTCAGATTAGTGACAAACAAACCGACAGCACGCAATTCAGTGACACACAGACTGACAGTACACAGCTCTCTGATCCACAGACCGACATCACACAACTCAATGACACGCAGTCGGACAGCACACAGCTCAGTGACACACATTTCGACAGTACACAGCTCAGTGACACGCCGACCGACAGCACAGAGCTGAGTGCCACAAAGGCAGTTTAGTGACACACAGGCCGACAGAACACAACCCAGTGACACACAGACCGATAGCACACATCTCAGTGACACACAGACCGACAACACACAGCTCAATGACACACAGACCGACAGCACACAGCTCGGTGACACGTACACTGACTGCACGCAGATCAGTGGCACACAGATTAGTGAAACACAGATTAGTGACACACAGATTAGTGACACGCAGATTAGTGTCACTAAGATGAGTGACACACAGACCGACAGCACGCAATTCAGTGACACACAGACTGACAGCGCACAGATCACTGACACACAGACCGACAACACACAGCTCAGTGCCACAAAGGCAGACACCAAACAGCTCATTGACATACAAATCAACAGGACACAGCTCGGTGACACACAAACGGACAGCCCACAGCTCGCTGGCACACAGACCGACAGCACACCGCTCAGTGACACCTAGACCGACAGTATACAGCTCGTTGACACACAGACCGACAGCACACAGTTTAGCTACGCACAGACCAACAGCACGCAGCTCGATGACACAGAGACCGAAGGCACACAGCTCGGTGACACAGACCGACAGCAGACAAGTTAGTGACACAAAGACCCATAGAATAGAGCTCTGTGACAGGCAGACCGATTGATCACAGTTCAGTGACACAAAGACCGACAGCACACGGCTCGTTGGCACACAGACCGACAGCACACAGCTCAGCGACACAGAGACCGACAGTTGGCACTCCCGCCTACAGTACACACCTCGGTGACAGGCAGACCGACAGCATCATATCAGTGACACACATACCGACTGCACACAGCGCAATGACACAAACCGACAGCACACAGCTCGGTGACACGTACACTGACTGCAAGCAGATTAGTGACACACAGATGAGCAAAACACAGATTAGTGAAACACAGATTAGTGACACACAGATTAGTGACACGCAGATTAGTGTCACTAAGATTAGTGACACACAGACAGACAGCACGCAATTCAGTGACACACAGACTGACAGCACACAGATCACTGACACACAGACCGACATCACACAGCTCGGTGACACGTACACTGACTGCACGATGATTAGTGACACACATATTAGTGAAACACAGATTAGAGAAACACAGATTAGTGACACACAGATTAGAGACACGCAGATTAGTATCACTCAGATTAGTGACACACAAACCGACAGCACGCAATTCAGTGACACACAGACTGACAGTACACAGCTCTCTGATACACAGACCGACATCACACAACGCAATGACACACAGTCGGACAGCACACAGCTCAGTGACACACATTCCGACAGCACACAGCTCAGTGACACGCAGACCGACACAGCTGAGTGCCACAAAGCCCGACACCAAACAGCTCATTGACATAAAAATCAACAGCACACAGATCGGTGACACACAGACCGACAGCAAACAGCTCGTTGATACACAGACCAAGAGCACGCATCACGTTCACACATAGACCCACAGCACATAGCTCAGTGAAACACAGACCGACATCAGAGAGCCCGGTGACACACAGACCAACAGCACACAACTTAGTAACGCACAGGACGACAGTACACTGCTCAATGACACACAGAACGACAACACACAGCTCGGCTGACACGTAAACTGACAGCACACAGATTAGTGACACACAGATTAGTGACACAAAATAGTGACACACAGATTAGCGACACACAGATTAGTGACACACAGATTAGCGACACGCAGATTAGTGACACGCAGACCGACAACACACAGCTCGGTGTCAAACAGACCAACAGCACACAGCTGAGTGCCACAAAGACCAACATCACACAGCTCAGTGTCAAACAGGCCGACATTCCAGAGCTCGGTGACACACAGGCCACCAGCACACAACTCAGTAACGCACAGGGCGACAGCACACTGCTCAGTGACACACAGAGCGACAACACACTGCTCAGTGACACACAGAGCGACAACACACAGCTCGGTGACACACAGACCAACAGTACACAGCCCAATGCCATCCAGGCCGACATCACAGAGTTTGCTGACACACAGACCGACAGCACATATTTCGCTGACACACAGACCAACAGCACGCAGTTTAGTGTCACATAGACTTACACCACACAGCTCAGTGACACACAGACCGATAGCACACATCCCAGTGACACACAGACGGACAACACACAGCTCAATGACACACAGATCGGCGGCACCTAGTTCGCTGACACACAAACCGACAGCACACAGCTCGGTGACGCACAGTCCGACACCACACAGCTCAGTGACATACAAACCGACAGCGCACATTTCGGTGAGACACAGACCGACAGCACACAGCTCAGTGACACATAGACCGACAGCACGCATCTGATTGACACACATCCCGACAGAACACAGTTCTGTAACATATATTGACAACACACATCTCCTTGACACACAAACCCACAGCACACATTTCGGTGACACACAGACTGACAGCACACAGCTCGTTCGCACGCAGATCGTCGGCACACAGCTCAGTGACACACAGACCGACAGCACACAGCTCGGTGACGCACAGACCGACAGCACACAGCTCAGAGACACACAGACCGACAACACGCATCTCATTGACACACAGCCCGACAAAACACAGTTCTGTAACATATATTGACAACACACATCTCCTTGACACACAAACCGACAGCGCACATTTCGGTGAGAACCCAACCGATAGCACACAACCTGGTGATGCACAGTCCGACAGCACACAGATCAGTGTCACACAGACCGACAGCATACTGTTCAGTGACACACCGACCGACAGCATAAAAGTCAGTGTCACAAACTGACACAGACAGCTCGGTGACATGCAGTTTCAGAGCACACAGCTCAGTGATACACAAACCGACAGCACCCAGCGCGGTGACCCACAGACAGACAACGCGCAGGTCGGTAACACAAAGACTAAGAGCACACATTATCAGCGACAGAGAGACTGACAGCACACAGCTCAGTAACACACAGATTAAGAGCACACAACACGGTAACACACAGACCAACAACACGCAGCTCGGTAACACAGGCAGTACACAGTTCAGCGACAGACAGACCGACTTCACACAGCTCGATGGCACATAGACAAACACCATGCAGCTCGGCAACACACAGCCCAATAGCATACAGCTCGGTAACACAGACAGCATACAGCGCAGAGACACACAGACCGACAGCAAGCAGCTCGGTGACTCGCAAACCAACAGCACACAGCTCAATGACACACCGACCGCCAGCACAAATCTCGGTCAAACACATACCGACAGCACACAGCTCCATGACACACAGGCCGACGACAGCTCGGTGACACGCAGGCCGACAGCACACAGTTCAAGTACACACACACCGACAGCACACATCTCATCGACACACAGACCCACAGCACACCGATCGGTGAGACACAGGCAGACACAACACAGCTCGGTAACACACAGACCGACAGCACACTGCTCGGTGACACGCAAACCAACAGCAAACGGCTCAGTGATACACAGACCGGCAACAAACAGCTGTTATACACAGAATGACAGCACACAGCTCGTTCACACGCAGATCGACAGCACACAGCTCGGTGACACACAGACCGACAGAACACAGCTCGGTAACGCACAGCCAAACAACACACCGCTCCGTAACACAGGCAGCACACAACTCAGACACACAGTCACTTAAAAGTGACCTACAGACCGACCGCACTCTGGTCGGCAACACACAGACCGACAGCACACAGCTCAATGACACACATACCGATAGCACACAGCTCGGACCGGCACATACCGACAGCCCACAGCTCGGTCCCTCACAGACCGACAGCATAGAGCTCGGTCACACACGCACCAACATCACACAGCTCAGTGACACACAGACCGACAGCACACAGCTCGGTCCCGCAGAGTCAGAGAGATCACAGCTAATTAACGCACAGACCGGCAGCTCACGTTCAGTAAGACACAGACCGATAGCTCACAGCTCGGTAAAACACAGACAGCACAGAGCTCGGTGACACACAAACCGACAATACACAGCTCGGTGACACACATACCGACAACACACATCTCAATAACACGCATACCGACAGCTCACAGCTCGCTGGTACACAGACGGACAACACACAGCTCAGTGATACACGGACCGACAGCACACAGCTCAGTGACGCACAGACAAACAACACTCAGCTTTGTGAGGCACAAAACGACAGCACACTTCTCGGTGACGCACAAAACCAGTGCACACAGCTCAGTGTCGCATAGACCGACAGCACACAACTCAAAGACACACAGGCCTCCAGCACACAGCTCGGTGACACACATATTGATCGCACACAGCTCGGTGATACACACATCGACAACACACAGAACAGTAACACACACATCCACAACACACGGCACAGTAGCACACAAACCGATATCTCAGCTCGATGACACGTAAGACTGACCGCACATAGCTAGGTGACACACAAACCGACATCGCACAGCGCAGTGGCACACATACCGACACCACACAGCGCAGTGGCACACATACCGACAGAACACAGCCCGGTGACACACATACCGACAGCAGACAAATCATTGACACCCAGACCGAGAGCACACAACTCGGTGACACAAAGACTGACAGCACACAGCTCGGTGACACAGAGACCGACAGCACACAGCTCTGTGATACACAGACCAACAGCACGCAGCTCAGTGGCACATATACCGACTTCACACAGCTCGGTGACACACAGACCGCACACCGCTCGCTTACGCACAAACCAAAAGCACACAGCTCAGTGACAGGCAGACCCACAGCACACAGCTGGGTGACAAACAGCTGGGTGACATACAGACCCACAACATACCGGTCGGCGAGACACAGGCAGACACAACACAGCTCGGTAACACACAGACCAACAGCACACAGCTCGGTGATACACAGACCGACAGCACACTGCTCGTTGACACACAGACCGAGAGCGCACAACTTAGTGACCTACAGACCCACCGCACTCTGGTCGGCAACACACAGACCGACAGCACACAGCTCAATGACACGCATACCGACAACACACAGCTCGGACCGGCACATACCGACAGCACACAGCTCGGTCCCGCAGTGTCAGAGAGCTCACAGCTAATTAACGCACAGACCGACAGCTCACATTCAGTAAGACACAGACCGATAGCTCACAGCTCGGTAAAACACAGACAGCACAGAGCTCGGTGACACACAAACCGACAATACACAGCTCGGTGACACACATACCGACAACAAACATCTCAGTAACACGCATACCGACAGCTCACAGCTCGGTGACACACAGACAACACACATATCGGTGACACACCGACTTACAACACACATATCAATAACACACATACCGGCAACACACAGCTCGCTGGTACACAGACAGACCGCACACAGCTCAGTGATACACGGACCGACAGCACACAGCTCAGTGACGCACAGACAAACAACACTCAGCTTTGTGAGGCACAAAACGACAGCACACTTCCCGGTAACACACAAATTCAGTGCACACAGCTCAGTGTCACATAGACCGACAGCACACAACTCAAAGACACACAGGCCCCCAGCACGCAGCCCGGTGACACACATATTGACCGCACGCAGCTCGGTGATACACACATCGACAACACACAGAACAGTAACACACACATCTACAACACACGGCACAGTAGCACACCAACCGATATCTCACAGCTCGGTGACACAAAGACTGACCGCACATAGCTAGGTGACACACAGACTGAAGCCCACAGCTCGGTGACACACAAACAAACATCACACAGCGCAGTGGCACATATACCGATAGAACACAGCCCGGTGACACACAGACCGACAGCAGACAGATCATTGACACCCAGACCGAGAGCACACAGCTCGGTGACACAAAGACTGACAGCTCACAGCTTGGTGACACAGAGACCGACAGCACACAGCTCTGTGATACACAGACCAACAGGATGCAGTTCAGTGGCACATATACCGACTTCACACAGCTCGGTGACACACAGACCGCACACTGCATGCTTACGCACAAACCAAAACCACACAGCTTAGTGAAAGGCAGACCCACAGCACACAGCAGGGTGACACACAGATCCAGAACACACCGGCCGGTGAGACACAGGCAGACACAACACAGCGCGGTAGCACACATACCAACAGCAGACAGCTCGGTGATACACAGACCGATATCTCACTGCTCGTTGACACGCAGGTCGACAGCACACAGCTCAGTGAAATACAGACCGACAGCACACAGCTCGGTGACACACAGACCGAGAGCGCACAACTTAGTTACTTACACACCGACCGCAGTCTGGTCGGCAACACACAGACCGACAGCACACAGCTCAATGGCACACATACCGACAGCGCACAGCTCGGACCGGCACATACCGACAGCACACAGCTCGGTCCCTCACAGACCGACAGCATACAGCTCGGTCACACACGCACCAACAGCACACAGCTCAGTAACACACAGACCGACAGCCCACTGCTCAATGACACACATAACGACAGCACACAGCTCGGACCGGCACAGACCGACAGCACACAGCTCGGTGACACAGAGCGCGACAGCACACAGCTCGGTGACACAGAGCACGACAGCACACAGCTCGGTGACACAGAGCGCGACAGCACACAGCTCGGTCCCTCACAGACCGACAGCACACAGCTCGGTCCCTCACAGACCGACAGCACACAGCTCGGTCCCTCACAGACCGACAGCACACAGCTCAATGACACACATACCGACAGCACACAGCTCGGTCCCTCAGAGACCGACAGCACACAGCTCGGTCCCTCACAGACCGACAGCATACAGCTCGGTCACACACGCACCAACAGCAGAAAGCTCAGTGACACACAGATTGACAGCACACAGCTCGGTCCCGCAGAGTCAGAGAGCTCACAGCTAATTAACGCACAGACCGACAGCTCACGTTCAGTAACACACAGACCGATAGCTCACAGCTCGATAAAACAGACAGTACAGAGCTCGGTGACACACAAACCGACAATACACAGCTCGGTGACACACATACCGACAACACACATCTCAGTAACACGCTTATCGACAGCTCACAGCTCGGTGACTCACAAACAACACCCAGCTCGGTGACACACCAGCTCGGTGACTTACAACACACATCTCAATAACACACATACCGGCAACACACAGCTCGCTGGTACACAGACAGACAGTACACAGCTCAGTGATACACCGACCGACAGCACACAGCTCAGTGACGCACAAACCAACAACACTCAGCTTTGTGAGGCACAAAACGACAGCACACTTCTCAGTGATACACAAACCCAGTGCACACTGTGCTCGGTGAAACACAGGCCGACAAAACACAGCTCGGTGACACACAGGCAGACCGCACATAGCTCTGTGACACACACCCCGACAGCACACAGCTAGATGACACATATATCGACAGTGCACAGCTTGCTAACACACAGACCAACAGCACACAGCTCGGTAACAAAGGCAGCACACAGCTCAGAGACACACAGGCCGACAGCAAATGGCTCAGTGATACACAGACCGACAGCACACAGCTGAGTGCCACACAGGCCAACATCACACAGAGTGCCATACAGGCCGACATCACAGAGCTCGGTGACACACAGACCAACGGCACACAACTTAGTTGCGCACAGGGCGTCAGCACACTGCTCAGTGACACACAGCCCGACAGCACACAACTCGGTGACACACAGACAGACAGCACACAGCTCAGTGACACTTAGACTGGCAGCACACAGCTCGGTGACAGACTGACGCACACAGTTTGGAGACACACACCCCGACGGCGCCAAGCACGGAGACACGCAGACCGACAGCGCCGTATTAGTGACACGCATACCGACTACACACAGCGCAATGATACACATACCAACAGCACACAGCTCGCTGAAACACAGATAGACGACACACAGCTCTGTGAGACCCAGACCGACCGCACACAGCTCAGTGACACACATACCGACAGCTCACAGTTCGGAGACACACACCCCGACGGCGCTCAGCTCAGAGACACACACCCCGAAAGCACACAGCTCGGTGACACACCTACCTCAGCACACAGCCCAGTGAGACAGAGACCTGCAGCGCACAGCTCGGAGACGCACAGGCAGACAGCACACACCTCAGTGACACACGGACCGACAGCACATAACTCGGTGACACATATACCGACAACATCCAGCTAGGTGACACACTGACAGCACACAGCGCAGTGACACACATGCCGACAGCTTACGGCTAGGCGACCCACAAACCGACAGCTCACAGCTAGGCGACACACAAACCTACAAAGCACTGCTCAGTGACACAGAGCCTGGCAGCACACAGCTCTGTGACACTTAGACCGACAGCACACAGCTGGGTGACACACAGACTGACGCACACAGTTTGGAGACACACACCCCGACGGCGCCAAGCACGGAGACACGCAGACAGACAGCGCCGTATTAGTGACACACATACAGACTGCACACAGCGCAATGATACACATACCAAAAGCACACAGCTCGCTGAACACAGACAACACACAGCTCAATGAGACCCAGACCGACATCACACAGCTAGGTGGGACACAGACCGACGGCACACAGCTAGGTGGGACACATATCGACGACACACATCTAGGTCTGACAAAAACCGACGTCACACAGCTAGGTGGGACACATATCGACGACACACATCTAGGTCTGACAAACTCCGACGGCACACAGCTAGGTGGGACACAGACGGACGGCACACAGCTAGGTGGGACACATATCGACGACACACATCTAGGTCTGACAAACTCCGACGGCACACAGCTAGGTGGGACACAGGCCGACGACACACAGTTCGGTGACACACTGATAGCACGCAGCGCAGTTACACACAGACCAACAGCACACAGCTAGGCGACATACAAACTGACGGCTCACAGCTCCGTAACACACAGACCAACAGCTCACAGCTCGGTAACACACAGACCAACAGCTCACATTTCGGTAACACACAGACCAACAGCACGCAGCTTAATTACGCACAGACCGACAGCACACAGCTCAAGAACACACAGACAGAGAGCACACAGCTCAGTGACACACATACCGACAGAACACTGCTCAGTGACACGGACACCGACAGAACACCGCTCAGTGACACGGACACCGACAGAACACCGCTCAGTGACACACATACCAACAGAAAAGGGCTCAGTGACACACAGACTGACATCATACAGCTAAGGGACACCCAGACCGACTCATAGCACACACCTCGGTGACACGCAAACCGACAGCACCATGTCAGTGACACATAAGCCGACAGCACACAGCTCAGTGACACAAAACCGACGGCACACAGCTCATTGACACAAAACCGACGGCACAAAGCTCAGTGACACACAGACCGACTGCACACAGCCAAGTGACACACAGACCTACCGCACACAGCTCCGTGACACACAGGCCGACACCACACAGCTCAGTGACGCACAGACCAACCGCACACTGCTCGGTGATACACAGACCGAAAATCCGCAAGGTTCTCTTGGTTGACCGGTTGCTTGGTGATATCACGGATATTTGTGCACCATGATAGGTCCTAGGACGATTTCCTTGGATTGGTTCTCCGGTGGCGCCGCCTAGGAGTGATCGCGTAAAGTTGTACAGTTGCGCCGTCAACAGGCATCAATTTTAAAGTTTGTTCTGCCATAAATTGCACGAATTCGCGAAAGAAAGGTCCAGGAACCTTCTTCAGATTCCCCAAGAAAAAAGAAAGATAAATCCTGCTTCTGACATAAACTTTGTCAGTAATTTATATCATGCATCTATTATCACCTCCACGATTGCTTACAATTGGTTATTATCGCTCACGACGAAAGCCGGCGAATGATGCGAGTAAAGACTGTCAAACTTCTGTCAGGCAAATCAGGTAAATCAGAGGAGAAGGGGGGGGGGGTGGTAGGGGTCCCCCACAGCTTATTCAAAACACATTGGGATCGTTGCGAAGCATTTCTCAACAATTACCGACATTGCTCAGTGACACACAGACCGACAATCTGCAGAATTCTCTTGTTTGACCGGCTGCTTTGTGATATCAAGGATA
Source organism: Arenicola marina (assembly GCA_964019135.1). Classification (NCBI taxonomy): domain Eukaryota; kingdom Metazoa; phylum Annelida; class Polychaeta; family Arenicolidae; genus Arenicola; species Arenicola marina. Next base: position 21,209,044 of record OZ025253.1, read on the forward strand.
CTAGTACACCAACTAGGATACGTCATACGGCGATTATCTTGTAATCGTTTTCCGGCTAACTCAGGCTCGGGGACTCAGGCCAAATAATATGATTACAGATCTCTAAACTTTGGGCTTTCTGTTCTTTGTAATATATACAGTTACAGACTTGGGAGTCTGTTTTCCGTGGCATTGAACGATAGACGAATCTATTGTGTGACAGAATGTGCCAATAAGGCGAAGACAGCATAGGGACCGCCTAGGGGCGCTTCCCGTATTAAATAAAGATATGACGGGGCCCGCTGGACTCTTGCGACCTGGTGCGGTGCGGGTGGGGGGGGGGGGTGGCTGAAAAAAACTTTGATCCGGGTCCGCCAGATTGACGAAGGAACTTTGCATTGAAAACATGGCATTCATCCTCAAAAGGGGTGTTGGGGGTCTGTTGGTTCCCCTGCCACGTATGCTGAATAATTATGAAGTTGTGGTCTTATTATAATCCCTAACAAGGCAATGGTACATCTTATGGTTTCAAGCAGCAAACTTAACAGCAGGTTAGGCAAACCAAAAGGCCGACTGCCAGTGAATGACGTTCTCGGAAGATATAACGCCTTGGTGGCACTAACAGCTAGGCCTAATCATAGCGGCATCAACACTATTGCATGTATTTAATGTAAAATATACCTGAAAACATGAAAGGAAACAACTCGATTCATGGCGATATGTCCTATTTGTAGTTCACAGGGCGCCGCTGATCACGCAGACTGCGTTATCGTCAGCGCAGTGGCAGACCAATGTTACTCGCCGCATTACACATTTTACAATGGGCGTGCACCGTATGACCTATCATGGTGTACTATATATTTGGTGATATGCATTTGATCAACGTTTAGCTGACTGGGACACATATGGTATGCTATTATTATATCTAGTGATAGGATGAAGCCGAGATCTTTTTTATATACAACATAGAGATACCTTTGTTTCTCGAATAAGCGCAAGACCGGTTATTTATTTCGAGTAAAGAATAGCCCGGGCGCTTATCCATAAGGGCGGTTATTCGAACAAGGGCGCTTAATAATTGTTTTCTTCAGACTTTTGTCCACACGCTTTCCTTTGAAGACGATATGGGGGGGAGTTTAGTTCCACTGGCATTCGCAGCCAACGCCACCGTCTTTGGTGGCACTTTAATTGGGGTCAACCAGTAATTTTAAAGGAGTATTGCGGAGCGGATGGCTACTTTAGTAAACTAACCGTGTCATTTTTGTTTCAGGCCCACGAGGTAAGTCAGACTCGATCGATGGAATGCGGACCGCCAGCCCACAGCTCGGTGACACACAGACCGACAGCACATAGCTCGGTGACACACAAACCTACAGCACATAGCTCGGTGACACACAAACCTACAGCACACAGGCTGGTGACACACAGACCAACAGCACACAGCTTAGTGACACACAGGCCATCACACAACTCAGTGACACACAAACCAACATCACACAGCTCGGTGACACACAGACCAACATCACACAGCTCGGTGACACGCAGACCGACAACACACAGCTCAATGCCATATAGGCCGACATCACAGAGTTCAATAACACACAGACCGACAGCACACAGCTCAATGACACGCATACCGACAACACACAGCTCGGACCGGCACATACCGACAGCACACAGCTCGGTCCCGCAGTGTCAGAGAGCTCACAGCTAATTAACGCACAGACCGACAGCTCACATTCAGTAAGACACAGACCGATAGCTCACAGCTCGGTAAAACACAGACAGCACAGAGCTCGGTGACACACAAACCGACAATACACAGCTCGGTGACACACATACCGACAACAAACATCTCAGTAACACGCATACCGACAGCTCACAGCTCGGTGACACACAGACAACACACATATCGGTGACACACCGACTTACAACACACATATCAATAACACACATACCGGCAACACACAGCTCGCTGGTACACAGACAGACCGCACACAGCTCAGTGATACACGGACCGACAGCACACAGCTCAGTGACGCACAGACAAACAACACTCAGCTTTGTGAGGCACAAAACGACAGCACACTTCCCGGTAACACACAAATTCAGTGCACACAGCTCAGTGTCACATAGACCGACAGCACACAACTCAAAGACACACAGGCCCCCAGCACGCAGCCCGGTGACACACATATTGACCGCACGCAGCTCGGTGATACACACATCGACAACACACAGAACAGTAACACACACATCTACAACACACGGCACAGTAGCACACCAACCGATATCTCACAGCTCGGTGACACAAAGACTGACCGCACATAGCTAGGTGACACACAGACTGAAGCCCACAGCTCGGTGACACACAAACAAACATCACACAGCGCAGTGGCACATATACCGATAGAACACAGCCCGGTGACACACAGACCGACAGCAGACAGATCATTGACACCCAGACCGAGAGCACACAGCTCGGTGACACAAAGACTGACAGCTCACAGCTTGGTGACACAGAGACCGACAGCACACAGCTCTGTGATACACAGACCAACAGGATGCAGTTCAGTGGCACATATACCGACTTCACACAGCTCGGTGACACACAGACCGCACACTGCATGCTTACGCACAAACCAAAACCACACAGCTTAGTGAAAGGCAGACCCACAGCACACAGCAGGGTGACACACAGATCCAGAACACACCGGCCGGTGAGACACAGGCAGACACAACACAGCGCGGTAGCACACATACCAACAGCAGACAGCTCGGTGATACACAGACCGATATCTCACTGCTCGTTGACACGCAGGTCGACAGCACACAGCTCAGTGAAATACAGACCGACAGCACACAGCTCGGTGACACACAGACCGAGAGCGCACAACTTAGTTACTTACACACCGACCGCAGTCTGGTCGGCAACACACAGACCGACAGCACACAGCTCAATGGCACACATACCGACAGCGCACAGCTCGGACCGGCACATACCGACAGCACACAGCTCGGTCCCTCACAGACCGACAGCATACAGCTCGGTCACACACGCACCAACAGCACACAGCTCAGTAACACACAGACCGACAGCCCACTGCTCAATGACACACATAACGACAGCACACAGCTCGGACCGGCACAGACCGACAGCACACAGCTCGGTGACACAGAGCGCGACAGCACACAGCTCGGTGACACAGAGCACGACAGCACACAGCTCGGTGACACAGAGCGCGACAGCACACAGCTCGGTCCCTCACAGACCGACAGCACACAGCTCGGTCCCTCACAGACCGACAGCACACAGCTCGGTCCCTCACAGACCGACAGCACACAGCTCAATGACACACATACCGACAGCACACAGCTCGGTCCCTCAGAGACCGACAGCACACAGCTCGGTCCCTCACAGACCGACAGCATACAGCTCGGTCACACACGCACCAACAGCAGAAAGCTCAGTGACACACAGATTGACAGCACACAGCTCGGTCCCGCAGAGTCAGAGAGCTCACAGCTAATTAACGCACAGACCGACAGCTCACGTTCAGTAACACACAGACCGATAGCTCACAGCTCGATAAAACAGACAGTACAGAGCTCGGTGACACACAAACCGACAATACACAGCTCGGTGACACACATACCGACAACACACATCTCAGTAACACGCTTATCGACAGCTCACAGCTCGGTGACTCACAAACAACACCCAGCTCGGTGACACACCAGCTCGGTGACTTACAACACACATCTCAATAACACACATACCGGCAACACACAGCTCGCTGGTACACAGACAGACAGTACACAGCTCAGTGATACACCGACCGACAGCACACAGCTCAGTGACGCACAAACCAACAACACTCAGCTTTGTGAGGCACAAAACGACAGCACACTTCTCAGTGATACACAAACCCAGTGCACACTGTGCTCGGTGAAACACAGGCCGACAAAACACAGCTCGGTGACACACAGGCAGACCGCACATAGCTCTGTGACACACACCCCGACAGCACACAGCTAGATGACACATATATCGACAGTGCACAGCTTGCTAACACACAGACCAACAGCACACAGCTCGGTAACACAGGCAGCACACAGCTCAGAGACACACAGGCCGACAGCAAATGGCTCAGTGATACACAGACCGACAGCACACAGCTGAGTGCCACACAGGCCAACATCACACAGAGTGCCATACAGGCCGACATCACAGAGCTCGGTGACACACAGACCAACGGCACACAACTTAGTTGCGCACAGGGCGTCAGCACACTGCTCAGTGACACACAGCCCGACAGCACACAACTCGGTGACACACAGACAGACAGCACACAGCTCAGTGACACTTAGACTGGCAGCACACAGCTCGGTGACAGACTGACGCACACAGTTTGGAGACACACACCCCGACGGCGCCAAGCACGGAGACACGCAGACCGACAGCGCCGTATTAGTGACACGCATACCGACTACACACAGCGCAATGATACACATACCAACAGCACACAGCTCGCTGAAACACAGATAGACGACACACAGCTCTGTGAGACCCAGACCGACCGCACACAGCTCAGTGACACACATACCGACAGCTCACAGTTCGGAGACACACACCCCGACGGCGCTCAGCTCAGAGACACACACCCCGAAAGCACACAGCTCGGTGACACACCTACCTCAGCACACAGCCCAGTGAGACAGAGACCTGCAGCGCACAGCTCGGAGACGCACAGGCAGACAGCACACACCTCAGTGACACACGGACCGACAGCACATAACTCGGTGACACATATACCGACAACATCCAGCTAGGTGACACACTGACAGCACACAGCGCAGTGACACACATGCCGACAGCTTACGGCTAGGCGACCCACAAACCGACAGCTCACAGCTAGGCGACACACAAACCTACAAAGCACTGCTCAGTGACACAGAGCCTGGCAGCACACAGCTCTGTGACACTTAGACCGACAGCACACAGCTGGGTGACACACAGACTGACGCACACAGTTTGGAGACACACACCCCGACGGCGCCAAGCACGGAGACACGCAGACAGACAGCGCCGTATTAGTGACACACATACAGACTGCACACAGCGCAATGATACACATACCAAAAGCACACAGCTCGCTGAACACAGACAACACACAGCTCAATGAGACCCAGACCGACATCACACAGCTAGGTGGGACACAGACCGACGGCACACAGCTAGGTGGGACACATATCGACGACACACATCTAGGTCTGACAAAAACCGACGTCACACAGCTAGGTGGGACACATATCGACGACACACATCTAGGTCTGACAAACTCCGACGGCACACAGCTAGGTGGGACACAGACGGACGGCACACAGCTAGGTGGGACACATATCGACGACACACATCTAGGTCTGACAAACTCCGACGGCACACAGCTAGGTGGGACACAGGCCGACGACACACAGTTCGGTGACACACTGATAGCACGCAGCGCAGTTACACACAGACCAACAGCACACAGCTAGGCGACATACAAACTGACGGCTCACAGCTCCGTAACACACAGACCAACAGCTCACAGCTCGGTAACACACAGACCAACAGCTCACATTTCGGTAACACACAGACCAACAGCATGCAGCTTAATTACGCACAGACCGACAGCACACAGCTCAAGAACACACAGACAGAGAGCACACAGCTCAGTGACACACATACCGACAGAACACTGCTCAGTGACACGGACACCGACAGAACACCGCTCAGTGACACGGACACCGACAGAACACCGCTCAGTGACACACATACCAACAGAAAAGGGCTCAGTGACACACAGACTGACATCATACAGCTAAGGGACACCCAGACCGACTCATAGCACACACCTCGGTGACACGCAAACCGACAGCACCATGTCAGTGACACATAAGCCGACAGCACACAGCTCAGTGACACAAAACCGACGGCACACAGCTCATTGACACAAAACCGACGGCACAAAGCTCAGTGACACACAGACCGACTGCACACAGCCAAGTGACACACAGACCTACCGCACACAGCTCCGTGACACACAGGCCGACACCACACAGCTCAGTGACGCACAGACCAACCGCACACTGCTCGGTGATACACAGACCGAAAATCCGCAAGGTTCTCTTGGTTGACCGGTTGCTTGGTGATATCACGGATATTTGTGCACCATGATAGGTCCTAGGACGATTTCCTTGGATTGGTTCTCCGGTGGCGCCGCCTAGGAGTGATCGCGTAAAGTTGTACAGTTGCGCCGTCAACAGGCATCAATTTTAAAGTTTGTTCTGCCATAAATTGCACGAATTCGCGAAAGAAAGGTCCAGGAACCTTCTTCAGATTCCCCAAGAAAAAAGAAAGATAAATCCTGCTTCTGACATAAACTTTGTCAGTAATTTATATCATGCATCTATTATCACCTCCACGATTGCTTACAATTGGTTATTATCGCTCACGACGAAAGCCGGCGAATGATGCGAGTAAAGACTGTCAAACTTCTGTCAGGCAAATCAGGTAAATCAGAGGAGAAGGGGGGGGGGGTGGTAGGGGTCCCCCACAGCTTATTCAAAACACATTGGGATCGTTGCGAAGCATTTCTCAACAATTACCGACATTGCTCAGTGACACACAGACCGACAATCTGCAGAATTCTCTTGTTTGACCGGCTGCTTTGTGATATCAAGGATACTAGTACACCAACTAGGATACGTCATACGGCGATTATCTTGTAATCGTTTTCCGGCTAACTCAGGCTCGGGGACTCAGGCCAAATAATATGATTACAGATCTCTAAACTTTGGGCTTTCTGTTCTTTGTAATATATACAGTTACAGACTTGGGAGTCTGTTTTCCGTGGCATTGAACGATAGACGAATCTATTGTGTGACAGAATGTGCCAATAAGGCGAAGACAGCATAGGGACCGCCTAGGGGCGCTTCCCGTATTAAATAAAGATATGACGGGGCCCGCTGGACTCTTGCGACCTGGTGCGGTGCGGGTGGGGGGGGGGGGGGGTGGCTGAAAAAAACTTTGATCCGGGTCCGCCAGATTGACGAAGGAACTTTGCATTGAAAACATGGCATTCATCCTCAAAAGGGGTGTTGGGGGTCTGTTGGTTCCCCTGCCACGTATGCTGAATAATTATGAAGTTGTGGTCTTATTATAATCCCTAACAAGGCAATGGTACATCTTATGGTTTCAAGCAGCAAACTTAACAGCAGGTTAGGCAAACCAAAAGGCCGACTGCCAGTGAATGACGTTCTCGGAAGATATAACGCCTTGGTGGCACTAACAGCTAGGCCTAATCATAGCGGCATCAACACTATTGCATGTATTTAATGTAAAATATACCTGAAAACATGAAAGGAAACAACTCGATTCATGGCGATATGTCCTATTTGTAGTTCACAGGGCGCCGCTGATCACGCAGACTGCGTTATCGTCAGCGCAGTGGCAGACCAATGTTACTCGCCGCATTACACATTTTACAATGGGCGTGCACCGTATGACCTATCATGGTGTACTATATATTTGGTGATATGCATTTGATCAACGTTTAGCTGACTGGGACACATATGGTATGCTATTATTATATCTAGTGATAGGATGAAGCCGAGATCTTTTTTATATACAACATAGAGATACCTTTGTTTCTCGAATAAGCGCAAGACCGGTTATTTATTTCGAGTAAAGAATAGCCCGGGCGCTTATCCATAAGGGCGGTTATTCGAACAAGGGCGCTTAATAATTGTTTTCTTCAGACTTTTGTCCACACGCTTTCCTTTGAAGACGATATGGGGGGGAGTTTAGTTCCACTGGCATTCGCAGCCAACGCCACCGTCTTTGGTGGCACTTTAATTGGGGTCAACCAGTAATTTTAAAGGAGTATTGCGGAGCGGATGGCTACTTTAGTAAACTAACCGTGTCATTTTTGTTTCAGGCCCACGAGGTAAGTCAGACTCGATCGATGGAATGCGGACCGCCAGCCCACAGCTCGGTGACACACAGACCGACAGCACATAGCTCGGTGACACACAAACCTACAGCACATAGCTCGGTGACACACAAACCTACAGCACACAGGCTGGTGACACACAGACCAACAGCACACAGCTTAGTGACACACAGGCCATCACACAACTCAGTGACACACAAACCAACATCACACAGCTCGGTGACACACAGACCAACATCACACAGCTCGGTGACACGCAGACCGACAACACACAGCTCAATGCCATATAGGCCGACATCACAGAGTTCAATAACACACAGATCGACACAACACAGCTCAGTGACGCACAGACCAACAGCACGTAATTTAGTGACACATGGACTTACAGCAAACAGGTCAATAACACACAGACCGACAGCACGCAGCTCGGAGACACATAGACCGACAGAACACAGATCAGTGACACACCGACCGATAGCAACACAGGTCGGGAACACACAGACCGAGAGAACGCAGCTCAGTCGCAAAAGACCAACAGCACGCAGTTAAGTGACACACATACTGACAGCACAAAGTCCGTTGTCACACAGACCGACATCACACATCTCCGTAGCAGACAGACCGACAGCGCACAGCTCGGTGACACACAGAATGACTGCAGACTGCTCGGTGACACACAGACCGACAGCACATAGCTCGGTGACACGTACACTGACTGCACACAGATTAGTGACACACAGATTAGTGAAACACAGATTAGTGAAACACAGATTAGTGAAACACAAATTAGTGACACACTGATTAGTGACACACAGATTAGTGTCACTCAGATAAGTGACATACAGACCAACAACACACAGCTCGGTGACTCACAGACTGACAGCTCAAAGCTCGGTAACACACAGACCAATAGCACACAGCTTAATTACGCACAAACCGACAGCACACAGCACAGTGACACACAGACCGATAGCACACAGCACAGTGACACACATACCGACAGAACACTGCTCGGTGACATGGACACCGATAGATCACCGCTCAGTGACGCACATACCGAGAGAAAAGAAATCAGCGACACACAGACCAACAATACGGAGCTCAGTGATACACAGACTACTAGCACATAGCTCGTTGAGACACAGACCGACAGCACACATCTCGGTGACACGCAGACCGACAGCACCATCTCAGTGACACATGAGCCGACAGCACACACCTCACTGACACACAGTCCGACAGCACACAGCTCAGTGACACACCCCGGCGGCGCCCAGTTCGGAGACACCCACCCTGAAAGCACACAGCTCGGTGACACACCCCGGCGGCGCCCAGTTCGGAGACACCCACCCTGAAAGCACACAGCTCGGTGACACACTTACCACCAGCACACAGCTCGGTGACACACAAACCTACAGCACATAGCTCGGTGACACACAAACCTACAGCACATAGCTCGGTGACACACAAACCTACAGCACATAGCTCGGTGACACACACATTTACAGCACACAGCTCAATGCCATATAGGCCGACATCACAGAGTTCAATGACACACAGATCGACACAATACAGCTCAGTGACGCACAGACCAACAGCACGTAGTTTAGTAAGACACAGACCAACATCACACAGCTCAGTGACACGCAGACCGACAACACACAGCTCAATGCCATATAGCCCGACATCACAGTTCAATAACACACAGCTCAATGCCATATAGGCCGACATCACAGAGTTCAATAACACACAGATCGACACAATACAGCTCAGTTACGCACAGACCAACAGCACGTAGTTTAGTGACACATAGACTTACAGCACAGCTCGGTGACACACAGACCGATAGCGCACATCTCAGTGACACACAGACCGACAACACACAGCTCAATGACACACAGACCGACAGCACGCAGCTCAGTCGCAAAAGACCAACAACACGCAGTTCAGTGCCAAGCAGACCAACATCACACAGCTCAGTGCCATACATGCCGACATCACAGAGCCCGGCGAAACAAAGACCGACAGCACACAGCTCGGTGACACACAGACCAAGAGCACACATCTTAATTAGGCACAGACCGACAACACACAGCACAGTGACACACATATTTAGAGCACACAGCACAGTGACTCACAGACCGACAGCTCAAAGCTCGGTAACACACAGACCAAGAGCACACATCTTAATTAGGCACAGACCGACAACACACAGCACAGTGACAAACAGATTTAGAGCACACATCACAGTGACTCACAGACCGACAGCTCAAAGCTCGGTAACACACATACCAAGAGCACACAGCCTAATTACGCACAGACCGACAACACACAGCACAGTGACACACAGACCGAGAGTACGCAGCACAGTGACACACATACCGACAGAACACTGCACAGTGACACGGACACCGACAGAACACCACTCAGTGACGCACATGCCGAGCGAAAAGAGATCAGCGACACACAGACCGACAACACGGAGCTCAATGATACACATACTCCTAGCACACAGCTCGTTGAGACACAGACCGAGAGCACGCACCTCGGTGACACGCAGACCGACAGCACCATCTCAGTGACACATGAGCCGACAGCACACACCTCACTGACACACAGAACGACAGCACACACCTCACTGACACCCAGAACGACAGCACACAGCTCAGTGACACACCCCGGCGGCGCCCAGTTCGGAGACACCCACCCTGAAAGCACACAGCTCGGTGACACACTTACCACCAGCACACAGCTCGGTGACACACAGGCCGTCGGCACACAGCTCGGTGACACAGACCGACATCACACAGCTCGGTGACACACATATCCACAGATCACAGTTCTGTGACACACACCGACATCACACAGCGCGGTGAAACACAGACCGACTGCATAAAGCTCGATGACACGCATACGGAAAACACACAGCTTGGTGAAACACAGATAGACAACACACAGCTCAGTGAGACACAGACCAACTGAACACATCTCAGTGACACCCGGACCGACAGCACATAGCTCGGTGGCACACTGTCAGCACACATCGCAGTGACACAGAGTCCGCCAGCTTACAGCTAGGCGACACACAAACCGACAAAGCACAGCTGGGTGACACAGAGCCCGACAAAGCACAGCTCGGTGACACAGAGCCCGACAGTAAACAGCTCTCTGATACACAGACCGACACCACACAACTCAATGACACACAGTCCGACAGCACACAGCTCAGTGACACATAGACTGACATCACACATATCAGTGACACATAGACCGACAGCACACAGCTCAGTGACACACACACCGACAGGTCACAGTTCAAAGACACACAGACCAAAATCAAACAGCTTAATTACGCACAGACCGACAGAACACTGCTCAGTGATACGGAGACCGACAGAACACAGCTCAGTGACATACAGACCAGTATCTTCCAACTCAGTGACATACAGACCAGTATCTTCCAACTCAGTGACATACAGACTGACATCGCACAGCTCGGTGAGACACAGAAAGACAGCTCACACCTCGGTGACACACAGACCAACATCACACAGTTCGGTGACACACAGACCGAAAACACTCAGTTACACGCACTTATCGACAGTCGTCCACAGTTTTGTAACACACACCGAGAGCACGCACCTCGGTGACACATAACGCGACTGCACACAGCTCGGTGACACACATACCGACAGCACAAAACTCGGTGAAACACAAATCGACAACACGCAGCTCAGTGAAACGTAGACCGGCAGCATGTAGTTCGATGACCGACAGCACGCAGTTAAGTAACACACATACTGACGGCACAAAGCTCGGTGACACACAGACCGACAGCACACATTACCGTAGCAAACAGACCGACAGCGCCTAGCTCGGTGAAACACAGACCGACAGTACACAGCTCAGTGAGACACAGACCAACTGAACACATCTCAGTGACACCCGGACCGACAGCACATAGCTCGGTGGCACACTGACAGCACACAGCGCAGTGGCCCAGAGACCGCCAGCTTACAGCTAGGCGACACACAAACCGACAAAGCACAGCTCGGTGACACAGGGCCCGACAAAGCACAGCTCGGTGACACAGAGCCCGACAGTAAACAACTCTCTGATACACAGACCGACAGCACACAACTCAATGACACACAGTCCGACAGTACACAGCTCAATGACACATAGACCGACAGCACACAGATCAGTGAGACACACACCAACAGCTCACGGTTCAAAGAAACACAGACCAAAATCAAACAGCTTAATTACGCACAGACCGACAGAACACTGCTCAGTGACACGGAGACCGACAGAACACAGCTCAGTGACATACAGACCAGTATCTTCCAACTCAGTGACATACAGACTGACATCGCACAGCTCGGTGAAACACCCCGGCGGCGCCCAGTTCGGAGACACCCACCCTGAAAGCACACAGCTCGGTGACACACTTACCACCAGCACACAGCTCGGTGACACACAAACCTACAGCACATAGCTCGGTGACACACAAACCTACAGCACATAGCTCGGTGACACACAAACCTACAGCACATAGCTCGGTGACACACACATTTACAGCACACAGCTCAATGCCATATAGGCCGACATCACAGAGTTCAATGACACACAGATCGACACAATACAGCTCAGTGACGCACAGACCAACAGCACGTAGTTTAGTAAGACACAGACCAACATCACACAGCTCAGTGACACGCAGACCGACAACACACAGCTCAATGCCATATAGCCCGACATCACAGTTCAATAACACACAGCTCAATGCCATATAGGCCGACATCACAGAGTTCAATAACACACAGATCGACACAATACAGCTCAGTTACGCACAGACCAACAGCACGTAGTTTAGTGACACATAGACTTACAGCACAGCTCGGTGACACACAGACCGATAGCGCACATCTCAGTGACACACAGACCGACAACACACAGCTCAATGACACACAGACCGACAGCACGCAGCTCAGTCGCAAAAGACCAACAACACGCAGTTCAGTGCCAAGCAGACCAACATCACACAGCTCAGTGCCATACATGCCGACATCACAGAGCCCGGCGAAACAAAGACCGACAGCACACAGCTCGGTGACACACAGACCAAGAGCACACATCTTAATTAGGCACAGACCGACAACACACAGCACAGTGACACACATATTTAGAGCACACAGCACAGTGACTCACAGACCGACAGCTCAAAGCTCGGTAACACACAGACCAAGAGCACACATCTTAATTAGGCACAGACCGACAACACACAGCACAGTGACAAACAGATTTAGAGCACACATCACAGTGACTCACAGACCGACAGCTCAAAGCTCGGTAACACACATACCAAGAGCACACAGCCTAATTACGCACAGACCGACAACACACAGCACAGTGACACACAGACCGAGAGTACGCAGCACAGTGACACACATACCGACAGAACACTGCACAGTGACACGGACACCGACAGAACACCACTCAGTGACGCACATGCCGAGCGAAAAGAGATCAGCGACACACAGACCGACAACACGGAGCTCAATGATACACATACTCCTAGCACACAGCTCGTTGAGACACAGACCGAGAGCACGCACCTCGGTGACACGCAGACCGACAGCACCATCTCAGTGACACATGAGCCGACAGCACACACCTCACTGACACACAGAACGACAGCACACACCTCACTGACACCCAGAACGACAGCACACAGCTCAGTGACACACCCCGGCGGCGCCCAGTTCGGAGACACCCACCCTGAAAGCACACAGCTCGGTGACACACTTACCACCAGCACACAGCTCGGTGACACACAGGCCGTCGGCACACAGCTCGGTGACACAGACCGACATCACACAGCTCGGTGACACACATATCCACAGATCACAGTTCTGTGACACACACCGACATCACACAGCGCGGTGAAACACAGACCGACTGCATAAAGCTCGATGACACGCATACGGAAAACACACAGCTTGGTGAAACACAGATAGACAACACACAGCTCAGTGAGACACAGACCAACTGAACACATCTCAGTGACACCCGGACCGACAGCACATAGCTCGGTGGCACACTGTCAGCACACATCGCAGTGACACAGAGTCCGCCAGCTTACAGCTAGGCGACACACAAACCGACAAAGCACAGCTGGGTGACACAGAGCCCGACAAAGCACAGCTCGGTGACACAGAGCCCGACAGTAAACAGCTCTCTGATACACAGACCGACACCACACAACTCAATGACACACAGTCCGACAGCACACAGCTCAGTGACACATAGACTGACATCACACATATCAGTGACACATAGACCGACAGCACACAGCTCAGTGACACACACACCGACAGGTCACAGTTCAAAGACACACAGACCAAAATCAAACAGCTTAATTACGCACAGACCGACAGAACACTGCTCAGTGATACGGAGACCGACAGAACACAGCTCAGTGACATACAGACCAGTATCTTCCAACTCAGTGACATACAGACCAGTATCTTCCAACTCAGTGACATACAGACTGACATCGCACAGCTCGGTGAGACACAGAAAGACAGCTCACACCTCGGTGACACACAGACCAACATCACACAGTTCGGTGACACACAGACCGAAAACACTCAGTTACACGCACTTATCGACAGTCGTCCACAGTTTTGTAACACACACCGAGAGCACGCACCTCGGTGACACATAACGCGACTGCACACAGCTCGGTGACACACATACCGACAGCACAAAACTCGGTGAAACACAAATCGACAACACGCAGCTCAGTGAAACGTAGACCGGCAGCATGTAGTTCGATGACCGACAGCACGCAGTTAAGTAACACACATACTGACGGCACAAAGCTCGGTGACACACAGACCGACAGCACACATTACCGTAGCAAACAGACCGACAGCGCCTAGCTCGGTGAAACACAGACCGACAGTACACAGCTCAGTGAGACACAGACCAACTGAACACATCTCAGTGACACCCGGACCGACAGCACATAGCTCGGTGGCACACTGACAGCACACAGCGCAGTGGCCCAGAGACCGCCAGCTTACAGCTAGGCGACACACAAACCGACAAAGCACAGCTCGGTGACACAGGGCCCGACAAAGCACAGCTCGGTGACACAGAGCCCGACAGTAAACAACTCTCTGATACACAGACCGACAGCACACAACTCAATGACACACAGTCCGACAGTACACAGCTCAATGACACATAGACCGACAGCACACAGATCAGTGAGACACACACCAACAGCTCACGGTTCAAAGAAACACAGACCAAAATCAAACAGCTTAATTACGCACAGACCGACAGAACACTGCTCAGTGACACGGAGACCGACAGAACACAGCTCAGTGACATACAGACCAGTATCTTCCAACTCAGTGACATACAGACTGACATCGCACAGCTCGGTGAAACACAGAAAGACAGCTCACACCTCGGTTACACACAGACCAACAGCACACAGTTCGGTGACACACAGACCGAAAACACACAGCTCGGTGATACGCACTTATCGACAGTCCACAGTTTTGTAACACACACCGAGAGCACGCAGCTCGGTGACACATAACCCAACTGCACACAGCTCGGTGACACACATACCGACAGCACAAAGCTCGGTGAAACACAAATCGACAACACGCAGCTCAGTGAGACACAGACGGGCAGCATGTAGTTGGACGACCGACAGCACGCAGTTAAGTAACACACATACTGACGGCACAAGGCTCGGTGACACACAGACCGACAGCAAACATTACCGTATCAGACAGACCGACAGCGCACAGCTCGGTGACACAAAGACCGACAAAGCACAGCTCGGTGACACAGAGCCCGACAGTAAACAGCTCTCTGATACACAGAGCGACAGCACACAACTCAATGACACACAGTCCGACAGCACACAGCTCAATGACACATAGACCGACAGCACACAGATCAGTGACACACACACCGACAGCTAACGGTTCAAAGACACACAGACCAAAATCAAACAGCTTAATTACGCACAGACCGACAGAACACTGTTCAGTGACACGGAGACCGACAGAACACAGCTCAGTGACATACAGTCCAGTATCTTCCAACTCAGTGACATACAGACTGACATCACACAGCTCGGTGAGACACAGAAAGACAGCTCACACCTCGGTTACACACAGACCAACAGCACACAGTTCGGTGACACACAGACAGACAACGCGCAGGTCGGTATCACAAAGACTAAGAGCACACATTATCAGCGACAGAGAGACCGACAGCACACAGCTCAGTAATACACAGACTAAGAGCACACAACTCGGTAACACACAGATCAAGAACACACAGCTCGGTAACACAGGCAGCACACAGTTCAGCGACACACAGAACGACAGCACACAGCTCAGTAACACACAGATCAACAACACACAGCTCGGTAACACAGGCAGTACACAGTTCAGCGACACACAGACCGACAGCACACAGCTCGGTGACACACAGACCGATAGCACACAGCTCGATGGCACATAGACGAACACCATACAGCTCGGCAACACACAGCCCAATAGCATACAGCTCGCTAACACAGACAGCAAACAGCGCAGAGACACACAGACCGACAGCAGGCAGCTCGGTGACTCGCAAACCAACATCACACAGCTCAATGACACACAGACCGCCAGCACAAATATCGGTGAAACACATACCGACAGCACCCAGCTCGAAGAAACACAGGCCGGCAGCATAAAGTACAGTGATACGCAGTCCGACAGCACATATCTCATCGACACACAGACCCACAGCACACCGATCGGTGAGATAGAGGCAGACACCAAACAGCTCGGTAACACGCAGACCAACAGAACACAGCTCGGTAATACACAGACCGACCGCACACCGCTCGGTGACACGCAAACCGACAGCAAACGGCTTAGTGATACACAGACCGGCAACAAGCAGCTGTGATACACAGAGTGATGGCATGGCATGGCATTGAGCTGTGTGCTGTTGGTCTGTGTGTCACTAAGCTGTGTTCTGTTGGTCTGTGTGTCACCGAGCTGTGCCCTGTCGGTCTATTTATCCCCGAGTTATGTGATGTCGGTCTGTGTGTCACTAATCTGTGTGCTGTCAGTCTGTGTGTCACTAGCTGTCTGTTGTCGTTCTGTGTGTCACTGAGCAGTGTGCTTACGCCTGTGCGCAACTAAGTTGTGTGCCGTTGGTCTGTGTGTCACCGAGCTCTGTGATGTCGGCCTGTATGACACTGAGCTGTGTCCTGTCGGTCTGTATATCACTGAGCCATTTGCTGTCGGTTTGTGTGTCACCGAGCAGTGTACTGTCGGCCTCTGTGTCTCTGAGCGGTGTGCTGCCTTTGTTACCGAGCTGTGTGCTGTCGGTCTGTGCGTTAGCAAGCTGTGCTCTGTCGGTATGTGTGTCACCGAGCTGTGTGCTGTCGGGGTGTGTGTCACCGAGCTATGTGCGGTCTCACTGTGTGTCACCGAGCTGTGTGCTGTCGGACTGTGTGTCACCGAGCTATCGCTATTGGTTTGTGTGTCACTAAGCGGTGTGCTGTCGGTCTGTGTGCCATCGAGCTGTGTGCTGTTGGTCTGTGTGTCAGCGAAATATGTGCCGTCGGTCTGTGTGTCAGCAAACTCTGTGATGTCGGTCTGGATGGCATTGACCTGTGTGCTGTTTGTCACCGAGCTGTGTGTTGTCGATCTGCGTGTCACCAATCTGCGTGTCACTAATATATGTGTCACTAATCTGTGTGTCGCTAATCTGTGTGTCACTAATCTTTGTGTCACTATTATGTGTGTCACTAATCTGTGTGCGGTCAGTCTACGTGTGACCGAGCTGTGTGTTGTCGTTCTGTGTGTCATTGAGCAGTGTACTGTCGTCCTGTGCGTTACTAAGTTGTGTGCTGTTGGTCTGTGTGTCACCAAGCTCTCTGATGTCGGCCTGTGTGTCACCGAGCTGTGTGTTGTCGGTCTGTGTGTCACTAAACTGTGTGTCGCTAATCTATGTGATGTCAGTGTACGTGTCACCGATATGGTGCAGTCGGTCTGTGTGTCACCGAGCCGTGCACGGTCGGTCAGTGTGGCATTGAGCTGTGTAATGTTGGTCTGTGTGTCACCGAGCGGTGTGTTGTCGGTCTGTGTTTCACTGAGCTATCGCTATTGGTTTGTGTGTCACCACGCGGTGTGCTGTCGGTCTGTGTGCCATCGAGCTGTGTGCTGTACACAGCTCGGTGACACACAGACCGAGCGCTCACAGCTTAGTGACACACTGACCGAC
Organism: Arenicola marina; assembly: GCA_964019135.1. Lineage (NCBI taxonomy): Eukaryota > Metazoa > Annelida > Polychaeta > Arenicolidae > Arenicola > Arenicola marina. Next base: position 21,227,340 of record OZ025253.1, read on the forward strand.
CGCATGCCGGTTGGTCAGACACCGACATACAGCACACAGCTCGGTGATACACAGACCGACAGCACACATCTCGTTCCCACGCAGATCGACAGCACACAACTCCGTGACACACAGGCCGACATAACACAGCTCGGTAACGCACAGACTGACAGCACACAGCTCGTTCACACACAGATCGACGGCACACAGCTCGGTGACACACAGACCGACAGCACACATCTCAGTGACACATAGACCGTCAGTACACAGCTCAGTGACACACAGAACAACAGCTCACAGCTCGGTAACACACAGACCAACAGCGCACAGCTCGGTGACACACAGAACAACAGCACACATCTCAGTGACACACAGACCGACATCACACAGCTCAGCGACAGACAGACCAACAGCACACAGCTTAGTGGCACATATACTGACAGCACACAGCTAAGTTACACAAAAACCGACTGCCCGAAGATCGGTGACACACAGACAGACAGAACATAGCTCGGTGACACACACACCGAGAGCACACAGCTCGGTAACACACAAATCGACCTACCAAAGCTCGGTTACAGACAGACCAACACCACTCAGCTCAGTGACGCACAGACCGACAGTACACAGCTCGGCTACACACAGACCGACAAACACTGCTCAATTACACGGACACCGACAAAACACCACTCAGTGACACACAAACACACAGCAAGGAGCACAGTGACACACACCCCGACAGCACAAAGAATGTGACACATCGACCGACAGCACAGAGCTCAGTGACACACGGACCGACAGCTCACAGTTCGGAGTCACGCACCCCGAAAGCACACAGCTCGGTGACACACCTACCTCAGCACACAGAGACAGAGACCTGCAGCGCACAGCTCTTAGACACACAGGCAAACAGCACAATGCTTAGTGAAACACAGACCTATATCACACAGCTCAGCGACACACGGACCGACAGCACATAGCTCGGGGACACGGATACCGACAGCACGCAACTAGGTGACACACTGACAGCACACAGCGCAGTGACACACAGACCGACAGCATACGGCTAGGCGACCCACAAATCTACATATCACAGCTAAGCGACACACAAACCGACAAAGCACAGCTCAGTGACACAGAGCCCGACAGAACACAGCTCTGTGATACAAAGACGGACAGCACACAGTTCAATGACACACAGGCTGACAGCACAAAGCTCGTTGACGCAGACCGACAGCACACACCTCAGTAGCAGACAGACTGACAGCACACAGGTCGCTGACACACAAAATGACAGCACACTGTTTGGTGACACACAAGCCGACAGCACACAAGTCGGTGACACAGAGACCGACAGCACACAGCTCTTTAACACGTGGACTGACAGCACACAGATTAGTGACACGCAGATTAATGACACACAGATTAGTGACACACAGATTAGTGACACACATACCGACAACACACAGATTTTGGTGAGACAGCGACCGAAAAAACACAGCTCGGTGACACACACACCGACAGCACAGGGCTTGGTTACACACAGACCGAAAACACACAGCTCGGTGACACACATACCTACACAACACAGCTCGGTGACGCACAGACCAACACCACGCAGTTTAGTGACATACAGACCGACAGCACACATCCCTGTGACACACAGACCGACAACACACTGCTCCGGGCCACAAACCGCCAGCACGTATCCACTTGACACACAGACTGACAGCAAACAGCGCAGTGACACCAACATGTCACAGCTCAGTGCCATACAGACCAACAGCCCACAGCTTAGTGACGCACAGGCCGACAGCACACGGCTTAGTGACACACTCACCATCATCACACAGCTCGATGACACATAGACCGACCGTACACGGTTCGGTGACACACAGACCGACAGCACCGTCTCAGTGACACATATACCGATAGCATGCAGTTCAGTGACACACAGACTGACAGCACACATCTAAGTGCCACATAGACCGATACCAAACAGTTCATTGACATACAAAATCAGCAGCAAACAGCTCTATGGCACACATACCGACAGCACACCGCTCGATGATATACATACCAACAGCACACATCACTTTCACACACAGACCCACAACACACAGCTCACTGTGACACAGACTGACAGCACACTGCTCGGTAACACACAGACCGACAACAGACAGTTCAGTGACACAAAGACTGACAACACACCGCTCGGTGACACACAGACCGACAGCACGAAGCTCGATGATACATAGACTGACAGTACACAGCTAAGTAACACACAGACCAAGAGCACACAGCTTAATTACGCACAGACCGACATCACACAGCGCGGTGAAACACAGACCGACTCCATCAAGCTCGATGACACGCATACGGAAAACACACAGCTCGGTGAAACACAGAGAGACAACACACAGCTCAGTGAGACACAGAAAGACAGCGTGCAGCTCGGAGACACACAGGCGGAGAGCACACAGCTCAGTGAGACGCAGACCAACTGAACACATCTCAGTGACACCCGGACCGACAGCACATAGCTCGGTGGCACACTGACAGCACACAGCGCAGTGACACAGAAACCGCCAGCTTACAGCTAAGCGACACACAAACCGACAAAGCACAGCTCGGCGACACAGAGTCCGACAAAGCACAGCTCGGTGACACAGAGCCCGGCAGTACACCGCTAAATGACACACATACCGACAGCACACAGCTCGGACCGGCACAGACCGACAGCACACAGCTCGGTCCCGCAGAGTCGGAGAGCTCACAGCTAATTAACGCACAGACCGACAGCTCACAGCTCGGTAAAACACAGATGGCACAGAGCTCGGTGACACACAAACCGACAATACACAGCTCAGTGACACACATACCGAAAACACACATCTCAGTAACACGCATACCGATAGCTCACAGCTCGGTAAAACACAGATAGCACAAAGCTCGGTGACACACACACCGACAACACACATCTCAGTAACACGCATACCGACAAATCACAGCTCGGTGACTCACAGACAACACACAGCTCGGTGACACACCGACTTACAACACACATCTCAATAACACACATACCGGCAACACACAGCTCGCTGGTACACAGACAGACAGCACACAGTTCGTTGACGAACAGACCAATAATACACAGTTCGGTGACACACAGACCGACAGCACACAGCACGGTGACACACACACCGACAGCACACAGCTCTTTGACACACAGAACGACAGCACACAGGTCGTTGACGCACAAATCAACAGCACGCAGCTCGGGGGCACACAGACCGACAACACACAGCTGTGATACACAGACTGACAGCACACAGCTCGTTCACACGCAGATCAACAGCACACAGCTCGGTGACACACAGACGGAGAGCTCACAGCTTAGTGACACACAGACCGACCGCATACCGGTTGGTGAGACACGGACAGACAGCACACAGCTCGGTGATACACAGACCAACAGAACACAGCTTATTGCCATACAAGCCGACATCACAGAGCTCGGTGATACACAGACCAACAGCACACATCCCGTTCACACACATACCCACAGCACACAGCTCAGTGACATACAAACCAATATCGATAGCTCAGTGAAACACAAACCGACAACCGACCGCTAGGTGACACAAAGACCATTATCACACAGCTCACTGCCACACTGACCGACCGTGCACGGCTCGGTGACACACAGAGCGACAGCCCCATCTCGGTGACACGTAGACTGACATCACATAGATTGGCGACACACAGGTTAGTGACACACAGATTAGCGACACACAGATTTGTGACACGCAGACCGACAACACACAGGTCGGTGACAAACAGACCAACAGCACACAGCTGTGTGCCACAAAGACCAACAAGCTCAGTGTCATACAGGCCGACATTCCAGAGCTCGGTGACACACCGGCCACCAGCACACAATTTAGTAACGCACAGGGCGACAGCACACTGCTCAGTGATACACAGAGCGACAGCACACAGCTCGGTGACACACACACCAACAGCACACAGCTCAATGCCATCCAGGCCGACATCACAGAGTTTGCTGACACACAGACCCGACAGCACGCAGTTTAGTGACACATAGACTTACAGCACACAGCTCAGTGACACACAGACCGATAACACACATCTCAGTGACACACAGACGGACAACACATAGCTCAATGACACACAGATCGGCAGCACATAGTTCGCTGACACACGAACCGACAGCAGACAGCTCGGTGACACACAGTCCGACAGCACATAGCTCGGTGACACACAAGCCGACAGCACACAGCTCGGTGACACACAGTCAGACCGCACATGGCTCGGTGACACACACCCCGACATCACACAGCTCGTTGACACACATATCGACAGTGCACAGCATGCTAACACACAGACCAACATCACACAGCTCGGTAACAAAGGCAGCACACAGCTCAGAGACACACAGGCCGACAGTACACTGCTCGGTTACACACAAACCGACAGCAAATGGTTCAGTGATACACACACCGACAGCACACAGCTGAGTGCCACACAGGCCAACATCACACAGCTCAGTGTCATACAGGCCGACATCACAGAGCTCGGTGACACACAGACAGACAGCACACAGCTCAGTGACACATAGACCGACAGCGCACAGCTCGGTGACAGACTGACGCACACAGTTTGGAGACACAAACCCCGACGGCGCCAAGCACGGAGACACGCAGACCGACATCACCGTATTAGTGACACACATACCGACTGCACACAGCGCAATGATACACAGGCCAACATCACACAGCTCAGTGTCATACAGGCCGACATCACAGAGCTCGGTGACACACAGATAGACAACACACAGCTCAGTGGGACCCAGACCGACGGCACACAGCTCAGTGACACACAGACCGACAGCTCACAGTTCGGAGACACACACCCCGAAAGCACACAGCTCGGTGACACACCTACCTCAGCACACATCCCAGTGAGACAGAGACATGCAGCGCACAGCTCGGAGACGCACAGGCAGACAGCACACACCTCAGTGAAACACGGACCGACAGCACATAACTCGGTGACACATATACCGACAACATCCAGCTAGGTGACACACTGACAGCACACAGCGCAGTGACACACAGACCGACAGCTTACGGCTAGGCGACCCACAAACCGACAGCTCACAGCTAGGCGACACACAAACCGACAAAGCACTGCTCAGTGACACAGAGCCTGGCAGCGCACAGTTCTGTGACACTTAGACCGACTGCACAAAGCTCGGTGACACACAGACTGACGCACACAGTTTGGAGACACACACCCCGACGGCGCCAAGCTCGGAGACACGGAGACCGACAGCACCGTATTAGTGACACACATACAGACTGCACACAGCGCAATGATACACATACCAACAGCACACAGCTCGCTGAACACAGACAACACACAGCTCAATGAGACGCAGACCGACATCACACAACTAGGTGGGACACAGACGGACGGCACACAGCTAGGTGGGACAGATATCGACGACACACATCTAGGTCTGACAAACTCCGACGGCACACAGCTAGGTGGAACACAGACCGACGGCACACAGCTAGGTGGGACACATATCGACGATACACATATAGGTCTGACAAACTCCGACGGCACACAGCTAGGTGGGACACAGGCCGACGACACACAGTTCGGTGACACAGAGCGCGACAGCACACAGCTCGGTCCCTCACAGACCGACAGCACACAGCTCGGTCCCTCACAGACCGACAGCATACAGCTCCGTCACACACGCACCAACAGCACCCAGCTCAGTGACACACAGACCGACAGCCCACAGCTCGGTCCCGCAGAGTCAGAGAGCTCACAGCTAATTAACGCACAGACCGACAGCTCACGTTCAGTAAGACACATACCGATAGCTCACAGCTCGGTAAAACACAGACAGCACAGAGCTCGGTGACACACAAACAGTCAATACACAGCTCCGTGACACACATACCGACAACACACATCTCAGTAACACGCATACCGACAGCTCACAGCTCGGTGACTCACAGACAACACACAGCTCCGTGACACACGGACTTACAACACACATCTCAATAACACACATACCGGCAACACACAGCTGGCTGGTACACAGACAGACAGCACACATCTTAGTGATACACGGACCGACAGCACACAGCTCAGTGACGCACAGACCAACAACACTCAGCTTTGTGAGGCATAAAACGACAGCACACTTCTCGGTGACACACAAACCCAGTGTACACAGCTCAGTGTCACATAAACCGACAGCACACAACTCAAAGATACATAGGCCTCCAGCACACAGCTCGGTGACACACATATTGATCGCACGCGGCTCGGTGATACACACATCGACAACACACAGAACAGCAACACACACATCCACAACACACAGCACAATAGCACACAAACCGATATCTCACAGCTCGGTGACACACAAGACTGACCGCACATAGCTAGGTGACACAGACTGAAGCACACATCTCGGTGACACACAAACCGACATCACACAGCACAGTGGCACACAGACCAACAGCACACAGCTTAGTGACACTCAGGCCGACATCACACAACTCAGTGACACACAGACCAACATCACACAGCTCAGTGAGACACAGACCAACATCACACAGCTCGGTGACACGCAGACCGACAACACACAGTTCAATGCCATATAGGCCGACATCACAGAGTTCAATAACACACAGATCGACAGCACACAGCTCAGTGACGCACAGATCAACAGCACGTAGTTTAGTGACACATAGACTTACAGCAAACAGGTCAGCCACACACAGACCGACAACACACAGCTAAATGACACACATACCGACAGCACGCAGCTCGGAGACACATAGACCGACAGGATACAGGTCAGTGACACACCGACCGACAGCAACACAGGTCGGGAACACACAGACCGAGAGAACGCAGCTCAGTCGCAAAAGACCAACAGCACGCAGTTCAGTAACACACATACTGACAGCACCAAGCCCGTTGATACACAGACCGACAGCACACATCTCCGAAGCAGACAGACCGACAGCGCACAGCTCGGTGACACACAGAATGACAGCACAGTGCTCGGTGACACACAAACCGACAGCACACAGGTCGGTGACACACAGACGAACAGCACACAGCTCGGTGACACGTACACTGACTGCACACAGATTAATGATACACAGATTAGTGAAACACAGATTAGTGAAACACAGATTAGTGACACACAGATTAGTGACACACAGATTAGTGTCACTCAGATTAGTCACACACAGACCAACAACACACAGCTCGGTGACTCACGGACCGACAGCTCAAAGCTCGGTAACACACATGCCAAGAGCACACAGCTTAATTACGCACAGACCAAGAGCACACAGCACAGTGACACACAGACCTAGAGCACACAGCACAGTGACACACATACCGACAGAACACTGCTCGGTGACATGGACACCGACAGAACACAGCTCAGTGATGCACATACCGAGAGAAAAGAGATCAGCGACACACAGACCGACAACACGGAGCTCAATGATACACAGACTCCTAGCACACAGCTCGTTGAGACACAGACCGACAGCACACATCTCGGTGACACGCAGACCGACAGCACCATCTCAGTGACACATGAGCCGACAGCAAACACCTCACTGACACACAGAACGACAGCACACAGCTCAGTGACACACGGCACCCAGTTCGGAGACACCCACCCTGAAAGCACACAGCTCGGTGACACACTTACCACCAGCACACAGCTCGGTGACACACAGGCCGTCGGCACACAGTGCGGTGACACAGACCGACAGCACACATTTTAATGACACAAAAACCGACAGGACACAGGTTAGTTATGCACAGACCGACACCACACAGCGCGGTGAAACACAGAGCGACTCCATATAGCTCGATGACACGCATACGGAAAACACACAGCTCGGTGAAACACAGATAGACAAACATGCAGCTCAGTGAGACACAGAAAGACAGCGTGCTGCTCGGAGATACACAGGCGGAGAGCACACATCTCAGTGACACCCGGACCGACAGCACATAGCTCGGTGGCACACTGACAGGACACAGCGCAGTGACACATAGACCGCCAGCTTACGGCTACACGACACACAAACCGAAAAAACACAGCTCGGTGACACAGAGCCCGACAAAGCACAGCTCGGTGGCACACTGACAGCACACAGCGCAGTGACACAGAGATCACCATCTCACAGTTAGGCGACACACAAACCGAAAAAGCACAGCTCGGTGACACAGAGCCCGACAGTACACAGCTCTCTGATACACAGACCGACAGCTCACAGTTCAAAGATACACAGACCAAAAGCAAACAGCTTAATTACGCACAGACCGACAGAACACTGCTCAGTGACACGGAGACCGACAGAACACAGCTCAGTGACACACATACCAATATCTTCCAACTCAGTGACATACAGACTGACATCGCACACCTCGGTGAGACACAGAAAGGCAGCTCACACCTCGGTGACACACAGACCAACAGCACACAGTTTTGTAACACACACCGAGAGCACGCAGCTCGGTGACACATAACCCGACTGCACACAGCTAAGTGAGACACAGACCGGCAGCATGTAGTTGGATGACCGACAGCACGCAGTTAAGTAACACACATACTGACGGCACAAAGCTCGGTGACACAAAGACCAACATCACACCGCAGGGTGACACGTAGACTGACTGCACACAGATTAGTGACACACTGATTAGCGAAACACATATTAGTGAAACACAGATTAGTGAAACACGGATTAGTGACACATAGATTAGTGACACACAGACCGACAACACACAACTTAACTTCGCACAGAGCGACAGCATACAGCTCAGTGACACACATTCCGACAGCACACCCCTCAGTGACACAGACCGACAGCAGGCAGATCGGTGAAACTCCGACCGACAGCACGCAGTTCAATCACACACAGAAAGATAACACAAAGCTCGTTAGCATACAGATCGACAGCACACATGTCAGACAGACTGACAACGCACAGCTCGGTGAAACACAAGCCGACAGCACACCACTCGCTGACACAGAGACCGACACCACACAGCTCGGTGACACGTAGACTGACAGCACACATATTATTGACACAGATGAATGACACACGGATTAATGACACACAGATTAGTGACACATAAATTAGTGACCCACATATTAGTGACCCACAGATTAGTGACACACAGTTTAATGACACACAGATTAGTGAAACACAGACCGACGACACACATTTCCGCGAGCACACAGCTCGGGGACACACTGACCGACAGCGCATAGTTCGGTGACACATAGACTGACGCAGACCAACTGAACACATCTCAGTGGCACCCGGACCGACAGCACATAGCTCGGTGGCACACTGACAGCACACAGCGCAGTGACACATAGACCGCCAGCTTACAGCTAGGCGACACACAAACCGAAAAAACACAGCTCGGTGACACAGAGCCCGACAAGGCCCAGCTCGGTGGCACACTGACAGCACACAGCGCAGTGACACAGAGATCACCATCTCACAGCTAGGCGACACACAAACCGAAAAAGCACAGCTCGGTGACACAGAGCCCGACAGTACACAGCTCTCTGATACACAGACCGACAGCTCACTGTTCAAAGATACACATACCAAAAGCAAACAGCTTAATTACGCACAGACCGACAGAACACTGCTCAGTGACACGGATACCGACAGAACATAGCTCAGTGACACACAGACCAATATCTTCCAACTCAGTGACATACAGACTGACATCGCACACCTCGGTGAGACACAGAAAGACAGCTCACACCTCGGTGACACACAGACCAACATCACACAGTTTTGTAACCCACACCGAGAGCAGGCAGCTTGGTGACACATAACCCGACTGCAGACAGCTCAGTGAGACACAGACCGGCAGCATAGTTGGATGACCGACGGCAGGCAGTCAAGTAACACACATACTGACGGCACAAAGCTCGGTGACACAAAGACCAACAGCACACCGCTGAGTGACACGTAGACTGACTGCACACATACTAGTGACACACAGATTAGTGAAACACAGATTAGTGAAACACAGATTAGTGACACACATATTACTGACACACAGACCGACAACACACAACTTAACTGCGCACAGAGCGACAGCATACAGCTCAGTGACACACATTCCGACTACACACCCCTCAGTGACACAGACCGACAGCAGGCAGATCGGTGAAACTCCGACCGACAGCACGCAGTTCAATGACACACAGAAAGACAACACAAAGCTCGTTAGCACACAGACCGACAGCACACATGTCAGACAGACTGACAGCGCACAGCTCGGTGAAACACAAGCCGACAGCTCACAGCTCGCTGACACAGAGACCGACAGCACACAGCTCGGTGATACGTAGACTGACAGCACACAGATTAGTGACACACAGCTTAATGACACACGGATTAATGACCCACAGATTAGTGACACATAAATTAGTGACCCACATATTAGTGACACACAGATTAGTGACACACAGTTTAATGACACCCAGATTAATGAAACACAGACCGACGACACACATTTCCGTGAGCACACAGGTTGGGGACACACTGACCGACAGCACATAGTTCGGTCACACATAGACTGACGCACACAGATTAGTGACACACAGATTAGTGACACACAGATTAATAACACACAGACTAGCGACACACAGATTTGCGACACACAGACCGACAACCCACAGCTCACAGACACTCTGACCGACAGAAGACAGCTCAGTAAAACACAGACCTAAACCATATAGCTCGGTGACACAGAGACCGACGGCACGCAGTTCAGTGACAAACAGACCAACAGCACACAGCTGAGTGCCACACAGACCAACATCACACAGCTCAGTGTCATACAGGCAGACATCACAGAGCTCGGTGACACACAGACCGACAGCACACAACTTAGTTGCGCCCAGGGCGACAGTACACTGCTCAGTGACACACAGAACGACAACACACAGCTCGGTCACACACATACTGACAGGACGCAGATTAGTCACACACAGACCGACATCACATAACTCGGGGATAAATAGACCGACAGGGCAGAGCTCGGTGACACACAGACCAACAGAACACAGCTTAGTGACACACAGACCAACATCACACAGCTCAATGCCATACAGGCCGACATCACAGAGTTCGCCGATACACAGACCGACAGCACATATTTCGCTGACGCACAGACCCACAGTACACAGCTCGATGGCACACAGACCGACAGCACACCGCTTAGTGACACACAAACCAACAGCACACAGCTCGGTGATACACAGACCCACAGCACACAGTTCAGTGACACACAAACCAATAGCGATAGCTCAGTGAAACACAGACCGACAACACACCGCTCGGTGACACACATACCAACACCACACAGCTCAATGCAACACGGACCGACCGTGCACGGCTCGGTGACACACAGACCGACAGCACCATCTCGGTGACACGTAGACTGACATCACATAGATTAGCGACACACAGATTAGTGACACACAGACAGACAACACACAGCTCGGTGACACACAGGCCAACGGCACACACCTTAGTAACGCACAGGACGACAGCACACTGCTCAATGACACACAGAACGACAACACACAGCTCGGTCACACACAGACGGACAACACACAGCTCAATGACACACAGATCGACAACACATAGTTTGCTGACACACAAACCGACAACACACAGCTCGTTGACACAAAGACCGATAGCACACAACCTGGTGACACACACACTGATAGCATACGGCTCAGAGACACACAGTCCGACAGCACATAGTTCGTTGACACACAAGCCGAGAACACACAGCTCGGTGACACACAGTCCGACAGCACATGGCTCGGTGACACAGAGACCGACAGCACACAGCTCGGTGACACGTAGACTGACAGCACACATATTATTGACACACAGATTAATGACACACGGATTAATGACACACAGATTAGTGACACATAAATTAGTGACCCACAGATTAGTGACCCACAGATTAGTGACACACAGTTTAATGACACACAGATTAGTGAAACACAGAACGACGACACACATTTCCGCGAGCACACAGCTCGGTCACACACATACTGACAGGACGCAGATTAGTCACACACAGACCGACATCACATAACTCGGGGATAAATAGACCGACAGGGCAGAGCTCGGTGACACACAGACCAACAGAACACAGCTTAGTGACACACAGACCAACATCACACAGCTCAATGCCATACAGGCCGACATCACAGAGTTCGCCGACACACAGACCGACAGCACATATCTCGCTGACGCACAGACCCACAGTACACAGCTCGATGGCACACAGACCGACAGCACACCGCTTAGTGACACACAAACCAACAGCACACAGCTCGGTGATACACAGACCCACAGCACACAGTTCAGTGACACACAAACCAATAGCGATAGCTCAGTGAAACACAGACCGACAACACACCGCTCGGTGATACACATACCAACACCACACAGCTCAATGCAACACGGACCGACCGTGCACGGCTCGGTGACACACATACCGACAGCACCATCTCGGTGACACGTAGACTGACATCACATAGATTAGCGACACACAGATTAGTGACACACAGACAGACAACACACAGCTCGGTGACACACAGGCCAACGGCACACAACTTAGTAACGCACAGGACGACAGCACACTGCTCAATGACACACAGAACGACAACACACAGCTCGGTCACACACAGACGGACAACACACAGCTCAATGACACACAGATCGACAACACATAGTTTGCTGACACACAAACCGACAACACACAGCTCGTTGACACAAAGACCGATAGCACACAACCTGGTGACACACACACTGATAGCATACGGCTCAGAGACACACAGTCCGACAGCACATAGTTCGTTGACACACAAGCCGAGAACACACAGCTCGGTGACACACAGTCCGACAGCACATAGCTCGGTGACACAGAGACCGACAGCACACAGCTCGGTGACACGTAGACTGACAGCACACATATTATTGACACACAGATTAATGACACACGGATTAATGACACACAGATTAGTGACACATAAATTAGTGACCCACAGATTAGTGACCCACAGATTAGTGACACACAGTTTAATGACACACAGATTAGTGAAACACAGAACGACGACACACATTTCCGCGAGCACACAGCTCGGGGACACACTGACCGACAGCGCATAGTTCGGTGACACATAGACTGACGCAGACCAACTGAACACATCTCAGTGACACCCGGACCGACAGCACATAGCTCGGTGGCACACTGACAGCACACAGCGCAGTGACACATAGACCGCCAGCTTACAGCTAGGCGACACACAAACCGAAAAAACACAGCTCGGTGACACAGAGCCCGACAAAGCACAGCTCGGTGGCACACTGACAGCACACAGCGCAGTGACACAGAGATCACCAGCTCACAGCAAGGCGACACACAAACCGAAAAAGCACAGCTCGGTGACACAGAGCCCGACAGTACACAGCTCTCTGATACACAGACCGACAGCTCACTGTTCAAAGATACACATACCAAAAGCAAACAGCTTAATTACGCACAGACCGACAGAACACTGCTCAGTGACACGGATACCGACAGAACATAGCTCAGTGACACACAGACCAATATCTTCCAACTCAGTGACATACAGACTGACATCGCACACCTCGGTGAGACACAGAAAGACAGCTCACACCTCGGTGACACACAGACCAACAGCACACAGTTTTGTAACCCACACCGAGAGCAGGCAGCTTGGCGACACATAACCCGACTGCAGACAGCTCAGTGAGACACAGACCGGCAGCATGTAGTTGGATGACCGACGGCAGGCAGTCAAGTAACACACATACTGACGGCACAAAGCTCGGTGACACAAAGACCAACAGCACACCGCTGAGTGACACGTAGACTGACTGCACACATATTAGTGACACACAGATTAGTGAAACACAGATTAGTGAAACACAGATTAGTGACACACATATTACTGACACACAGACCGACAACACACAACTTAACTGCGCACAGAGCGACAGCATACAGCTCAGTGACACACATTCCGACTACACACCCCTCAGTGACACAGACCGACAGCAGGCAGATCGGTGAAACTCCAACCGACAGCACGCAGTTCAATGACACACAGAAAGACAACACAAAGCTCGTTAGCACACAGACCGACAGCACACATGTCAGACAGACTGACAGCGCACAGCTCGGTGAAACACAAGCCGACAGCACACAGCTCGCTGACACAGAGACCGACAGCACACAGCTCGGTGACACGTAGACTGACAGCACACAGATTAGTGACACACAGCTTAATGACACACGGATTAATGACCCACAGATTAGTGACACATAAATTAGTGACCCACATATTAGTGACACACAGATTAGTGACACACAGTTTAATGACACCCAGATTAATGAAACACAGACCGACGACACACATTTCCGTGAGCACACAGCTTGGGGACACACTGACCGACAGCACATAGTTCGGTCACACATAGACTGACGCACACAGATTAGTGACACACAGATTAGTGACACACAGATTAATAACACACAGACTAGCGACACACAGATTTGCGACACACAGACCGACAACCCACAGCTCGCAGACACTCTGGCCGACAGAAGACAGCTCAGTAAAACACAGACCTAAACCATATAGCTCGGTGACACAGAGACCGACGGCACGCAGTTCAGTGACAAACAGACCAACAGCACACAGCTGAGTGCCACACAGACCAACATCACACAGCTCAGTGTCATACAGGCAGACATCACAGAGCTCGGTGACACACAGACCAACAGCACACAACTTAGTTGCGCCCAGGGCGACAGTACACTGCTCAGTGACACACAGAACGACAACACACAGCTCGGTGACACACATACTGACAGGACGCAGATTAGTCACACACAGACCGACATCACATAACTCGGGGATAAATAGACCGACAGGGCAGAGCTCGGTGACGCACAGACCAACAGAACACAGCTTAGTGACACACAGACCAACATCACACAGCTCAATGCCATACAGGCCGACATCACAGAGTTCGCCGACACACAGACCGACAGCACATATTTCGCTGACGCACAGACCCACAGTACACAGCTCGATGGCACACAGACCGACAGCACACCGCTTAGTGACATACAAACCAACAGCACACAGCTCGGTGATACACAGACCCACAGCACACAGTTCAGTGACACACAAACCAATAGCGATAGCTCAGTGAAACACAGACCGACAACACACCGCTCGGTGACACACATACCAACACCACACAGCTCAATGCAACACGGACCGACCGCGCACGGCTCGGTGACACACAGACCGACAGCACCATCTCGGTGACACGTGGACTGACATCACATAGATTAGCGACACACAGATTAGTGACACACAGACAGACAACACACAGCTCGGTGACACACAGGCCAACGGCACACAACTTAGTAACGCACAGGACGACAGCACACTGCTCAATGACACACAGAACGACAACACACAGCTCGGTCACACACAGACGGACAACACACAGCTCAATGACGCACAGATCGACAACACATAGTTCGTTGGCACACAAGCCGAGAAAACACAGCTCGGTGACACACAGTCCGACAGCACATAGCTCGGTGACACACCAGCCGACAGCACACAGCTCGGTGACACACATACCGACAGTGCACAGCTTGCTAACACACAGACCAACAGCACACAGCTCGGTAACAAAGGCCGCACACAGCTCAGAGACACACAGGCCCACAGTACACTGCTACGTGACACACAAACCGACAGCAAATGGCTCAGTGATACACAGACCGACAGCACATAGCTCAGTGACGCATAGAACGACAGCACACAGCTCGATGACACAAAGACGAACAGCACCTGGGTCAATGACACACTGACCGACAGCACGCAGCTCAGCGACACTCAGACCGCCAGTGTCTGACAGTGTCTGACAGTTCACAGCTCGGTGACACACAGTCCACCGCATACAGCTCGGTGACTAACAGCCCAACAACACCCAGCCCGGTGAAACACAGTCCGACAGCACACAGCTTGGTGACACACAGTCCGACGGCACACAGCTCGATGACACACCGCCCCACTGCACACTACTCGGTGAAACACGGACCGACAGCACACAACTCGGTGACACGCAGACCGACAGCACACTGCTCGGTGACACGCAAACCGACAGCACACAGCTCCGTGACACGCAGGCCGACAGCACACAGTTCAAGGACACACACACCGACAGCACACATCTCATCGAAGCACTGACCCACAGCACACCGGTCGGTGAAACACAGGCGGACACAACACAGCTCGGTAACACACAGACCAACAGAACACAGCTCGGTAATACACAGACCGACAGCATACTGCTCGGTGACACGCAAAACGACAGCACACAGCTCAGTGATACACAGTCCGACAACACACAGCTGTGATACACAGACTGACAGCACACAGATCGGTGGCGTACAGACTGACAGTACACAGCTCGGTGACGCACAGTCTGACAGCACACAGATCGTTCACACGCAGAACGACAGCACACAGCTCGGTGCCACACATACCGAGAGCGCACAGCTTATTGACACACAGACCGACCGCATACCCGTTGGTGAGACACGGACAGACAGCACACAGCTCGGTGACACATATACCATCAGAACGCAGCTCGGTAACGCACAGACCGACAGCACACAGCTCGGTGACTCACAGACCGACAGCACACAGCTCGGTGACTCACAGACCGACAGTACACAGCTCTGTGACACACAAATCGACAGCACACATTACGGTGACACACAGACCGACAGCACACAGGTCTGTGACGCACAGACCGACAGCACACAGCTCGTTCACCCGCAGATCGACGGCACACAGCTCGGTGACACACAGACCGACAGCACACAGCTCGGTGACTCACAGACCGACAGTGCACAGCTCTGTGACACACAAATCGACAGCACACATTACGGTGACATACAAACCGACAGCACACATTTCGATGAGACACAGACCGACAGCACACAGCTCGGTGACTCACAGACCGACAGTGCACAGCTCTGTGACACACAAATCGACAGCACACATTACGGTGACATACAAACCGACAGCACACATTTCGATGAGACACAGACCGACAGCACACAGCTCGGTGACGCACAGACTGACAGCACACAGCTCGGTGGCGCACAGACTGAGAGCACACAGCTCGCTCACACGCAGATCGACGGCACACAGCTCGGTGACACACAGACCGACAGCGCACAGCTCGGTGACGCACAGACTGACAGCACACAGCTCAGTGACACACAGACCGACAGCACGCATCTGATTGACACACTGCCCGACAGAACACAGTTATGTAACATATATTGACAACACCCATCTCCTTGACACACAAACCGACAGCACACATTTCGGTGACGCACAGACTTACAGCACACAGCTCGTTCACACGCAGATCGTCGGCACACAGCTCAGTGACAAACAGACCGACAGCACATAGCTCGGTGACGCACAGACCGACAGCACACAGCTCAGTGACACACAGACCGACAACACGCATCTCATTGACACACAGCCCGACAGAACACAGTTCTGTAACATATATTGACAACACACATCTCCTTGACACACAAACCGACAGCGCACATTTCGGTGAGAACCCAACCGATAGCACACAGCTTGGTGATGCACAGTCCGACAGCACACAGATCAGTGTCACACAGACCGACAGCATACTGTTCAGTGACACACAGACCGACAGCATAAAAGTCAGTGTCACATAAACCGACATCACAAAGCTCAGTGACTCACTGACTGACAGCACGCAGCTCGGTGAAATACAAACCGACACAGACAGCTCGGTGACCCACAGACAGACAACGCGCAGGTCGGTAACACCAAGACTAAGAGCACACATTATCAGCAACAGAGAGACCGACAGCACACAGCTCAGTAACACACAGACTAAGAGCACACAACTCGGGAACACACAGACCAACAACACGCAGCTCGGTAACACAGGCAGTAAACAGTTCAGCGACACACAGACCGACAGCACACAGCTCGATAGGCACATAGACAAACACCATGCAGCTCGGCAACACACAACCCAATAGCATACAGCTCGGTAACACAGACAGCATACAGCGCAGAAACACACAGACCGACAGCAGGCAGCTCGGTGACTCGCAAACCAACAGCACACAGCTCAATGACACACAGACCGCCAGCACAAATCTCAGTGAAACACATACCGACAGCACACAGCTCGAAGAAACACTGGCAGGCAGTACACAGTACAGTGATACGCAGTCCGACAGCACACAGCTCGATGACGCACAGACCGACGGCACACAGCTCGGTGACACGCAGGCCAACAGCACACAGTTCAAGGGCACACACACCGACAGCACACATCTCATCGACACACAGACCCACAGCACACCGACCGGAGAGATAGAGGCAGACACCACACAGCTCGGTAACACACAGACCAACAACACACAGCTCGGTAATACACAGACCGACAGCACACTGCTCGGTGACACGCAAACCGACAGCAAACGGCTCAGTGATACACAGACCGGCAACAAACAGCTGTGATACGCAGCATGACAGCACACAGCTCGTTCACACGCAGATCGACAGCACACAGCTCAGTGACGCACAGAGCAACAGCACGTAGTTTAGTGACACATAGACTTACAGCAACCAGGTCAGTCACACACAGACCGACAACACACAGCTAAATGACACACATACCGACAGCACGCAGCTCGGTGACACAGACCGACAGCACACAGTTTAATGACACAAAAACCGACAGGACACAGGTTAGTGACGCACAGACCGACATTACACAGCTCGGTGACACACAGATCCACAGATCACAGTTCTGTGACACACACCGACATCACACAGCGCGGTGAAACACAGACCGACTGCATAAAGCTCGATGACACGCATCCGGAAAACACACAGCTCGGTGAAAGACAGATAGACAACACACAGCTCAGTGAGACACAGAAAGACAGCGCGCAGCTCGGAGACACACAGGCGGAGAGCACACAGATCAGTGAGACGCAGACCAACTGAACACATCTCAGTGACACCCGGACCGACAGCACACAGCTCGGTGGCACACTGACAGCACACAACGCAGTGACATAGAGACCGCCAGGTTACAGCTAGACGACACACAAACCGACAAAGCACAGCTCGGTGACACAGCGCCCGACAAAGCACAGCTCGGTGACACAGAGCCCGACAGTAAACAGGTCTGATACACAGACCGACACCACACAACTCAATGACACACAGTCCGACAGCACACAGCTCAGTGACACATAGACCGACAGCACACAGCTCAGTGACACACACACCGACAGCTCACAGTTCAAAGACACAGACCAAAAGCAAACAGCTTAATTACGCACAGACCGACAGAACACTGCTCAGTGACACGGAGACCGACAGAACACAGCTCAGTGACACACAGACCAATATCTTCCAACTCAGCGACATACAGACTGAGATCGCGTACTTCGGTGACACACAGACCAACAGCACACAGTTCGGTGACACACAGACCGAAAACACACAGCTCGGTGACACGCACTTATCGACAGTCCACAGTTTTGTAACACACACCGAGAGCACGCAGCTCGGTGACACATAACCCGACTGCCCACAGCTCGGTGACACACAAACCGACATCACAAAGCTCGGTCAAACACAGATCGACAATACGCAGCTCAGTGAGACACAGACCGGCAGCATGTACTTGGATGACCGACAGTAGGCAGTTAAGTGACACACATACTGACGTCACAAAGCTCGGTGACACACAGACCGACAGCACACCGCTGGGTGACACGTAGACTGTGTGAAACACAGATTAGTGAAACATAGATTAGTGAAACACAGATTAGTGACACACAGATTAGTGACACACAGACCGACAACACACAACTTAACTGCGCACAGAGCGACAGCACACTACTCAGTGACACACAAACCAACATCACACAGCTCATTGCCACACAGAGCGACCGCACACAGCTCGGTGAAACTCCAACCGACAGCACGCAGTTCAATGACACACAGAAAGACAACACAAAGCTCGTTAGCACACAGACCGACAGCACACATCTCCGTAGCAGACAGACTGACAGCGCACAGCTCGGTGAAACACAAGCCGACAGCACAAAGCTCGCTGATACAGAGACCGACAGCAGACAGCTCGGTGACACGTAGACTGACACCACGCAGCTCACTGACACACATACCGAAAACACATAGCTCGGTGACACAGAGACCGACGGCACGCAGCTCAGTGACACACATACCAACAGCACACAGCTGAGTGCCACACAGACCAACATCACACAACTCATTGTCATACAGGCCGACATCACAGAGCTCGGTGACGCACAGACCAACGGCACACAACTTAGTTGCGCACAGGGCGTCAGCACACTGCTTAGTGACACATAGAACGACAAAACACAGCTCGGTGACACACAGACTGACAGGACGCAGATTAGTCACACACAGACCGACATCACATAACTCGGGGATAAATAGACCGACAGGGCACAGCTCGGTGACACACAGACCAACAGAACACAGCTTAGTGACACACATACCAACATCACACAGCTCAATGCCAGACAAGCCGACATCACTGAGGTCGCTGACACACAGACCGACAGCACATATTTCGCTGACACACAAATTGACATAGCATAGCTCAGTGACACACATACCGACAGCACCCAGCTAGGTGACACACTGACAGAACACAGATCAGTGACACACCGACCTACAGCACACAGCTCGGTGACACACAGACCGACAGCACCCAGCTATGTGACACACTGACAGAACACAGATCAGTGACACACAGACCAACAGAACACAGCTCGGTAATACACAGACCGACAGCATACTGCTCGGTGACACGCAAAACGACAGCACACAGCTCAGTGATACACAGTCCGACAACACACAGCTGTGATACACAGACTGACAGCACACAGATCGGTGGCGTACAGACTGACAGTACACAGCTCGGTGACGCACAGTCTGACAGCACACAGATCGTTCACACGCAGAACGACAGCACACAGCTCGGTGCCACACATACCGAGAGCGCACAGCTTATTGACACACAGACCGACCGCATACCCGTTGGTGAGACACGGACAGACAGCACACAGCTCGGTGACACATATACCATCAGAACGCAGCTCGGTAACGCACAGACCGACAGCACACAGCTCGGTGACTCACAGACCGACAGCACACAGCTCGGTGACTCACAGACCGACAGTACACAGCTCTGTGACACACAAATCGACAGCACACATTACGGTGACACACATACCGACAGCACCCAGCTAGGTGACACACTGACAGAACACAGATCAGTGACACACCGACCTACAGCACACAGCTCGGTGACACACAGACCGACAGCACCCAGCTATGTGACACACTGACAGAACACAGATCAGTGACACACCGACCTACAGCACACAGCTCGGTGACACACAGACCGAGAGCACATAGCTCGTTGACACACAGACCGATATCACACAGCTCTGTGACACACACACCAACGGCACACATCTGCGTAGCAGACACACCGACAGCACACAGCTCCGTGAGACACATACCGATAGCACAGAGCTCAGTGACAAAGACACCGACGGCACTCAGGTCGGAGACACACACTCCGACGGCGCCCAGCTCGGAGACACACAGACCAGCATCACACAGATCAGTGACACAGAGACCGACGGCACACAGTTCAGTGGCACACAAACCGACTGCACACCGCTCAATGACATTCAGACCCACAGCACACAACTCTGACTCAGACCGACTGCACACAGCTCAATGACATACAGACCCACATCACAAATCTGACACAAACTGACAGCACGCACCTCGGTGGCACACACCTCGACAACACATAGCTCGGTGACACACAGACCGATACCACACAGCTCAGGAACACACACATCGACGAAACACAGCTCAGTGACACACAGACCGGCAGCACAGATTCCGGTAACGCACATACCAACAGCACACGGCTCTCTCGCACAGACCGACGGCACACAGCTCGGTGACACATAGAAGGACAGAACACAGTTCGGTGACACGTAGACTGACAGCACGAAGATTAGGGACACAAAGATTACTGACAAACAGATTGGTGATACACAGAATAGTGACACACATATTGGTGAGACACAGATTAATGACACACATATTATTGACACAGAGACCGACAACACACAGCACAGTGACACGCAGACTGACAGGACACAGGTCAGTGACACACAGACTGACGTCACACAGCTCGGTGACACACAGACCAACAGCACACAACTCACAGACCGACGGCACACAGTTTGGCGACACACACCCCGACGGCACGCAGCTCGGTGACCCATATACCGTCGGCACACAGATAATTGACACACAGACAGACAGCACACAGCTCGGTGACACACAGACCTACAGCTCACAGATTAGTTATGCACGGACCGACAACACATAACTCGGTGACACACAGACCGAGAGGCCTACAGCTCAGTGACACACAGGCCGGAAGCACGCTGCTCAGTGGCACACAGACCAATAGCACACAGATCAGTGACATACAGACTGACAGCACATAACACGGAGTCACACAGACCGACGGCCCACAGCTCGGTGACACTCAGACTGACAGCACACAGCTTGATGACACACAGATGAAGAGCACACAGCTCGGTGACACATAGACAAACAACACACAGATCAGTGATACACAGACTGATAGCACACAGCTCGGTGACACACATACCGACAGACCACAGTTCAGTGACACAGACACCGACAGAACAGCGTTAGTAGGCACACAGACTAACAGCCCACGGCTCAGTCACACAGACACAGACAGCACTGAGCTAGGAGGCACACAGTGACAGCACACAGCTCAGTAACACACCCAAACGACAGCACATATCTCGGAGACACACAGCGACGGCACATTGCGCAGTGACACACGGACCAACATCACACAGTTCAGTGACTCACAAACCGACAGCACACAGCTAAGTGACACACAGACGGACAGCAGGCAGCTCGGTGACACACAGACCGACAGCTCACAGCTCGGTGACTCACAAACCGACAGAACAGAGCTCAGTGACTCACCGACCGGCAGCACAGAGCTCAGTGACTCACCGACCGACAGCACACAGCTCAGTGACACACAGGGCAACAGCACACAGCTTGGAGATTCGCAGACCGACAGCACACAGCTCGGAGATGCGCAGACCGACAGCACACAGCTCAGCGACATATAGACCGGCAGCACACAGCTCAGAGACACACAGACCGACAGCAAACAGGTCAAAGACAAACATACCGACAGCACACAGCTCAGTGACACACAGACCGACAGCAAACAGGTCAAAGACAAACAGACCGACAGCACACAGCTCAACGAAATACATACCAACAGCTCATAGCTCGGTGATACACAGACAGCACAGAGCTTGGGGACACACAGACTGACAACACACATCTCAGTAACAAACATACCGCCAACACACAGCTCGGTGGCACATAGACCGACTGCACACGGCTCAGTGACACACAGACCGACATCACTCATCTTTGTGATTCACAGACGGACAGCGCGCAGCCAAGTGACACACAACCCGACAGCATACTGCTCAGTGATACACATACCGACAGCATACTGCTCAGTGATACACATACCGACAGCATACTACTCAGTGACATATAGACCAACAACACTCAGCTCAGTGCCACACAGACCGATAGTACCCAGCTAGGTGACACACTGACAGCACACAGCGCAGTGACGCACAGACCGACGGCACACAGCTTGGCGACACACACCCCGACAGCACGCAGCTCGGTGACACATAGACCATCGACACACAGATAATTGACACACAGACCGACAGCACACAGCTCGGTGACACACATACCTACAGCTCACAGATTAGTTATGCACGGACCGACAACACATAACTCGGTGACACACAGACCGAGAGGCCTACAGCTCAGTGACACACAGGCCGAAAGCACGCTGCTCAGTGGCACACAGACCGATAGCACACAACTCTGCGACACAGACCGACAGCACACATATCAGTGACAGACAGACTGACAGCACATAACACGGCGTCACACAGATGGACGGCCCACAGCTCGGTGACACTCAGACTGACAACACACAGCTTGATGACACACAGATGAAGAGCACACGGCTCGGTGACACATAGACAAACAACACACAGATCAGTGATACACAGAATGATAGCACACAGCTCGGTGACACACAGACCGACAGACCACAGTTCAGTGACACAGACACCGACAAAACAGCGTTAGTAGGCCCACAGACTGACAACCCACAGGTCAGTCACACAGACACAGACAGCACCGAGCTAGGAGGCACACAGTGACATCACACAGCTCAGTAACACACCCAAACGACAGCACATATCTCGGAGACACACATCGACAGCACATTGCGCAGTAACACACGGACCAAAAGCACACAGTTCAGTGACTCACAAATCGACAGCACACAGCTAAGTGACACACAGACCGACAGCAGGCAGCTCGGTGACACATAGTTTCAGAGCACACAGCTCAGTGATACACAAACCGACAGCACACAGCTCGGTGACCCACAGACAGACAACGCGCACGTCAGTAACACAAAGACTAAGAGCACACATTATCAGCGACAGAGAGACTGACTGCACACAGCTCAGTAACACACAGACTAAGAGCACACAACTCGGTAACACACGGACCAACAACACGCAGCTCAGTGCCATACATGCCGACATCACAGAGCCCGACGACACAAAGACCGACAGCACGCAGTTCAGTGACACACATACTGACAGCACAAAGCCCGTTGACACACAGACCGAGAGCGCACATCTCCGTAGCAGACAGACCGACAGCGAACAGCTCGGTGACGCACAGAATGACAGCACACTGCTCGGTGACACACAAACCGACAGCACGCAGCTCGGTGACACACAAACCGACAGCACACAGCTCGGTGACACGTAAACTGACTGCACACAGATTAGTGACACACAGATTAGTGACACACAGATTAGTGACACACAGATTAGTGTCACTCACATTAGTGACACACGGACCAACAACACCCAGCTCGGTGAAACACAGACCGACTCCATAAAGCTCGATGACACGCATACGGAAAACACACAGCTCGGTGAAACACAGATAGACAACACACAGCTCAGTGAGACACAGAAAGACAGCGTGCAGCTCGGAGACACGCAGGCGGAGAGCACACAGCTCAGTGAGACGCAGACCAACTGAACACATCTCAGTGACACCCGGACCGACGGCACACAGCTCAGTGACACACATACCGACAGCTCACAGTTCAAAGACACACAGACCAAAAGCAAACAGCTTAACACAGACCAATATCTTCCAACTCAGTGACATACAGATTGACATCGCACACCTCGGTAAGACAGAGAAAGACAGCTCACACCTCGGTGACACACAGACCAACAGCACACAGTTTGGTGACACATAGACCGAAAACACACAGCTCGGTGACACACAGACCGACAGACCACAGTTCAGTGACACAGACACCGACAAAACAGCGTTAGTAGGCCCACATACTGACAGCACAAAGCTCGGTGACACACACACCGACAGCACACAGCTCGGCGACACGTACACTGACTGCACGCAGATTAGTGGCGCACAGATTAGTGAAACACAGATTAGTGAAACACAGATTAGCGACACACAGATTAGTGACACGCAGATTAGTGTCACTAAGATCACTGACACACAGACCGACAGCTCACAGTTCAGTGCCCCAAAGGCAGACACCAAACAGCTCATTGACATTTCAATAAACAGCACACAACTCGGTGACACACAGACGGACAGCACACAGCTCGCTTGCAAACAGACCGACGGCACACCGCTCAGTGACACGTAGACTGACTGCGCACAGATTAGTGACACACAGGTTAAGGAAACACAGATTAGCGACACGCAGTCCGACAGCACGCAATTCAGTGACACACAGACTGACAGCATACAGATCACTGACACACAGACTGACATCACACAGTTCGGTGACACGTACACTGACTGCACGCAGATTAGCGACACACATATTAGTGACACACAGATTAGCGTCACTCAGCTTAGTGACACACAGACCGACATCACACAGTTCGGTGACGGGTAGACTGACTGCACACAGATTAGTGACACACAGATTAGTGAAACACAGATTAGTGAAACACAGATTACTGACACACATATTAGTTACACACAGATTAGTGTCACTCAGATTAGTGACACACAGACCGACATCACACAGCTCCGTGACATGCAGACCGACAGCACCCAGCTCAGTGACCGACAGCACACAGGTCGTTGACACAAAAACCGACAGCACGCAGATCACGAAGCTTGGTGACACACCGACCAACAGCACACAGTTAGTGACGTACATGCCGACAGCACACTACTCAGTGACACAGACCAACATTGCACAGCTCAGTGCCCCACAGACCGACCGCACACAGCTCGGTGACACACAGACCAACAGCACCACCTCAGTGACACATAGATCGACAGCACGCAGTTCAGTGACACACAGACCGACAGGAAACAGCTCTGTGTCTCAAAGGCCGACACCAAACAGCACATTGCCATACAAGTTAACAACACACAGCTCGGTGACACACAGACCGACAGCACACAGGTCGATGGCACACAAACCGACAGCACACCGCTCAGTGACACACAAACCGACAGCACACAGCTCGGTGATACACACACCAACAGCACACATCCCGTTCACACACATACCCTCAGCACACCGCTCAGTGGCACACAAACCAATAGCAACAGCTCAGTGAAACACAGACCGACTACACACCGCTCGTTGACGCACAAACCGATGATAACACACAGCTCGGTGATACACAGACCGACAACACACATGTCAGGGACACACAAACCGACAGCAAGCAGCTCAGTGCCATACAGACCAATAGCACAGAGCTTAGTGACATACAGGCCAACAGCACACTGCTCAGTGACACACAGGCCAATATCACACAGCTCAATGCCACAAAGGCCGACTCCAAACAGCTCATTGACATAAAAATCAACATCACACAGATCTGTGACACACAGACCGACAGCACACAGCTCGTTGATGCACACACCAACAGCACACATCACGTTCACACACAGACCCACAGCACACAGCTCAGTGAAACACAGACCGACAACACACCGCTCGGTGACACACAGACCGACAGCACGCAGCTCGGTGACACACAAACCGACATCACACAGTTTGGTGACACACAGATCAACATCACACAGCTCGGTGACACGCAGACCGACAACACACAGCTCAATGCCATACAGGCCGACATCACATAGTTCAATAACACATATATCGACACAACACAGCTCAGTGACGCACATACCAACAACGTAGTTTAGTGACACATAGATTTACAAACACACAGCTCAGTGACATACGGATCGATAGCACACATCTCAGTGGCACACAGACCGACAACACACAGATCAGTGACACACCGACCGACAACACACAGATCAGTGACACACCGACCGACAGCAACACAGGTCGGGAACACACAGACTGACAGCACGCAGCTCAGTCGCAAAAGACCAATAGCGAACAGTTCAGTGCCAAGCAGACCAACATCACACAGCTCAGTGCCATACAGGCCGACATCACAGAGCTCGTCGACAAACAGACCGACAGCACGCAGTTCAGTGACTCACAGACCAACAGTATACAGCTCAGTGACGCACATTCCGACAGTACGCAGCTCGGTAACACACATTCCGACAGCACACACCTCAGTGACACAGACCGACAGCAGGCAGCTCTGTGACACACAGACCGACAGCACACACCTCGGTGACTCACATTCCGACAGCTCACACCTCAGTGACACACATACAGACAGCACACAGCTCGGTAACACACAGACTGGCGGCACATAGCTCAGGGACACACAGACCAACAGCATACCGCTCAGTGACACACAGACCAACATCACAGAGCTATGTGGCACACAGACCCACAGCACATAGCTTAGTGACGTACATGCCGACAGCACACTGCCCAGTGACACACAAACCAACATCACAGAGCTCAATTCCACACAGACCGACCGCAAACTGCTCGGTGACACACAGACCGACAGCACCATGTCAGTGACACATAGACCGAGAGCACCCAGCTCGGTAACACACAGTCCGACAGTACACACCTCAGTGACAAACGGACCGACGGCACGCAGCTCGGTGACACACAGACAAACAACACACAGCTCAGTAACACAGGGACCGACAGCACACATCTAGGGGACACAAAAACCGACACCACACAGCTCAATGACACACAGACCGATAGCACACAGATCAGTGAAACACAGACCGATAGCACACAGCTCAGTGACACACAAACCGTCAGCACACAGCTCAGTGACACACAGACCGACATCACGCAGATCGGTGATACACAGACCGAGATCCCACCTCTCACTGACACACAGGCTGACAGCAAACTGCTCCGTGACACGCAGACCGACAGCACACAGCTCAGGGACACACAGTCTAGCAGCACCTAGCTCGGTGACACACAGACCGACAGCGCACAGCTAAGTGACACACAGACCAACAGCACACAGCCAAGTGACACACAGACCGACAGCACACAGCTCGGTGACTCACAGACCGACAGCACACAGCTCGGTGAAACACAGACCGACAGCTCACAGCTCCTTGACACACAGACCCACAGCACACAGTTTAGCTACGCACAGACCAACAGCACGCAGCTCGGTGAAACACAGACCGACGGCCCACAGCTCGGTGACACTCAGACTGACAGCACACAGCTTGATGCCACACAGATGAAGAGCACACAGCTCGGTGACACATAGACCAAAAACGCACAGATCAGTGACACACAGACTGATAGCACACAGCTCGGTGACACACAGACCGACAGACCACAGCTCAGTGACACAGACACCGACAGCACAGCGTCAGTAGGCACACAGACTGGCAGCCCACAGCTCAGTCACACAGACAGCACAGAGCCAGGAGGCACACAGTGACAGCACACAGCTCTGTAACACACCAAACGACAGCACATATCTCGGAGACACACAGTAACAGCACATTGCGCAGTGACACACAGACCTACAGCACACAGTTCAGTGACTCACAGACCAACAGCACACAGCTCGGAGACACACAGACCGACAGCACACAGTTAAGTAACTCACAGACCGACAGCACAGAGCTCAGTGACTCACAGGCCAACAGCACACAGCTTGGAGATTCGCAGACCGACATCACACAGCTCGGAGATGCGCAGACCGACAGCACACAGCTCCGCGACATATAGACCAACAGCACACAGCTCAGTGACACACAAACCGACAGCAAACAGGTCAAAGACAAACAGACCGACAGCACACAGCTCAGCAACATACAGACCGACAGCTCATAGCTCGGTGATACACAGACAGCACAGAGCTTGGGGACACACAGACTGACAACACATATCTCAGTAACAAACATACCGGCAACACACAGCTCGTTGGCACATAGACCGATAGCACACGGCTCAGTGACACACAGACCGACAGCACTCACCTTTGTGATGCACAGACGGACAGCGCACAGCCAAGTGACACAAAACCCGACAGCACACAGCTCAGTGACACAGAGACCGACATCACACAGTTCAGTGACACACACACTGACAGCACACGTTTCAGTGACACACAGACCGAAAGCACAAAGCTCAGTGATGCACAAACCGACAGCACACTGCTCAGTGATACATATACCGACAGCATACCACTCAGTGACATACAGACCAACAACACTCAGCTCAGTGCCACACAGACCGATAGTACCCAGCTAGGTGACACACTGACAGCACACAGCGCAGTGACGCACAGACCGACGGCACACAGTTTGGCGACACACGCTCCGACAGCACAAAGCTCGGTGACACATAGACCGTCGGCACACAGATAATTGACACTCAGACCGACAACACACAACTCGGTGACACACAGACCTACAGCTCACATATTAGTTATGCACAGACCGACAGCACATAACTCAGTGACACACAGACCGACAGCCTACAGCTCAGTGACACACAGGCCGAAAGCACGCTGCTCAGTGACACACAGACCGACAGCACACAACTCTGCGACACAGACCGACAGCACACAGCTTATACACAGACCGACAACACACAGATCAGTGACAGACAGACTGACAGCACATAACACGAAGTCACACAGACCGACGGCCCACAGCTCGGTGACACTTAGTCTGACAGCACACAGCTTGATGACACACAGATGAAGAGCACACAACTCGGTGACACATAGACCAACAACACACAGATCAGTGACACACAGACTGATCGCACACAGCTCGGTGACACACAGACCGACAGACCACAGCTCAGTGACACAGATACCGACAGAACAGTGTTAGTAGGCACACAGACTGACAGCCCACAGCTCAGTCACACAGACACAGACAGCACCGAGCTAGGAGGCACACACTGACCGCACGCAGCTCGGTGAAAGACAAACCGACAAAGACAGCTCGGTGACACACAGTTTCAGAGCACACAGCTCAGTGATACACAAACCGACAGCACACAGCTCGGTGACCCACAGACAGACAACGCGCAGGTCGGTAACACAACGACTAAGAGCACACATTATCAGCGACAGAGAGACCGACAGCACACAGCTCAGTAACACACAGACTAAGAGCACACAACTCGGTAACACACAGATCAACAACACACAGCTCGGTAACACAGGCAGTACACAGTTCAGCGAGACACAGACCGACAGCACACAGCTCAGTAACACACAGATCAACAACACACAGCTCGGTGACACAGGCAGTACCCAGTTCAGCGACACACAGACCGACAGCACACAGCTCGGTGACACACAGACCGATAGCACACAGCTCGATGGCACATTGACGAACACCACACAGCTCGACAACACACAGCCCAATAGCATACAGCTCGGTAACACAGACAGTATACAGCGCAGAGACACACAGACCGACAGCAGGCAGCTCGGTGACTCGCAAACCAACAGCTCACACCTCGGTGACACACAGACGAACAGCACACAGTTCGGTGACACATAGTCCGAAAACACACAGCTCGGTGAGACGCACTTTATCGACAGTCCACAGTTTTGTAACACACACCAAGAGCACGCAGCTCCGTGACACATAACCCGACTGCACACATCTCGGTGAAACACAGATCGACAACACACAGCTCAGTGAGACACAGACCGGCAGCATGTAGTTGGATGACCGACAGCACACAGTTAAGTAACACACATACTGACGGCTCAAAGCTGGGTGACACACAGACCGACAGCACACAGCTCGGTGACACGTAAACTAACTGCACACAGATTAGTGACACACAGATTAGTGACACACAGATTAGTGACACACAGACCAACAACACACAGCTCGGTGACTCACAGACCAAGAGCACACAGCTTAATTACGCACAGACCGACAACACACAGCACAGTGACTCACAGACTGACAGCTCAAAGCTCGGTAACACACAGACTTACGCACAGACCGACAACACACAGCACAGTGACACACAGACCGAGAGTACGCAGCACAGTGACACACATACCGACAGAACACTGCACAGTGACACGGACACCGACAGAACACCACTCAGTGACGCACATGCCGAGCGAAAAGAGATCAGCGATACACAGACCGACAACACGGAGCTCAATGATACAGCTGATACAGGCTCCTAGCACACAGCTCGTTGAGACACAGACCGAGAGCACGCACCTCGGTGACACGCAGACCGACAGCACCATCTCAGTGACACATGAGCCGACAGCACACACCTCACTGACACACAGACCGACAGCACACAGCTCGGTGACACACCCCGGCGGCGCCCAGTTCGGAGACACCCACCCTGAAAGCACACAACTCGGTGACACACTTACCACCAGCACACAGCTCGGTGACACACAGGCCGTCGGCACACAGCTCGGTGACACAGACCGACATCACACAGCTCGGTGACACACATATCCACAGATCACAGTTCTGTGACACACACCGACATCACACAGCGCGGTGAAACACAGACCGACTGCATAAAGCTCGATGACACGCATACGGAAAACACACAGCTCGGTGAAACACAGATAGACAACACACAGCTCAGTGAGACACAGACCAACTGAACACATCTCAGTGACACCCGGACCGACAGCACATAGCTCGGTGGCACACTGTCAGCACACATCGCAGTGACACAGAGACCGCCAGATTACAGCTAGGCGACACACAAACCGACAAAGCACAGCTCGGTGACACAGAGCCCGACAAAGCACAGCTCGGTGACACAGAGCCCGACAGTAAACAGCTCTCTGATACATAGACCGACACCACACAACTCAATGACACACAGTCCGACAGCACACAGCTCAGTGACACATAGACTGACATCACACATATCAGTGACACAAAGACCGACAGCACACAGCGCAGTGACACACACACCGACAGCTCACAGTTCAAAGACACACAGACCAAAATCAAACAGCTTAATTACGCACAGACCGACAGAACACTGCTCAGTGATACGGAGACCGACAGAACACAGCTCAGTGACATACAGACCAGTATCTTCCAACTCAGTGACATACAGACTGACATCGCACAGCTCGGTGAGACACAGAAAGACAGCTCACACCTCGGTGACACACAGACCAACATCACACAGTTCGGTGACACACAGACCGAAAACACTCAGTTACACGCACTTATCGACAGTCGTCCACAGTTTTGTAACACACACCGAGAGCACGCACCTCGGTGACACATAACCCGACTGCACACAGCTCAGTGACACACATACCGACAGCACAAAACTCGGTGAAACACAAATCGACAACACGCAGCTCAGTGAAACGTAGACCGGCAGCATGTAGTTCGATGACCGACAGCACGCAGTTAAGTAACACACATACTGACGGCACAAAGCTCGGTGACACACAGACCGACAGCACACATTACCGTAGCAGACAGACCGACAGCGCACAGCTCGGTGAAACACAGACCGACAGTACACAGCTCAGTGAGACACAGACCAACTGAACACATCTCAGTGACACCCGGACCGACAGCACATAGCTCGGTGGCACACTGACAGCACACAGCGCAGTGGCACAGAGACCGCCAGCTTACAGCTAGGCGACACACAAACCGACAAAGCACAGCTCGGTGACACAGAGCCCGACAAAGCACAGCTCGGTGACACACAGACCGAGAGCACATAGCTCGTTGACACACAGACCGATATCACACAGCTCGGTGACACACATACCAACGGCACACATCTCCGTAGCAGACACACCGACAGCACACAGCTCCGTGAGACACAAACCGATAGCACAGAGCTCAGTGACAAAGACACCGACGGCACTCAGTTCGAAGACACACACTCCGACGGCGCCCAGCTCGGAGACACACAGACCAGCATCACACAGATCAGTGACACAGAGACCGACGGCACACAGTTCAAGGACACACACACCGACAGCACACATCTCATCGACGCACTGACCCACAGCACACCGGTCGGTGAAACACAGACAGACCGACAGCACACAGCTCTGTGACGCACAGACCGACAGCACACAGGTCGTTCACTCGCAGATCGACGGCACACAGCTCGGTGACACATAGACCGACAGCACACAGCTCAGTGACATACAAACCGACAGCACACATTTCGCTGAGACACAGACCGACAGCACACAGCTCGGTGACGCACAGACTGACAGCACACAGCTCGGTGGCGCACAGACTGAGAGCACACAGCTCGTTCACACGCAGATCGACGGCACACAGCTCGGTGACACACAGACCGAAAGCACACAGCTCGGCGACGCACAGACCGACAGCACACAGCTCAGTGACACACAGACCGACCGCACGCATCTGATTGACACACATCCCGACAGAACACAGTTCTGTAACATATATTGACAACACACATCTCCTTGAAACACAAACCGACAGCACACATTTCGGTGACACACAGACCGACAGCACATAGCTCGGTGACGCACAGACTGACAGCACACAGCTCGTTCACACGCAGATCGTCGGCACACAACTCAGTGACACACAAACCCACAGCACACATTTCGGTGACACACAGACCGACAGCACATAGCTCGGTGACGCACAGACTGAGAGCACACAGCTCGTTCACACGCAGATCGTCGGCACACAGCTCAGTGACACACAGACCGACAGCACACAGCTCGGTGACGCACAGACCGACAGCACACAGCTCAGTGACACACAGACCGACAACACGCATCTCATTGACACACAACCCGACAGAACACAGTTCTGTAACATATATTGACAACACACATCTCCTTGACACACAAACCGACAGCGCACATTTCGGTGAGAACCCAACCGTTAGCACACAACCTGGTGATGCACAGTCCGACAGCACACAGATCAGTGTCACACAGACCGACAGCATACTGTTCAGTGACACACAGACCGACAGTATAAAAGTCAGTGTCACCAACCGACACAGACAACTCGGTGACACGCAGTTTCAGAGCACACAGCTCAGTGATACACAAACCGACAGCACCCAGCTCGGTGACCCACAGACAGACAACGCGCAGGTCGGTAACACAAAGACTAAGAGCACACATTATCAGCGACAGAGAGACTGACAGCACATAGCTCAGTAACACACAGATTAAGAGCACACAACTCGGTAACACACGGACCAACAACACGCAGCTCGGTAACACAGGCAGTACACAGTTCAGCGACACACAGACCGACAGCACACAGCTCGATGGCACATAGACAAACACCATGCAGCTCGGCAACACACAGCCCAATAGCATACAGCTCGGTAACACAGACAGCATACAGCGCAGAGACACACAGACCGACAGCAAGCAGCTCGGTGACTCGCAAACCAACAGCACACAGCTCAATGACACACAGACCGCCAGCACAAATCTCGGTGAAACACATACCGATAGCACACAGCTCGAAGAAACACAGGCCGGCAGCATACAGAACAGTGATACGCAGTCCGACAGCACACAGCTCGATGAGACACAGACCGACGACAGCTCGGTGACACGCAGGCCGACAGCACACAGTTCAAGGACACACACACCGACAGCACACATCTCATCGACACACAGACCCACAGCACACCGATCGGTGAGACACAGGCAGACACAACACAGCTCGTTCACACGCAGATCGACAGCACACAGCTCAGTGAAATACAGACCGACAGCACACAGCTCGGTGACACACAGACCGAGAGCGCACAACTTAGTGACTTACACACCGACCGCACTCTGGTCGGCAACACACAGACCGACAGCACACAGCTCAATGGCACACATACCGACAGCGCACAGCTCGGACCGGCACATACCGACAGCACACAGCTCGGTCCCTCACAGACCGACAGCATACAGCTCGGTCACACACGCACCAACAGCACACAGCTCAGTAACACACAGACCGACAGCCCACAGCTCAATGACACACATACCGACAGCACACAGCTCGGACCGGCACAGACCGACAGCACACAGCTCGGTGACACAGAGCGCGACAGCCCACAGCTCGGTGACACCGAGCGCGACAGCACACAGCTCGGGGACACAGAGCGCGACAGCACACAGCTCGGTCCCTCACAGACGGCAGCTCACAGCTGGGTCCCTCACATACCGACAGCATACAGCTCGGTCACACACGCACCAACAGCAGAAAGCTCAGTGACACACAGATTGACAACACACAGCTCGGTCCCGCAGAGTCAGAGAGCTCACAGCTAATTAACGCACAGACCGACAGCTCACGTTCAGTAAGACACAGACCGATAGCTCACAGCTCGATAAAACAGACAGCACAGAGCTCGGTGACACACAAACCGACAATACACAGCTCGGTGACACACATACCGACAACAAACATCTCAGTAACACGCTTACCGACAGCTCACAGCTCGGTGACTCACAAACAACACCCAGCTCGGTGACACACCAGCTCGGTGACTTACAACACACATCTCAATAACACACATACCGGCAACACACAGCTCGCTGGTACACAGACAGACAGCACACAGCTCAGTGATACACCGACCGACAGCACACAGCTCAGTGACGCACAAACCAACAACACTCAGCTTTGTGAGGCACAAAACGACAGCACACTTCTCATTGACACACAAACCCAGTGCACACTGTGCTCGGTGAAACACAGGCCGACAAAACACAGCTCGGTGACACACAGTCAGACCGCACATAGCTCTGTGACACACACCCCGACAGCACACAGCTCGATGACACATATATCGACAGTGCACAGCTTGCTAACACAGACCAACAGCACACAGCTCGGTAACAAAGGCAGCACACAGCACACAGCTCAGAGACACACAGGCCGACAGTACACTGCTCGGTGACACACAAACCGACAGCAAATGGCTCAGTGATACACAGACCGACAGCACACAGCTGAGTGCCACGCAGGCCAACATCACACAGCTCAGTGCTATACAGGCCGACATCACAGAGCTCGGTGACACACAGACCAACGGCACACAACTTAGTTGCGCACAGGGCGTCAGCACACTGCTCAGTGACACACAGTCCGACAGCACACAACTCGGTGACATACAGACAGACAACACACAGCTCAGTGACACTTAGACTGGCAGCACACAGCTCGGTGACAGACTGACGCACACAGTTTGGAGACACACACCCCGACGGCGCCAAGCACGGAGACACGCAGACCGACAGCGCCGTATTAGTGACACACATACCGACTGCACACAGCGCAATGATACACATGCCAACAGCACACAGCTCGCTGAAACACAGATAGACGACACACAGCTCAGTGAGACCCAGACCGACCGCACACAGCTCAGTGACACACAGACCGACAGCTCATAGTTCGGAGACACACACCCCGACGGCCCTCAGCTCAGAGACACACACCCCGAAAGCACACAGCTCGGTGACACACCTACCTCAGCAGACAGCCCAGTGAGACAGAGACCTGCAGCGCACAGCTCGGAGACGCACAGGCAGACATCACACACCTCAGTGACACACGGACCGACAGCACATAACCCGGTGACACATATACCGACAACATCCAGCTAGGTGACACACTGACAGCACACAGCGCAGTGACACACATGCCGACAGCTTACGGGCTAGGCGACCCACAAACCGACAGCTCACAGCTAGGCGACACACAAACCGACAAAGCACTGCTCAGTGACACAGAGCCTGGCAGCACACAGCTCTGTGACACTTAGACCGACAGCACACAGCTCGGTGACACACAGACTGACGCACACAGTTTGGAGACACACACCCCGACGGCGCCAGGCACGGAGACACGCAGACCGACAGCGCCGTATTAGTGACACACATACCGACTGCACACAGCGCAATGATACACATGCCAACAGCACACAGCTCGCTGAAACACAGATAGACGACACACTGCTCAGTGAGACCCAGACCGACATCACACAGCTAGGTGGGACACAGACCGACGGCACACAGCTAGGTTGGACACATATCGACGACACACATTTGGTCTGACAAACTCCGACGGCACACAGCTAGGTGGGGCACAGGCCGACGACACACAGTTCGGTAACACACTGATAGCACGCAGCGCAGTTACACACAGACCAACAGCACACAGCTAGGCGACATACAAACTGACGGCTCACAGCTCCGTAACACACAGACCAACAGCTCACAGCTCGGTAACACACAGACCAACAATACGCAGCTTAATTACGCACAGACCGACAGCACACAGCTCAAGAACACACAGACAGAGAGCACACAGCTCAGTGACACACATACCGACAGAACACTGCTCAGTGACACGGACACCGACAGAACACCACTCAGTGACACACATACCAACAGAAAAGGACTCAGTGACACACAGACTGACAGCATACAGCTAAGGGACACCCAGACCGACTCATAGCACACACCTCGGTGACACGCAAACCGACAGCACCATGTCAGTGACACATAAGCCGACAGCACACAGCTCAGTGACGCGAAACCGACGGCACACAGCTCATTGACACAAACCCGACGGCACAAAGCTCAGTGACACACAGACCGACTGCACACAGCCAAGTGACACACAGACCTATCGCACATAGCTCCGTGACACACAGGCCGACACCACACAGCTCAGTGACGCACAGACCAACCGCACACTGCTCGGTGATACACAGACCGAAAATCCGCAAGGTACTCTTGGTTGATCGGTTGCTTGGTGATATCAAGGATATTTGTGCACCATGATAGGTTCTAAGACGATTTCCTTGGATTGGTTCTCCGATGGCGCTGCCTAGGGATGATCGCGTAAAGTTGTATAGTTGCGCCGTCAACATGCATCAATTGTTAAGTTTGTGCTGCCATAAATTGCTCGAATTCGCGAAAGAAATGTCCAGGAACCTTCTTCAGATTCCCCAAGGAAAAAGAAAGATAAATCCTGCGTCTTACATAAACTTTGTCAGTCATGGATATCATGCATCTATTATCACCTCCACGATTGCTGACATTTAGTTATTATCGCCCACGACGAAGCCGGCGAGTGATGCGATTAAAGAATCTGTCAGGCAAATCAGGTAAATCAGAGGAGGGGAGGGGGGATGGTAGGGGTCCCCCACAGCGTATTCAAAACACATTGGGATCGTTGCGAAGCAATGCTCAACAATTACCGACATTGCTCGGTGACACACAGACCGACAATCTGCAGGATTCTCTTGCTTGACCGGCTGCTTTGTGATATCAAGGATACCAGCTAGGATACGTCATACGGCGATTATCTTGTAATTGTTCACCGGCTAACTCAGGCTCGGGGACTCAGGCCACATAATATGATTACAGATCTCTAAACTTTGGGCTTGCTGTTGCTCGTTATATATACACTTACAGACATGGGAGTCTGTTTTCCGTGGCACTGAACGATGGACGAATCTATTGTGTCACAGAATGTGCCAATAAGTAACGACAGCACAGGGACCGCCCAGGGGCGCTTCCCGTATTAAATAAAGATATAACGGGGCCCGCTGGATTCTTGCGACCTGGTGCGGGGTGGGAGGGGTGTGGCGGGGGGGGTCTGAAAAACCTTTGATCCGGGTCCGCCAGATTGACGAAGGAACTTTTGCATTGAAAACATGAAATTCATCCTCAAAAGGGGTGTGGGGGGTCTGCTGGTTCCCCTGCCACGTATGCTGAATAATTATGAAGTTGTAGTCTTAATATAGTCCCTAACAAGGCAATGGTACATCTTGTGGTTTCAAGAAGCAAACTTAACAGCAGGTTAGGCAAACCAAAAGGCTGACTGCCAGTGAATGACGTTCTCGGAATATATAACGTCTTGGTGGCACTAACAGCTAGGCCTAATCATTGCGGCATCAACACTACAAAATTGCACGTATTTAATGTAAAAAATACCTGAAAGCATGAAAGGACACAACTCGATTCATGGCGATATGTCCTATTTGTAGTTCACAGGGCGCCGCTGATCACGCAGACTGCGTTATCGTCAGCGCAGTGGCAGACCAATGTTACTCGCCGCATTACACATTTTACAATGGGCGTGCACCGTATGACCTATCATGGTGTACTATATATTTGGTGATATGCATTTGATCAACATTTAGCTGACTGGGAAACTTATGGTATGCTATTATTATATCAAGTGATAGGATGAAGCTGAGATCTCCTTTATATACAACATAGAGATACCGTAATTTTTCGAATAAGCGCAAGGCCGGTTATTTATTTCGAGTAAAGAATTGCCCGGGCGCTTATCCAAACGGGCGCTTATTCGAACAAGGGCGCTTATTAATTGTTTTCTTCAGACTTTTGTACACACGCTTTCCTTTGAAGACGATAAGGGGGGCTGGGAGTTTGGTTCCATTGGCCTTCGTAGCCAACGCCACCGTCTTTGGTGGCACTTTAATTGGGGTGAACCAGTAATTTTAAAGGAGTATTGTGGAGCGGATGGCTACTTTAGTAAACTAACCGTGTCATTTTTGTTTCAGCCACCCTAGGTAAGTCAGACTCGATAGATGGGATGCGGACCGCCAGCCCACAGCTCGGTGACACACAGACCGACAGCACATAGCTCGGTGACACACGAACCTACAGCACATAGCTCGGTGACACACAAACCTACAGCACACAGGCTGGTCACACACATACCAACAGCACACAGCTTAGCGACACACAGGCCGACATCACACAACTCAATGACACACAGACCAACATCACACAGCTCGGTGACACACAGACCAACATCACACAGCTCGGTGACACGCAGACCGACAACACACCGCTCAATGCCATATAGGCCGACATCACAGAGTTCAATAACGCACAGATCGACACAACACAGCTCAGTGACGCACAGATCAACAGCACGTAGTTTAGTGACACATAGACTTACAGCAAACAGGTCAGTGACACACAGACCGAAAGGGCACATCTCAGTGACACACAGACGGAGAACACACAGCTCAATAACACACAGACCGACAGCACGCAGCTCGGAGACACATAGACCGACAGAACACAGATCAGTGACACACCGACCGATAGCAACACAGGTCGGGAACACACATACCAAGAGAACGCAGCTCAGTCGCAAAAGACCAACAGCACGCATTTCAGTGACATACATACAGACAGCACAAAGTCCGTTGTCACACAGTCCGACATCACACATCTCCGTAGCAGACAGACCGACAGCGCACAGCTCGGTGACACACAGAATGACTGCACACAGCTCGGTGACACACAGACCGACAGCACATAGCTCGGTGACACGTACACTGACTGCACACAGATTAGTGACACACTGATTAGTGTCACTCAGGTAAGTGACATACAGACCAACAACACACAGCTCGGTGACTCACAGACTGACAGCTCAAAGCTCGGTAACACACAGACCAATAGCACACAGCTTAATTACGCACAAACCGACAGCACACAGCACAGTGACACAAAGACCGATAGCACACAGCACAGTGACACACATACCGACAGAACACTGCTCGGTGACATGGACACCGATAGATCACCGCTCAGTGACGCACATACCGAGAGAAAAGAGATCAGCGACACACAGACCAACAATACGGAGCTCAGTGATACACAGACTCCTAGCACATAGCTCGTTGAGACACAGACCGACAGCACACATCTCGGTGACACGCAGACCGACAGCACCATCTCAGTGACACATGAGCCGACAGCACACACCTCACTGACACACAGTCCGACAGCACACAGCTCAGTGACACACCCCGGCGGCGCCCAGTTCGGAGACACCCACCCTGAAAGCACACAGCTCGGTGACACACCCCGGCGGCGCCCAGTTCGGAGACACCCACCCTGAAAGCACACAGCTCGGTGACACACTTACCACCAGCACACAGCTCGGTGACACACAGGCCGTCGGCACACAGCTCGGTGACACAGACCGACAGCACACAGTTTAGTGACACAAAAACCGACAGGACACAGGTTAGTTACGCACAGACCGACATCACACAGCTCGGTGACACACAGATCCACAGATCACAGTTCTGTGACAAACACCGACATAACACAGCGCGGTGAAACACAGACCGACTGCATAAAGCTCGATGACACGCATACGGAAAACACACAGCTCGGTGAAACACAGACCAACTGAACACATCTCAGTGACACCCGGACCGACAGGACATAGCTCGGTGGCACACTGACAGCACACAGCGCAGTGACACAGAGACCGCCAGCTCACAGTTCAAAGACACACAGACCACAATCAAACAGCTTAATTACGCACAGACCGACAGAACACTGCTCAGTGACACGGAGGCCGACAGAACACAGCTCAGTGACATACAGACCAGTATCTTCCAACTCAGTGACATATAGACTGACATCGCACAGCTCGGTGAGACACAGAAAGACAGCTCACACCTCGGTTACACACAGACCAACAGCACACAGTTCGGTGACGCACAGACCGAAAACACACAGCTCGGTGACACGCACTTATCGACAGTCCACAGTTTTGTAACACACACCGAGAGCACGCAGCTCGGTGACACATAACCCGACTGCACACA
This sequence comes from Arenicola marina, assembly GCA_964019135.1. Taxonomy (NCBI): domain Eukaryota; kingdom Metazoa; phylum Annelida; class Polychaeta; family Arenicolidae; genus Arenicola; species Arenicola marina. The sequence goes on from OZ025253.1 coordinate 21,269,942, forward strand.
GCTCGGTGACACACATACCGACAGCACAAAGCTCGGTGAAACACAAATCGACAACACGCAGCTCAGTGAGACACAGACCAGCAGCATGTAGTTTGATGTCCGACAGCACGCAGTTAAGTAACACACATACTGACGGCACAAAGCTCGGAGACACACAGACCGACAGCAAACATTACCGTGTCAGACAGACCGACAGCGCACAGCTCGGTGACACACAGACCGACAGCACACAGCTCGGTGGCGCCCAGACTGACAGTACACAGCTCGGTGACGCACATACTGACAGCACACAGATCGTTCACACGCAGAACGACAGCACACAGCTCGGTGCCACACATACCGAGAGCGCACAGCTTATTGACACACAGACCGACCGCATACCGGTTGGTGAGACACGGACAGACAGCACACAGCTCGTGACACACATACCATCAGAACGCAGCTCGGTAACGCACAGACCGACAGCACACAGCTTGGTGACCTACAGACTGACAGCACACAGCTCAGTGACATACAAACCGACAGCACACAGCTCCGTGACACACAGACCGACAGCACACAGCTCGTTTACTCGCAGATCGACGGCACACAGCTTGGTGACTCACAGACTGACAGCACACAGCTCAGTGACATACAAACCGACAGCGCACATTTCGGTGAGACACAGACCGACAGCACACAGCTAAGTGACACATAGACCGACAGCACGCATCTGATTGACACACATCCCGACAGAACACAGTTCTGTAACATATATTGACAACACACATCTCCTTGACACACAAACCCACAGCACACATTTCGGTGACACACAGACCGACAGCACATAGCTCGGTGAAACACAGACTGACAGCACACAGCTCGTTTACACGCAGATCGTCGGCACACAGCTCAGTGACACACAGACCGACAGCACACAGCTCGGTGACGCACAGACCGACAGCACACAGCTCAGTGACACACAGACCGGCAACACGCATCTCATTGACACACAGCCCGACAGAACACAGTTCTGTAACATATATTGACAACACACATCTCCTTGACACACAAACCGACAGCGCACATTTCGGTGAGAACCCAACCGATAGCACACAACCTGGTGATGCACAGTCCGACAGCACACAGATCAGTGTCACACAGACCAACAGCATACTGTTCAGTGACACACAGACCGACAGCATAAAAGTCAGTGTCACAAACCGACACAGACAGCTCGGTGACATGCAGTTTCAGAGCACACAGCTCAGTGATACACAAACCGACAGCACCCAGCTCGGTGACCCACAGACAGACAACGCGCAGGTCGGTAACACAAAGACTAAGAGCACACATTATCAGCGACAGAGAGACTGACAGCACACAGCTCAGTAACACACAGATTAAGAGCACACAACTCGGTAACACACAGACCAACAACACGCAGCTCGGTAACACAGGCAGTACACAGTTCAGCGACAGACAGACCGACTGCACACAGCTCGATGGCACATAGACAAACACCATGCAGCTCGGCAACACACAGCCCAATAGCATACAGCTCGGTAACACAGACAGCATACAGCGCAGAGACACACAGACCGACAGCTAGCAGCTCGGTGACTCGCAAACCAACAGCACACAGCTCAATGACACACCGACCGCCAGCACAAATCTCGGTGAAACACATACCGACAGCACACAGCTCGAAGAAACACAGGCCGGCAGCACACAGTACAGTGATACGCAGTCCGACAGCACACAGCTCGATGAGACACAGACCGACGACAGCTCGGTGACACGCAGGCCGACAGCACACAGTTCAAGGACACACACACCGACAGCACACATCTCATCGACACACAGACCCACAGCACACCGATCGGTGAGACACAGGCAGACACAACACAGCTCGGTAACACACAGACCGACAGCACACTGCTCGGTGACACGCAAACCACCAGCAAACGGCTCAGTGATACACAGACCGGCAACGAACAGCTGTGATACACAGAATGACAGCACACAGCTCGTTCACACGCAGATCGACAGCACACAGCTCGGTGACACACAGACCGACAGAACACAGCTCGGTAACGCACAGACAAACAACACACCGCTCCGTAACACAGGCAGCACACAACTCAGACACACAGTCACTTAAAAGTGACCTACAGACCGACCGCACTCTGGTCGGCAACAGACAGACCGACAGCACACAGCTCAATGACACACATACCGATAGCACACAGCTCGGACCGGCACATACCGACAGCCCACAGCTCGGTCCCTCACAGACCGACAGCATAGAGCTCGGTCACACACGCACCAACATCACACAGCTCAGTGACACACAGACCGACAGCACACAGCTGGGTGACAAACAGCTGGGTGACATACAGACCCACAACATACCGGTCGGTGAGACACAGACAGACACAGCACAGCTCGGTAACACACAGACCAACAGCACACAGCTCGGTGATACACAGACCGACAGCACACTGCTAGTTGGCACGCAGGTCGACAGCACACAGCTTAGTGAAACACAGACCGACAGCACACAGCACGGTGACACACAGACCGAGAGCGCACAACTTAGTGACCTACAGACCGACCGCACTCTGGTCGGCAACACACAGACCGACAGCACACAGCTCAATGACACGCATAACGACAACACACAGCTCGGACCGGCACATACCGACAGCACCCAGCTCGGTCCCGCAGTGTCAGAGAGCTCACAGCTAATTAACGCACAGACCGACAGCTCACGTTCAGTAAGACACAGACCGGTAGCTCACAGCTCGGTAAAACACAGACAGCACAGAGCTCGGTGACACACAAACCGACAATACACAGCTCGGTGACACACATACCGACAACAAACATCTCAGTAACACGCATACCGACAGCTCACAGCTCGGTGACACACATACAACACACATATCGGTGACACACCGACTTACAACACACCTATTAATAACACACATACAGGCAACACACAGCTCGCTGGTACACAGACAGACAGCACACAGCTCAGTGATACACCGACCGACATCACACAGCTCAGTGACGCACAGACAAACAACACTCAGCTTTGTGAGGCACAAAACGACAGCACACTTCTCGGTAACACACAAATTCAGTGCACACAGCTCAGTGTCACATAGACCGACAGCACACAGCTCAAAGACACACAGGCCCCCAGCACGCAGCCCGGTGACACACATATTGACCGCACGCAGCTCGGTGATACACACATCGACAACACACAGAACAGTAACACACACATCTACAACACACGGCACAGTAGCACACCAACCGATATCTCACAGCTCGGTGACACAAAAGACTGACCGCACATAGCTAGGTGACACACAGACTGAAGCCCACAGCTCGGTGACACACAAACAAACATCACACAGCGCAGTGGCACATATACCGATAGAACACAGCCCGGTGACACACAGACCGACAGCAGACAGATCATTGACACCCAGACCGAGAGCACACAGCTCGGTGACACAAAGACTGACAGCTCACAGCTTGGCGACACAGAGACCGACAGCACACAGCTCTGTGATACACAGACCAACAGAACGCAGTTCGGTGGCACATATACCGACTTCACACAGCTCGGTGACACACAGACCGCACACTGCTTGCTTACGCACAAACCAAAAGCACACAGCTTAGTGACAGGCAGACCCACAGCACACAGCTGGGTGACACACAGACCCAGAACACACCGGTCGGTGAGACACAGGCAGACACAACACAGCGCGGTAGCACACATACCAACAGCAGACAGCTCTGTGATACACAGACCGATATCCCACTGCTCGTTGACACGCAGGTCGACAGCACACAGTTCAGTGAAATACAGACCGACAGCACACAGCTCGGTGACACACAGACCGAGAGCGCACGACTTAGTGACTTACACACCGACCGCACTCTGGTCGGCAACACACAGACCGACAGCACACAGCTCAATGGCACACATACCGACAGCACACAGCTCGGACCGGCACATACCGACAGCACACAGCTCGGTCCCTCACAGACCGATAGCATACAGCTCGGTCACACACGCACCAACAGCACACAGCTCAGTAACACACAGACCGACAGCCCACAGCTCAATGACACACATACCGACAGCACACAGCTCAATGACACACATACCGACAGCACACAGCTCGGACCGGCACAGACCGACAGCACACAGCTCGGTGACACAGAGCGCGACAGCACACAGCTCGGTGACACAGAGCGCGACAGCACACAGCTCGGTCCCTCACAGACCGACAGCACACAGCTCGGTCCCTCACAGACCGACAGCATACAGCTCGGTCACACACGCACCAACAGCAGAAAGCTCAGTGACACACAGATTGACAACACACAGCTCGGTCCCGCAGAGTCAGAGAGCTCACAGCTAATTAACGCACAGACCGACAGCTCACGTTCAGTAAGACACAGACCGATAGCTCACAGCTCGATAAAACAGACAGCACAGAGCTCGGTGACACACAAACCGACAATACACAGCTCGGTGACACACTAACCGACAACACACATCTCAGTAACACGCTTACCGACAGCTCACAGCTCGGTGACTCACAGACAACACCCAGCTCGGTGACACACCAGCTCGGTGACTTACAACACAAATCTCAATAACACACATACCGGCAACACACAGCTCGCTGGTACACAGACAGACAGCACACAGCTCAGTGATACACCGACCGACAGCACACAGCTCAGTGACGCACAAACCAACAACACTCAGCTTTGTGAGGCACAAAACGACAGCACACTTCTCGGTGACACACAAACCCAGTGCACACTGTGCTCGGTGAAACACAGGCCGACAAAACACAGCTCGGTGACACACAGACTGACAGCTCACTGCTCGGTGACACACAAACAGACAGCACACAGCTCTTTGACACACAGAACGACAGCACACAGGTCGTTGACGCACAAACCGACAGCACGCAGCTCGGGGGCAAACAGACCGACGGCACTTATCTCGGGGGCCCACAGACCAACAGCAGACAGCTCAGTGACACATAGACTGACAGCAAGTAGTTCCTTGCCAGGTAGACCGACAGCACATAGCTCGTTGACAAACAGACCAACAGCACACATCTCCGTAGCAGACAGATTAACAGCGCACAACTCGGTGAAACACAGGCCGACAACACACATCTTAATGCCACACAGACCTACCGCATACAGCTCTGTGACACACTGACCGACAGAACCATCTCAGTGGCACATAGACCAACAGCACACATCTCATTGACACACAGACCGACAGCACACATCTCATTGACACAGAGCCCGACAGCACATAGCTTAGCGACACACAAACCGACAATACACAGCTCGGTGACACACATACCGACAACACACATCTCAGTAACACGCATACCGACAGCTCACAGCTCGGTGACTCACAGACAACACCCAGCTCGGTGACACACCGACTTACAACACAAATCTCAATAACACACATACAGGCAACACACAGCTCGCTGGTACACAGACAGACATCACACAGCTCAGTGATGCACGGACCGACAGCACATAGCTCAGTGACGCACAGACCAACAACACTCAGCTTTGTGAGGCACAAAACGACAGCACACTTCTCGGTGACACACAAACCCAGTGCACACTGTGCTCGGTGAAACACAGGCCGACAAAGCACAGCTCGGTGACACACAGACTGACTGCTCACTGCTCGGTGACACACAGACAGACAACACACAGCTCTTTGACACACAGAACGACAGCACACAGGTCGTTGACGCACAAACCGACAGCACGCAGCTCGGGGGCACACAGACCGACAGCACACAGCTCTTTGACACACAGAACGACAGCACACAGGTCGTTGACGCACAAACCGACAGCACGCTTTCGGGGGCAAACAGACCGACGGCACTTATCTCGGGGGCCCACAGACCAACAGCAGACAGCTCAGTGACACATAGACTGACAGCAAGTAGTTCCTTGCCAGGTAGACCGACAGCACATAGCTCGTTGACAAACAGACCAACAGCACACATCTCCGTAGCAGACAGATTATCAGCGCACAACTCTGTGAAACACAGGCCGACAACACACATCTTAATGCCACACAGACCGACCGCATACAGCTCTGTGACACACTGACCGACAGAACCATCTCAGTGACACATAGACCAACAGCACACAGCTCGGTGACACACAGACCGACAGCACATAGCTCGGTGACACGCAGACCGACAACACACAGCTCAATGCCATACAGGCCGACATCACAGAGTTTAATAACACACATATCGACACGACACAGCTCAGTGACGCACAGACCAACAACACGTTGTTTAGTGACACATAGACTTACAGCACGCAGCTGAGTGACACACAGACCGATAGCGCACATCCCAGTGACACACAGACCGACAACACACAGTTCAATGACACACAGATCCACAGCACGCAGCTCAGTGCCATACATGCCGACATCACAGAGCCCGGCGAAACAAAGACCGACAGCACGCAGTTCAGTGACACACATACTGACAGCACAAAGCCCGTTGACACACAGACCGACAGCACACATCTCCGTAGCAGACAGACCGACAGCGCACAACTTAGTGACACACCAAATGGCAACACACAGCTCAATGACACACCGACCGACAGCAACACAGGTCGGGAACACACAGACCGAGAGAACGCAGCTCAGTCGCAAAAGACCAACAGCGAACAGTTCAGTGCCAAGCAGACCAACATCACACAGCTCATTGCCATACATGCCGACATCACAGAGCCCGACGACACAAAGACCGACAGCACGCAGTTCAGTGACACACATTCTGACAGCACAAAGCCCGTTGACACACAGACCGACAGCACACATCTCCGTAGCAGACAGACCGACAGCGCACAGCTCGGTGACACACAGAATGACAGCACACTCCTCGGTGACACACAAACCGACAGCACACAGCTCGGTGACACACAGACCGACAGCACACAGCTCGATGACACGTAAGCTGACTGCATACAGATTATTGACACACAGATTAGTGACACACAGATTAGTGACACACAGATTAGTGACACTCAGATTAGTGACTCACAGACCGACAGCTCAAAGCTCGGTAACACACAGACCAAGAGCACACAGCTTAATTACGAACATACCGACAACACACAGCACAGTGACACACAGACCGAGAGTACGCAACACAGTGAAACACATACCGACAGAACCCTGCACAGTGACACGGACACCGACAGAACACCACTCAGTGACGCACATACCGAGCGAAAAGAGATCAGCGACACACAGACCGACAACACGGAGCTCAATCATACACAGACTCCTAGCACACAGCTCGTTGAGTCACAGACCGACAGCACGCACCTCGGTGACACGCAGACCGACAGCACCATCTCAGTGACACATGAGTCGACAGCACACACCTCACTGACACACAGACCGACAGCACACAGCTCGGTGACACGTAAGCTGCCTGCACACAGATTACTGACACACAGATTAGTGACACACAGATTAGTGACACACAGATTAGTGACACTCAGATTAGTGACACACAGACCAACAACACACAGCTCCATGACTCACAGACCGACAGTTCGAAGCTCGGTAACACACAGACCAAGAGCACACAGCTTAATTACGAACATACCGACAACACACAGCACAGTGACACACAGACCGATAGTACGCAGCTCAGTGACACACCCCGGCGGTGCCCAGTTCGGAGACACCCACCCTGAAAGCACACAGCTCGGTGACACACTTACCACCAGCACACAGCTCGGTGACACACAGGCCGTCGGCACACAGCTCGGTGGCACAGACCGACAGCAAACAGTTTAATGACACAAAAACCGACAGGACACAGGTTAGTTACGCACAGACCGACATCACACAGCTCGGTGACACACAGACCGACATCACACAGCTCGGTGACACAAAGACCGATAGCACACAACCTGGTGACACACACACTGACAGCACACAGCTCAGAGACACACAGTCCGTCAGCACATAGCTCGGTGACACACAAGCCGACCGCACACAGCTCGGTGACACACAGTCAGACAGCACATAGCTCGGTGACACACCAGCCGACAGCACACAGCTCAGAGACACACAGGCCAACAGTACACTGCTACGTGACACACAAATCGACAGTAAATGGCTCAGTGATACACAGACCGACAGCATATAGCTCAGTGACGCATAGAACGACAGCACACAGCTCGATGACACAAAGACGAACAGCACTTGGATCAATGACACACAGACCGACAGCACGCAGCTCAGTGACACTCAGACCGCCAGCATATAGCTCAGCAACACAAAGTCCGACAACACACAACTGTGTGATACACTAACCGACAGCACGCAGTTCAGTGACATAATCAAACAGCACACAGCTCGGTAACTCACAGACTAACAGCACACAGATCGTTCACACGCAGAACGACAGCACACAGCTCGGTGCCACACATACCGAGAGCGCACAGCTTATTGACACACAGACCGACCGCATACCGGTTGGTGAGACACGGACAGACAACACACAGCTCGGTGACACACATACCATCAGAACGCAGCTCGGTAACGCACAGACCAACAGCACACAGCTCGGTGACTCACAGACCGACAGCACACAGCTATGTGACACACAAATCGACAGCACACAGTACAGTGATACGCCGACCGACAGCACACATCTCGGTAACATAGAGACTAACAGCGCACAGCTCGGTCGGCAGAGACCGCACACAGCTCAGAGAAACACAGACCGACAGCACACTGCCCGGTGACACAGAGTCCGACAGCACACAGCTCGGTAACACACAGACCGACAGCACACAGCTCAGTGACACACAGTCTGACAGTTCACAGCTCGGTGACACACAGTCCACTGCATACAGCTCGGTGACTAACATCCCGACAACACCCATCCCGGTGAAACACAGTCCGACAGCACACAGCTTGGTGACACACAGTCCGACAGCACACAGCTCGATGACACACAGCCCCACTGCACACTACTCGGTGACACACAGACAGACATCACACAGCTCGGTGACACAAAGACCGATAGCACACAACCTGGTGACACACACACTGACAGCACACAGCTCAGAGACACACAGTCCGAGAGCACATAGCTCGGTGACACACAGTCCGACAGCACATAGCTCGGTGACACACAAGCCGACAGCACACAGCTCGGTGACACACAGTCAGACAGCACATAGCTCGGTGACACACCAGCCGACAGCACACAGCTCGCTGACACACATACCGACAGTGCACAGCTTGCTACCATACAGACCAACAGAACACAGCTCGATAACAAAGGCCGCACACAGCTCAGAGACACACAGGCCAACAGTACACTGCTACGTGACACACACATCGACAGTAAATGGCTCAGTGATACACAGACCGACAGCATATAGCTCAGTGACGCATAGAACGACAGCACACAGCTCGATGACACAAAGACGAACAGCACTTGGATCAATGACACACAGACCGACAGCACGCAGCTCAGTGACACTCAGACGCCAGCATATAGCTCAGCAACACAAAGTCCGACAACACACATCTTTGTGATACACTAACCGACAGCACGCAGTTCAGTGACATAATCAAACAGCACACAGCTCGGTAACTCACAGACTAACAGCACACAGCTCGGTAACACAGACGGCAGACAGCACACAGCTCGATGACACACAACCCCACTGCACACTACTCGGTGACACACGGACCGACAGCACACAGTACAGTGATACACATTCCGACAGCACCCAGCTCGGTGATACGCAGACCAACAGAACACAGCTCGGCAATACACAGACCGACAGCATACTGCTCGGTGACACGCAAACCGACAGCACACAGCTCAGTGATACACAGTCCGACAACACGCAGCTGTGATGCACAGACTGACAGCACACAGCTCGGTGGCGCCCAGACTGACAGTACACAGCTCGGTGACGCACAGACTGACAGCACACAGATCGTTCGCACGCAGAACGACAGCACACAGCTCGGTGCCACGCATGCCGAGAGCGCACAGCTTATTGACACACAGACCGACCGCATACCGGTTGGTGAAACACGGACAGACAACACACAGCTCGGTGACACACATACCATCAGAACGCAGCTCGGTAACGCACAGACCAACAGCACACAGCTCGGTGACTCACAGACCGACAGCACACAGCTATGTGACACACAAATCGACAGCACACAGTACAGTGATACGCCGACCGACAGCACACATCTCGGTAACATAGAGACTAACAGCGCACAGCTCGGTCGGCAGAGACCGCACACAGCTCAGAGAAACACAGACCGACAGCACACTGCCCGGTGACACAGAGTCCGACAGCACACAGCTCGGTAACACACAGACCGACAGCACTCAGCTCGATGACACACAGCCCCACTGCACACTACTCGGTGACACACGGACCGACAGCACACAATACAGTGATACACAGTCCGACAGCACACAGCTCGGTGACACGCAGACCGACAGCACACTGCTCGGTGACACGCAAACCGACAGCACACAGCTCCGTGACACGCAGGCCGACAGCACACAGTCCAAGGACGCACACACCGACAGCACACATCTCATCGACGCACTGACCCACAGCACACCGGTCGGTGAGACACAGGCAGACACCACACAGCTCGGTAACACACAGACCAACAGAACACAGCTCGGTAATACACAGACCGACAGCATACTGCTCGGTGACACGCAAACCGACAGCACACAGCTCAGTGATACACAGTCCGACAACACACAGCTGTGATACACAGACTGACAGCACACAGCTCGGTGGCGCCCAGACTGACAGTACACAGCTCGGTGACGCACAGACTGACAGCACACAGATCGTTCACACGCAGAACGACAGCACACAGCTGGGTGCCACACATACCGAGAGCGCACAGCTTATTGACACACAGACCGACCGCATACCGGTTGGTGAGACACGGACAGACAGCACACAGCTCGTGATACACATACCATCAGAACGCAGCTCGGTAACGCACAGACCGACAGCACACAGCTTGGTGACTCACAGACTGACAGCACACAGCTCAGTGACATACAAACCGACAGCACACATTTCGGTGAGACACAGACCGACAGCACACAGCTCGGTGACACACAGACCGACAGCACGCAGCTCGTTTACTCGCAGATCGACGGCACACAGCTTGGTGACTCACAGACTGACAGCACACAGCTCAGTGACATACAAACCGACAGCGCACATTTCGGTGAGACACAGACCGACAGCACACAGCTCAGTGACACATAGACCGACAGCACGCATCTGATTGACACACATCCCGACAGAACAAAGTTCTGTAACATATATTGACAACACACATCTCCTTGACACACAAACCGACAGCGCACATTTCGGTGAGAACCCAACCGATAGCACACAACCTGGTGATGCACAGTCCGACAGCACACAGATCAGTGTCACACAGACCGACAGCATATTGTTCAGTGACACACAGACCGACAGCATAAAAGTCAGTGTCACAAACCGACACAGACAGCTCGGTGACATGCAGTTTCAGAGCACACAGCTCAGTGATACACAAACCGACAGCACCCAGCTCGGTGACCCACAGGCAGACAACGCGTAGGTCGGTAACACAAAGACTAAGAGCACACATTATCAGCGACAGAGAGACTGACAGCACACAGCTCAGTAACACACAGATTAAGAGCACACAACTCGGTAACACACAGACCAACAACACGCAGCTCGGTAACACAGGCAGTACACAGTTCAGCGACAGGCAGACCGACTGCACACAGCTCGATGGCACATAGACACCCACCATGCAGTTTGGCAACACACAGCCCAATAGCATACAGCTCGGTAACACAGACAGCATACAGCGCAGAGACACACAGACCGACAGCAAGCAGCTCGGTGACTCGCAAACCAACAGCACACAGCTCAATGACACACCGACCGCCAGCACAAATCTCGGTGAAACACATACCGACAGCACACAGCTCGAAGAAACACAGGCCGGCAGCACACAGTACAGTAATACGCAGTCCGACAGCACACAGCTCGATGACACACAGACCGACGACAGCTCGGTGACACGCAGGCCGACAGCACACAGTTCAAGGACACACACACCGACAGCACATATCTCATCGACACACAGACCCACAGCACACCGATCGGTGAGACACAGGCAGACACAACACAGCTCGGTAACACACAGACCGACAGCACACTGCTCGGTGACACGCAAACCAACAGCAAACGGCTCAGTGATACACAGACCGGCAACAAACAGCTGTGATACACAGAATGACAGCACACAGCTCGTTCACACGCAGATCGACAGCACACAGCTCGGTGACACACAGACCGACAGAACACGGCTCGGTAACGCACAGACAAACAACACACCGCTCCGTAACACAGGCAGCACACAACTCAGACACACAGTCACTTAAAAGTGACCTACAGACCGACCGCACTCTGGTCGGCAACACACAGCTCAATGACACACATACCGACAGCACACAGCTCGGACCGGCACATACCGACAGCACACAGCTCGGTCCCTCACAGACCGACAGCATAGAGCTCGGTCACAAACGCACCAACATCACACAGCTCGGTCCCGCAGAGTCAGAGAGATCACAGCGAATTAACGCACAGACCGACAGCTCACGTTCAGTAAGACACAGACCGATAGCTCACAGCTCGGTAAAACACAGACAGCTCAGAGCTCGGTGACACACAAACCGACAATACACAGCTCGGTGACACACATACCGACAACACACATCTCAATAACACGCATACCGACAGCTCACAGCTCGCTGGTACACAGACAGACAACACACAGCTCAGTGATACACGGACCGACAGCACACAGCTCAGTGACGCACAGACAAACAACACTCAGCTTTGTGAGGCACAAAACGACAGCACACTTCTCGGTGACACACTAACCCAGTGCACACAGCTCAGTGTCACATAGACCGACAGCACACAACTCAAAGACACACAGGCCTCCAGCACACAGCTCGGTGACACACATATTGATCGCACACAGCTCGGTGATACACACATCGACACACAGAACAGTAACACACAAATCCACAACACGCGGCACAGTAGCACACAAACCGATATCTTACAGCTCGGTGACACATAAGACTGACCGCACATAGCTAGGTGACACACAGACTGAAGCACACAGCTCGGTGACACACAAACCGACACCACACAGCGCAGTGGCACACATACCAACAGAACACAGCCCGGTGACACACATACCGACAGCAGACAAATCATTGACACCCAGACCGAGAGCACACAGCTCGGTGACACAAAGACTGACAGCACACAGCTCGGTGGCACAGAGACCGACAGCACACAGCTCTGTGATACACAGACCAACGGCACGCAGCTCAGTGGCACATATACCGACTTCACACAGCTCCGTGACACACAGACCGCACACTGCTCGCTTACGCACAAACCAAAAGCACACAGCTCAGTGACAGGCATACCCATAGCACACAGCTGGGTGACACACAGCTGGGTGACACACACACCCACAACATACCGGTCGGTGAGACACAGGCAGACACAACACAGCTCGGTAACACACAGACCAACAGCACACAACTCGGTGATACACAGACCGACAGCACACAGCTCGGTGACACACAGACCGAGAGCGCACAACTTAGTGACCTACAGACCGACCGCACTCTGGTCGGCAACACACAGACCGACAGCACACAGCTCAATGACACACATACCGACAACACACAGCTCGGACCGACAGGACACAGGTTAGTTACGCACAGACCGACATCACACAGCTCGGTGACACACAAATCCACAGATCGCAGTTCTGTGACACACACCGACATCACACAGCGCGGTGAAACACAGACCGACTGCATAAATGTCGATGACATGCACACGGAATACACACAGCTCGGTGAAACACAGATAGACCACACACAGCTCATTGAGACACAGAAAGACAGCGCGCAGCTCGGAGACAAACAGGCGGAGAGCACACAGCTCAGTGAGACGCAGACCAACTGAACACATCTCAGTGACACCAGGACCTACAGCACAGTGCTCGGTGGCAGACTGACAGCACACAGCGCAGTGACACAGAGACCGCCAGCTTACAGCTAGGCGACACACAAACCGACAAAGCACAGCTCGGTGACACAGAGCCCGACAAAGCACAGCTCGGCGACACACAGACCGACAGCACTCAGCTCAGTGACACACCCCGGTGGCGCCCAGTTCGGAGACACCCACCCTGAAAGCACACAGCTCGGTGACACACCCCGGCGGCGCCCAGTTCGGAAACACCCACACTGAAAGCACACCGCTCGGTGACACACTTACCACCGGCACACAGCTCGGTGACACACAGGCCGTCGGCACACAGCCCGGTGACACAGACCGACAGCACACAATTTATTGACACAAAAACCGACAGGAAACAGGTTAGTTAGGCACAGACCGACATCAAACAGCGCGGTAAAACACAGACCGACTCCATAAAGCTCGATGACACGCATACGGAAAACACACAGCTCGGTGAAACACAGATAGACAAACATGCAGCTCAGTGAGACACAGAAAGGCAACGTGCAGCTCGGAGACACACAGGCGGAGAGCACACAGCTCAGTGAGACGCAGACCAACTGAACACATCTCAGTGACACCCGGACCGACAGCACATAGCTCGGTGGCACACTGACAGCACACAGCGCAGTGACACAGAGACCGCCAGCTTATAGCTAGGCGACACACACATCGAAAAAGCACAGCTCGGTGACACAGAGCCCGACAAAGCACAGCTCGGTGGCACACTGACAGCACACAGCGCAGTGACACAGAGATCGCCAGCTCACAGCTAGGCGACACACAAACCGAAAAAGCACAGCTCGGTGACACAGAGCCCGGCAGTACACAGCTCTCTGATACACACACCGACAGCTCACAGTTCAAAGATACACAGACCAAAAGCAAACAGCTTAATTACGCAAAGACCGACAGAACACTGCTCAGTGACACACAGACCAATATCTTCCAACTCAGTGGCATACAGACTGACATCGCACACCTCGGTGAGACACAGAAAGACATCTCACACCTCGAGAGCACGCAGCTCGGTGACACATAACCCGACTGCACACAGCTCAGTGAGACACAGACCGGCAGCATGTAGTTGGATGACCGACAGCACGCAGATAAGCAACACACATACTGACGGCACAAAGCTCGGTGACACAAAGACCAACAGTACACCGCTGGGTGACACGTAGATTGACTGCACACAGATTAGTGAAACACAGATTAGTGAAACACAGATTAGTGACACACAGATTAGTGACAAACAGACCGACAACACACAACTTAACTGCGCACAGAGCGACAGCACACTACTCAGTGACACACAAACCAACATCACACCCCTCAGTGACAGGGACCGACAGCAGGCAGCTCGGTGAAACTCCGACCGACAGCACGCAGTTCAATGACACACAGAAAGACAACACAAAGCTCGTTAGCACACAGACCGACAGCACACATGTCAGACAGACTGACAGCGCACAGCTCGGTGAAGCACAAGCCGACAGCACACAGCTCGCTGACACAGGGACCGACAGCACACAGCTCGGTGACACGTAGACGGACAGCACACAGATTAGTGACACACAGATTAATGACACACGGATTAATGACACACAGATTAGTGACACATAAATTAGTGACCCACAGATTAGTGACCCACAGATTAGTGACCCACAGATTAGTGACACACAGTTTCATGACACACAGATTAGTGAAACACAGACCGACGACACACATTTCCGTGAGCACACAGCTCGGGAACACACTGACCGTCAGCACATAGTTCGGTGACACATAGACTGACGCACACAGATTAGCGACACACAGATTAGTGACACACAGATTAGTGACACACAGATTAGTACCACACAGACTAGCGACACTCAGATTTGTGACACACAGACCGACAACCCACAGCTCGGAGACACACTGACCGACAGAAGACAGCTCCGTGACACGGAGACCGACAACACGCAGCTGAGTGACACACAGACCGAAACCACATAGCTCGGTGACAGAGAGACCGACGGCACACAGCTCAGTGACAAACAGACCAACAGCACACAGCTGAGTGACACACAGACTGACAGGACGCAGATTAGTCACACACAGACCGACATCACATAACTCGGGGATAAATAGACCGACAGGGCAGAGCTCGGTGACACACAAACCAACAGAAAAGACAGTTTAGTGACACACAGACCGACAGCACACAGCTCAATGCCATACAGGCCGACATCACAGAGTTCGCCGACACACAGACCGACAGCACATATTTCGCTGACGCACAGACCAAGAGCACACAGCTCGATGGCACACAGACCGACAGCACACCGCTTAGTGACACACAAACCGACAGCACACAGCTCGGTGATACACAGACCGACACCACACATCCCGTTCACACACATACCCACAGCACACAGTTCATTGACACACAAACCAATAGCGATAGCTCAGTGAAACACAGACCGACAACACACCGCTCGGTGACACACAGAGCAACACCACACAGCTCAATGCAACACGGACCGACCGTGCACGGCTCGGTGACACACAGACCGACAGCACCATCTCGGTGACGCGTAGACTGACATCACATAGATTAGCGACACACAGATTAGTGACACACAGACAGACAACACACAGCTCGGTGACACACATGCCCACATCAGAGAGCTCGGTGACACACAGACCAACGGCACACAACTTAGTAACGCACAGGACGACAGCACACTGCTCAATGACACACAGAACGACAACACACAGCTCGGTCAAACGTAGACTGATAGCACACAGATTAGTGACACACAGATTAGTATCACACAGATTAGTGACACAAAGATTAGTGATACACAGATTAGCGACACACAGATTAGTGACACACACATTAGCGACACACCGATTTGTGACACACAGACCGACAACATACAGCTGAGTGCCACAAAGACCAACAGCATACAGCTGAGTGCCACAAAGACCAACATCAGACAGCTCAGTGTCATACAGGCCGACATTCCAGAGCTCGGTGACACACAGGCCATCAGCACACAACTTAGTAACGCACAGGGCGACAGCACTTATTTCGCTGACACACAGACCAACAGCACGCAGTTTAGTGACACATAGACTTACAGCACACAGCTCAATGCCATCCAGGCCGACATCATATATTTCAGTGACACACAGACGGACAACACACAGCTCAATGACACACAGATCGACAGCACATAGTTCGCTGACACACAAACCGACAACACACAGCTCGGTGACACAAAGACCGATAGCACACAGCTTAATGACACACAAACCGACCGCATATCGGTTGGTTAGACACCGACATACAGCACACAGCTCGGTGATACACAGACCGACAGCACATAGCTCGGTGATACACAAGCCGAGAACACACAGCTCGGTGACACACAGTCAGACAGCACATAGCTCGGTGACACACAAGCCGACAGCACACCGCTCGGTGACACACAGTCAGACAGCACATAGCTCGGTGACACACAGACCGATAGCTCACAGCTTAGTGACACACAAACCGACCGCATACCGGTTGGTTAGACACCGACATACAGCACACAGCTCGGTGATACACAGACCGACGGCACACACCACGGTGACACACAGACCGACAGCACAGAGCTCGTTCCCACGCAGATCGACAGCACACAGCTCGGTGACACACAGACCGACAGAACACAGCTCGGTAACGCACAGACTGACAGCACAAAGCTCGTTCACACACAGATCGACGGCACACAGCTCGGTGACACACAGACCGACAGAACACAGCTCGGTAACGCACAGACTGACAGCACACAGCTCGTTCAAACACAGATCGACGGCACACAGCTCGGTGACACACAGACCCACAGCACACCGATCGGTGAGACACAGGCAGACACAACACAGCTCGGTAACACACAGATCGACAGCAAACGGCTCAGTGATACACAGACCGGCAACAAACAGCTGTGATACACAGAATGACAGCACACAGCTCGTTCACACGCAGATCGACAGCACACAGCTCAGTGAAATACAGACCGACAGCACACAGCTCGGTGACACACAGACCGAGAGCGCACAACTTAGTGACTTACACACCGACCGCACTCTGGTCGGCAACACACAGACCGACAGCACACAGCTCAATGGCACACATACCGACAGCGCACAGCTCGGACCGGCACATACCGACAGCACACAGCTCGGTCCCTCACAGACCGACAGCATACAGCTCGGTCACACACGCACCAACAGCACACAGCTCAGTAACACACAGACCGACCGCCCACAGCTCAATGACACACATACCGACAGCACACAGCTCGGACCGGCACAGACCGACAGCACACAGCTCGGTGACACAGAGCGCGACAGCCCACAGCTCGGTGACACCGAGCGCGACAGCACACAGCTCGGTGACACAGAGCGCGACAGCACACAGCTCGGTCCCTCACAGACCGACAGCACACAGCTGGGTCCCTCACAGACCGACAGCATACAGCTCGGTCACACACGCACCAACAGCAGAAAGCTCAGTGACACACAGATTGACAGCACACAGCTCGGTCCCGCAGAGTCAGAGAGCTCACAGCTAATTAACGCACAGACCGACAGCTCACGTTCAGTAAGACACAGACCGATAGCTCACAGCTCGATAAAACAGACAGCACAGAGCTCGGTGACACACAAACCGACAATACACAGCTCGGTGACACACATACCGACAACAAACATCTCAGTAACACGCTTACCGACAGCTCACAGCTCGGTGACTCACAAACAACACCCAGCTCGGTGACACACCAGCTCGGTGACTTACAACACACATCTCAATAACACACATACCGGCAACACACAGCTCGCTGATACACAGACAGACAGCACACAGCTCAGTGATACACCGACCGACAGCACACAGCTCAGTGACGCACAAACCAACAACACTCAGCTTTGTGAGGCACAAAACGACAGCACACTTCTCATTGACACACAAACCCAGTGCACACTGTGCTCGGTGAAACACAGGCCGACAAAACACAGCTCGGTGACACACAGTCAGACCGCACATAGCTCTGTGACACACACCCCGACAGCACACAGCTCGATGACACATATATCGACAGTGCACAGCTGGCTAACACAGACCAACAGCACACAGCTCGGTAACAAAGGCAGCACACAGCACACAGCTCAGAGACACACAGGCCGACAGTACACTGCTCGGTGACACACAAACCGACAGCAAATGGCTCAGTGATACACAGACCGACAGCACACAGCTGAGTGCCACACAGGCCAACATCACACAGCTCAGTGCCATACAGGCCGACATCACAGAGCTCGGTGACACACAGACCAACGGCACACAACTTAGTTGCGCACAGGGCGTCAGCACACTGCTCAGTGACACACAGCCCGACAGCACACAACTCGGTGACACACAGACAGACAGCACACAGCTCAGTGACACTTAGACTGGCAGCACACAGCTCGGTGACAGACTGACGCACACAGTTTGGAGACACACACCCCGACGGCGCCAAGCACGGAGACACGCAGACCGACAGCGCCGTATTAGTGACACACATACCGACTGCACACAGCGCAATGATACACATGCCAACAGCACACAGCTCGCTGAAACACAGATAGACGACACACAGCTCAGTGAGACCCAGACCGACCGCACACAGCTCAGTGACACACAGACCGACAGCTCACAGTTCGGAGACACACAACCCGACGGCGCTCAGCTCAGAGACACACACCCCGAAAGCACACAGCTCGGTGACACACCTACCTCAGCAGACAGCCCAGTGAGACAGATACCTGCAGCGCACAGCTCGGAGACGCACAGGCAGACATCACACACCTCAGTGACACACGGACCGACAGCACATAACTCGGTGACACATATACCGACAACATCCAGCCAGGTGACACACTGACAGCACACAGCGCAGTGACACACATGCCGACAGCTTACGGCTAGGCGACCCACAAACCGACAGCTCACAGCTAGGCGACACACAAACCGACAAAGCACTGCTCAGTGACACAGAGCCTGGCAGCACACAGCTCTGTGACACTTAGACCGACAGCACACAGCTCGGTGACACACAGACTGACGCACACAGTTTGGAGACACACACCCCGACGGCGCCAGGCACGGAGACACGCAGACCGACAGCGCCGTATTAGTGACACACATACCGACTGCACACAGCGCAATGATACACATGCCAACAGCACACAGCTCGCTGAAACACAGATAGACGACACACTGCTCAGTGAGACCCAGACCGACATCACACAGCTAGGTGGGACACAGACCGACGGCACACAGCTAGGTTGGACACATATCGACGACACACATTTGGTCTGACAAACTCCGACGGCACACAGCTAGGTGGGGCACAGGCCGACGACACACAGTTCGGTAACACACTGATAGCACGCAGCGCAGTTACACACAGACCAACAGCACACAGCTAGGCGACATACAAACTGACGGCTCACAGCTCCGTAACACACAGACCAACAGCTCACAGCTCGGTAACACACAGACCAACAATACGCAGCTTAATTACGCACAGACCGACAGCACACAGCTCAAGAACACACAGACAGAGAGCACACAGCTCAGTGACACACATACCGACAGAACACTGCTCAGTGACACGGACACCGACAGAACACCACTCAGTGACACACATACCAACAGAAAAGGACTCAGTGACACACAGACTGACAGCATACAGCTAAGGGACACCCAGACCGACTCATAGCACACACCTCGGTGACACGCAAACCGACAGCACCATGTCAGTGACACATAAGCCGACAGCACACAGCTCAGTGACGCGAAACCGACGGCACACAGCTCATTGACACAAACCCGAAGGCACAAAGCTCAGTGACACACAGACCGACTGCACACAGCCAAGTGACACACAAACCTATCGCACATAGCTCCGTGACACACAGGCCGACACCACACAGCTCAGTGACGCACAGACCAACCGCACACTGCTCGGTGATACACAGACCGAAAATCCGCAAGGTACTCTTGGTTGACCGGTTGCTTGGTGATATCAAGGATATTTGTGCACCATGATAGGTTCTAAGACGATTTCCTTGGATTGGTTCTCCGGTGGCGCCGCCTAGGGATGATCGCGTAAAGTTGTATAGTTGCGCCGTCAACATGCATCAATTGTTAAGTTTGTGCTGCCATAAAATGCCCGAATTCGCGAAAGAAATGTCCAGGAACCTTCTTCAGATTCCCCAAGGAAAAAGAAAGATAAATCCTGCGTCTTACATAAACTTTGTCAGTCATGGATATCATGCATCTATTATCACCTCCACGATTGCTGACATTTAGTTATTATCGCCCACGACGAAGCCGGCGAGTGATGCGATTAAAGAATCTGTCAGGCAAATCAGGTAAATCAGAGGAGGGGAGGGGGGATGGTAGGGGTCCCCCACAGCGTATTCAAAACACATTGGGATCGTTGCGAAGCAATGCTCAACAATTACCGACATTGCTCGGTGACACACAGACCGACAATCTGCAGGATTCTCTTGCTTGACCGACTGCTTTGTGATATCAAGGATACCAGCTAGGATACGTCATACGGCGATTATCTTGTAATTGTTCTCCGGCTAACTCAGGCTCGGGGACTCAGGCCACATAATATGATTACAGATCTCTAAACTTTGGGCTTGCTGTTGCTCGTTATATATACACTTACAGACATGGGAGTCTGTTTTCCGTGGCACTGAACGATGGACGAATCTATTGTGTCACAGAATGTGCCAATAAGTAACGACAGCACAGGGACCGCCCAGGGGCGCTTCCCGTATTAAATAAAGATATAACGGGGCCCGCTGGATTCTTGCGACCTGGTGCGGGGTGGGAGGGGTGTGGCGGGGGGGGGGGGGGTCTGAAAAACCTTTGATCCGGGTCCGCCAGATTGACGAAGGAACTTTTGCATTGAAAACATGAAATTCATCCTCAAAAGGGGTGTGGGGGGTCTGCTGGTTCCCCTGCCACGTATGCTGAATAATTATGAAGTTGTAGTCTTAATATAGTCCCTAACAAGGCAATGGTACATCTTGTGGTTTCAAGAAGCAAACTTAACAGCAGGTTAGGCAAACCAAAAGGGCGCCGCTGATCACGCAGACTGCGTTATCGTCAGCGCAGTGGCAGACCAATGTTACTCGCCGCATTACACATTTTACAATGGGCGTGCACCGTATGACCTATCATGGTGTACTATATATTTGGTGATATGCATTTGATCAACATTTAGCTGACTGGGAAACTTATGGTATGCTATTATTATATCAAGTGATAGGATGAAGCTGAGATCTCCTTTATATACAACATAGAGATACCGTAATTTTTCGAATAAGCGCAAGGCCGGTTATTTATTTCGAGTAAAGAATTGGCCGGGCGCTTATCCAAACGGGCGCTTATTCGAACAAGGGCGCTTATTAATTGTTTTCTTCAGACTTTTGTACACACGCTTTCCTTTGAAGACGATAAGGGGGGCGGGGAGTTTGGTTCCATTGGCCTTCGTAGCCAACGCCACCGTCTTTGGTGGCACTTTAATTGGGGTGAACCAGTAATTTTAAAGGAGTATTGTGGAGCGGATGGCTACTTTAGTAAACTAACCGTGTCATTTTTGTTTCAGCCACCCTAGGTAAGTCAGACTCGATAGATGGGATGCGGACCGCCAGCCCACAGCTCGGTGACACACAGACCGACAGCACATAGCTCGGTGACACACGAACCTACAGCACATAGCTCGGTGACACACAAACCTACAGCACACAGGCTGGTCACACACATACCAACAGCACACAGCTTAGCGACACACAGGCCGACATCACACAACTCAGTGACACACAGACCAACATCACACAGCTCGGTGACACACAGACCAACATCACACAGCTCGGTGACACGCAGACCGACAACACACCGCTCAATGCCATATAGGCCGACATCACAGAGTTCAATAACGCACAGATCGACACAACACAGCTCAGTGACGCACAGATCAACAGCACGTAGTTTAGTGACACATAGACTTACAGCAAACAGGTCAGTGACACAAAGACCGAAAGGGCACATCTCAGTGACACACAGACGGAGAACACACAGCTCAATAACACACAGACCGACAGCACGCAGCTCGGAGACACATAGACCGACAGAACACAGATCAGTGACACACCGACCGATAGCAACACAGGTCGGGAACACACATATCAAGAGAACGCAGCTCAGTCGCAAAAGACCAACAGCACGCATTTCAGTGACATACATACTGACAGCACAAAGTCCGTTGTCACACAGACCGACATCACACATCTCCGTAGCAGACAGACCGACAGCGCACAGCTCGGTGACACACAGAATGACTGCACACTGCTCGGTGACACACAAACCGACAGCACACAGCTCGGTGACACACAGACCGACAGCACATAGCTCGGTGACACGTACACTGACTGCACACAGATTAGTGACACACTGATTAGTGACACACAGATTAGTGTCACTCAGGTAAGTGACATACAGACCAACAACACACAGCTCGGTGACTCACAGACTGACAGCTCAAGCTCGGTAACACACAGACCAATAGCACACAGCTTAATTACGCACAAACCGACAGCACACAGCACAGTGACACAAAGACCGATAGCACACAGCACAGTGACACACATACCGACAGAACACTGCTCGGTGACATGGACACCGATAGATCACCGCTCAGTGACGCACATACCGAGAGAAAAGAGATCAGCGACACACAGACCAACAATACGGAGCTCAGTGATACACAGACTCCTAGCACATAGCTCGTTGAGACACAGACCGACAGCACACATCTCGGTGACACGCAGACCGACAGCACCATCTCAGTGACATATGAGCCGACAGCACACACCTCACTGACACACAGTCCGACAGCACACAGCTCAGTGACACACCCCGGCGGCGCCCAGTTCGGAGACACCCACCCTGAAAGCACACAGCTCGGTGACACACCCCGGCGGCGCCCAGTTCGGAGACACCCACCCTGAAAGCACACAGCTCGGTGACACACTTACCACCAGCACACAGCTCGGTGACACACAGGCCGTCGGCACACAGCTCGGTGACACAGACCGACAGCACACAGTTTAGTGACGCAAAAACCGACAGGACACAGGTTAGTTACGCACAGACCGACATCACACAGCTCGGTGACACACAGATCCACAGATCACAGTTCTGTGACAAACACCGACATAACACAGCGCGGTGAAACACAGACCGACTGCATAAAGCTCGATGACACGCATACGGAAAACACACAGCTCGGTGAAACACAGACCAACTGAACACATCTCAGTGACACCCGGACCGACCGGACATAGCTCGGTGGCACACTGACAGCACACAGCGCAGTGACACAGAGACCGCCAGCTCACAGTTCAAAGACACACAGACCACAATCAAACAGATTAATTACGCACAGACCGACAGAACACTGCTCAGTGACACGGAGGCCGACAGAACACAGCTCAGTGACATACAGACCAGTATCTTCCAACTCAGTGACATATAGACTGACATCGCACAGCTCGGTGAGACACAGAAAGACAGCTCACACCTCGGTTACACACACACCAACAGCACACAGTTCGGTGACGCACAGACCGAAAACACACAGCTCGGTGACACGCACTTATCGACAGTCCACAGTTTTGTAACACACACCGAGAGCACGCAGCTCGGTGACACATAACCCGACTGCACACAGCTCGGTGACACACATACCGACAGCACAAAGCTCGGTGAAACACAAATCGACAACACGCAGCTCAGTGAGACACAGACCAGCAGCATGTAGTTTGATGACCGACAGCACGCAGTTAAGTAACACACATACTGACGGCACAAAGCTCGGAGACACACAGACCGACAGCAAACATTACCGTGTCAGACAGACCGACAGCGCACAGCTCGGTGACACACAGACCGACAGCACACAGCTCGGTGGCGCCCAGACTGACAGTACACAGCTCGGTGACGCACATACTGACAGCACACAGATCGTTCACACGCAGAACGACAGCACACAGCTCGGTGCCACACATACCGAGAGCGCACAGCTTATTGACACACAGACCGACCGCATACCGGTTGGTGAGACACGGACAGACAGCACACAGCTCGTGACACACATACCATCAGAACGCAGCTCGGTAACGCACAGACCGACAGCACACAGCTTGGTGACTCACAGACTGACAGCACACAGCTCAGTGACATACAAACCGACAGCACACAGCTCCGTGACACACAGACCGACAGCACACAGCTCGTTTACTCGCAGATCGACGGCACACAGCTTGGTGACTCATAGACTGACAGCACACAGCTCAGTGACATACAAACCGACAGCGCACATTTCGGTGAGACACAGACCGACAACACACAGCTAAGTGACACATAGACCGACAGCACGCATCTGATTGACACACATCCCGACAGAACACAGTTCTGTAACATATATTGACAACACACATCTCCTTGACACACAAACCCACAGCACACATTTCGGTGACACACAGACCGACAGCACATAGCTCGGTGAAACACAGACTGACAGCACACAGCTCGTTCACACGCAGATCGTCGGCACACAGCTCAGTGACACACAGACCGACAGCACACAGCTCGGTGACGCACAGACCGACAGCACACAGCTCAGTGACACACAGACCGGCAACACGCATCTCATTGACACACAGCCCGACAGAACACAGTTCTGTAACATATATTGACAACACACATCTCCTTGACACACAAACCGACAGCGCACATTTCGGTGAGAACCCAACCGATAGCACACAACCTGGTGATGCACAGTCCGACAGCACACAGATCAGTGTCACACAGACCGACAGCATACTGTTCAGTGACACACAGACCGACAGCATAAAAGTCAGTGTCACAAACCGACACAGACAGCTCGGTGACATGCAGTTTCAGAGCACACAGCTCAGTGATACACAAACCGACAGCACCCAGCTCGGTGACCCACAGACAGACAACGCGCAGGTCGGTAACACAAAGACTAAGAGCACACATTATCAGCGACAGAGAGACTGACAGCACACAGCTCAGTAACACACAGATTAAGAGCACACAACTCGGGAACACACAGACCAACAACACGCAGCTCGGTAACACAGGCAGTACACAGTTCAGCGACAGACAGACCGACTGCACAC
Organism: Arenicola marina; assembly: GCA_964019135.1. Taxonomy (NCBI): domain Eukaryota; kingdom Metazoa; phylum Annelida; class Polychaeta; family Arenicolidae; genus Arenicola; species Arenicola marina. The sequence goes on from OZ025253.1 coordinate 21,296,501, forward strand.
AGCTCGATGGCACATAGACAAACACCATGCAGCTCGGCAACACACAGCCCAATAGCATACAGCTCGGTAACACAGACAGCATACAGCGCAGAGACACACAGACCGACAGCTAGCAGCTCGGTGACTCGCAAACCAACAGCACACAGCTCAATGACACACCGACCGCCAGCACAAATCTCGGTGAAACACATACCGACAGCACACAGCTCGAAGAAACACAGGCCGGCAGCACACAGTACAGTGATACGCAGTCCGACAGCACACAGGTCGATGACACACAGACCGACGACAGCTCGGTGACACGCAGGCCGACAGCACACAGTTCAAGGACACACACACCGACAGCATACATCTCATCGACACACAGACCCACAGCACACCGATCGGTGAGACACAGACCGACAGAACACAGCTCGGTAACGCACAGACAAACAACACACCGCTCCGTAACACAGGCAGCACACAACTCAAACACACAGTCACTTAAAAGTGACCTACAGACCGACCGCACTCTGGTCGGCAACAGACAGACCGACAGCACACAGCTCAATGACACACATACCGATAGCACACAGCTCGGACCGGCACATACCGACAGCCCACAGCTCGGTCCCTCACAGACCGACAGCATAGAGCTCGGTCACACACGCACCAACATCACACAGCTCAGTGACACACAGACCGACAGCACACAGCTGGGTGACAAACAGCTGGGTGACATACAGACCCACAACATACCGGTCGGTGAGACACAGACAGACACAACACAGCTCGGTAACACACAGACCAACAGCACACAGCTCGGTGATACACAGACCGACAGCACACTGCTAGTTGACACGCAGGTCGACAGCACACAGCTTAGTGAAACACAGACCGACAGCACACAGCACGGTGACACACAGACCGAGAGCGCACAACTTAGTGACCTACAGACCGACCGCACTCTGGTCGGCAACACACAGACCGACAGCACACAGCTCAATGACACGCATAACGACAACACACAGCTCGGACCGGCACATACCGACAGCACACAGCTCGGTCCCGCAGTGTCAGAGAGCTCACAGCTAATTAACGCACAGACCGACAGCTCACGTTCAGTAAGACACAGACCGATAGCTCACAGCTCGGTAAAACACAGACAGCACAGAGCTCGGTGACACACAAACCGACAATACACAGCTTGGTGACACACATACCGACAACAAACATCTCAGTAACACGCATACCGACAGCTCACAGCTCGGTGACACACAGACAACACACATATCGGTGACACACCGACTTACAACACACCTATTAATAACACACATACAGGCAACACACAGCTCGCTGGTACACAGACAGACAGCACACAGCTCAGTGATACACCGACCGACATCACACAGCTCAGTGACGCACAGACAAACAACACTCAGCTTTGTGAGGCACAAAACGACAGCACACTTCTCGGTAACACACAAATTCAGTGCACACAGCTCAGTGTCACATAGACCGACAGCACACAACTCAAAGACACACAGGCCCCCAGCACGCAGCCAGGTGACACACATATTGACCGCACGCAGCTCGGTGATACACACATCGACAACACACAGAACAGTAACACACACATCTACAACACACGGCACAGTAGCACACCAACCGATATCTCACAGCTCGGTGACACAAAAGACTGACCGCACATAGCTAGGTGACACACAGACTGAAGCCCACAGCTCGGTGACACACAAACAAACATCACACAGCGCAGTGGCACATATACCGATAGAACACAGCACGGTGACACACAGACCGACAGCAGACAGATCATTGACACCCAGACCGAGAGCACACAGCTCGGTGACACAAAGACTGACAGCTCACAGCTTGGCGACACAGAGACCGACAGCACACAGCTCTGTGATACACAGACCAACAGGACGCAGCTCGGTGACACACAGACCGCACACTGCTTGCTTACGCACAAACCAAAAGCACACAGCTTAGTGACAGGCAGACCCACAGCACACAGCTGGGTGACACACAGACCCAGAACACACCGGTCGGTGAGACACAGGCAGACACAACACAGCGCGGTAGCACACATACCAACAGCAGACAGCTCTGTGATACACAGACCGATATCCCACTGCTCGTTGACACGCAGGTCGACAGCACACAGTTCAGTGAAATACAGACCGACAGCACACAGCTCGGTGACACACAGACCGAGAGCGCACAACTTAGTGACTTACAGACCGACCGCACTCTGGTCGGCAACACACAGACCGACAGCACACAGCTCAATGGCACACATAGCGACAGCGCACAGCTCGGACCGGCACATACCGACAGCACACAGCTCGGTCCCTCACAGACCGATAGCATACAGATCGGTCACACACGCACCAACAGCACACAGCTCAGTAACACACAGACCGACAGCCCACAGCTCAATGACACACATACCGACAGCACACAGCTCAATGACACACATACCGACAGCACACAGCTCGGACCGGCACAGACCGACAGCACACAGCTCGGTGACACAGAGCGCGACAGCCCACAGCTCGGTGACACAGAGCGCGACAGCACACAGCTCGGTCCCTCACAGACCGACAGCACACAGCTCGGTCCCTCACAGACCGACAGCATACAGCTCGGTCACACACGCACCAACAGCACACAGCTCAGTAACACACAGACCGACAGCCCACAGCTCAATGACACACATACCGACAGCACACAGCTCAATGACACACATACCGACAGCACACAGCTCGGACCGGCACAGACCGACAGCACACAGCTCGGTGACACAGAGCGCGACAGCACACAGCTCGGTGACACAGAGCGCGACAGCACACAGCTCGGTCCCTCACAGACCGACAGCACACAGCTCGGTCCCTCATAGACCGACAGCACACAGCTCGGTCCCTCACAGACCGACAGCACACAGCTCGGTCCCTCACAGACCGACAGCATACAGCTCGGTCACACACGCACCAACAGCAGAAAGCTCAGTGACACACAGATTGACAACACACAGCTCGGTCCCGCAGAGTCAGAGAGCTCACAGCTAATTAACGCACAGACCGACAGCTCACGTTCAGTAAGACACAGACCGATAGCTCACAGCTCGATAAAACAGACAGCACAGAGCTCGGTGACACACAAACCGACAATACACAGCTCGGTGACACACTAACCGACAACACACATCTCAGTAACACGCTTACCGACAGCTCACAGCTCGGTGACTCACAGACAACACCCAGCTCGGTGACACACCAGCTCGGTGACTTACAACACAATCTCAATAACACACATACCGGCAACACACAGCGCGCTGGTACACAGACAGACAGCACACAGCTCAGTGATACACCGACCGACAGCACACAGCTCAGTGACGCACAAACCAACAACACTCAGCTTTGTGAGGCACAAAACTACAGCACACTTCTCGGTGACACACAAACCCAGTGCACACTGTGCTCGGTGAAACACAGGCCGACAAAACACAGCTCGGTGACACACAGACTGACAGCTCACTGCTCGGTGACACACAAACAGACAGCACACAGCTCTTTGACACACAGAACGACAGCACACAGGTCGTTGACGCACAAACCGACAGCACGCAGCTCGGGGGCAAACAGACCGACGGCACTTATCTCGGGGGCCCACAGACCAACAGCAGACAGCTCAGTGACACATAGACTGACAGCAAGTAGTTCCTTGCCAGGTAGACCGACAGCACATAGCTCGTTGACAAACAGACCAACAACACACATCTCCGTAGCAGACAGATTAACAGCGCACAACTCGGTGAAACACAGGCCGACAACACACATCTTAATGCCACACAGACCTACCGCATACAGCTCTGTGACACACTGACCGACAGAACCATCTCAGTGGCACATAGACCAACAGCACACATCTCATTGACACACAGACCGACAGCACACATCTCATTGACACAGAGCCCGACAGCACATAGCTTAGCGACACACAAACCGACAATACACAGCTCGGTGACACACATACCGACAACACACATCTCAGTAACACGCATACCGACAGCTCACAGCTCGGTGACTCACAGACAACACCCAGCTCGGTGACACACCGACTTACAACACAAATCTCAATAACACACATACAGGCAACACACAGCTCGCTGGTACACAGACAGACATCACACAGCTCAGTGATGCACGGACCGACAGCACATAGCTCAGTGACGCACAGACCAACAACACTCAGCTTTGTGAGGCACAAAACGACAGCACACTTCTCGGTGACACACAAACCCAGTGCACACTGTGCTCGGTGAAACACAGGCCGACAAAACACAGCTCGGTGACACACAGACTGACAGCTCACTGCTCGGTGACACACAGGCCGACAAAACACAGCTCGGTGACACACATGCCGACAGCACACAGCTCGGTCCCTCACAGACCGACAGCATAGAGCTCGGTCACGCACGCACCATCTTCACACAGCTCCGTGACACACAGACCGACACCACACAACGCAATGACACACAGTCCGACAGCACACAGCTCGATGACACAAAGACCGACAGCACACAGATCAGTGACACACACACCGACAGGTCACAGTTCAAAGACACACAGACCAAAATCAAACAGCTTAATTACGCACAGACCGACAGAACACTGCTCAGTGACATACAGAACAGTATCTTCCAACTCAGTGACATACAGACTGACATCGCACAGCTCGGTGAGACACAGAAAGACAGCTCACACCTCGGTTACACACAGAACAACAGCACACAGTTCGGTGACGCACAGACCGAAAGCACACAGCTCGGTGACACGCACTTATCGACAGTCCACAGTTTTGTAACACACACCGAGAGCACGCAGCTCGGAGACACATAACCCGACTGCACACAGCTCGGTGACGCACATATCGACAGCACAAAGCTCGGTGAAACACAAATCGACAACACGCAGCTCAGTGAGACACAGACCGGCAGCATGTAGTTTGATGACCGTCAGCACGCAGTTAAGTAACACACATACTGCCGGCACAAAGCTCGGTGACACGCAGACCGACAGCAAACATTACCGTATCAGACAGACCGACAGCGCACAGCTCGGTGACACACAGACCGACAGCACACAGCTCAGTGACACACCCCGGCGGCGCCCAGTTCGGAGACACCCACCCTGAAAACACACAGCTCGGTGACACACTTACCACCAGCACACAGCTCGGTGACACAGACCGACAGCACACAGTTTAATGACACAAAAACCGACAGGACACAGGTTAGTGACGCACATACCGACAGCACACAGCTCGGTCCCTCACAGACCGACAGCATAGAGCTCGGTCACGCACGCACCATCTTCACACAGCTCCGTGACACACAGACCGACACCACACAACGCAATGACACACAGTCCGACAGCACACAGCTCAATGACACAAAGACCGACAGCACACAGATCAGTGACACACACACCGACAGGTCACAGTTCAAAGACACACAGACCAAAATCAAACAGCTTAATTACGCACAGACCGACAGAACACTGCTCAGTGACATGGAGACCGACAGAACACAGCTCAGTGACATACAGAACAGTATCTTCCAACTCAGTGACATACAGACTGACATCGCACAGCTCGGTGAGACACAGAAAGACAGCTCACACCTCGGTTACACACAGACCAACAGCACACAGTTCGGTGACGCACAGACCGAAAGCACACAGCTCGGTGACACGCACTTATCGACAGTCCACAGCTTTGTAACACACACCGAGAGCACGCAGCTCGGAGACACATAACCCGACTGCACACAGCTCGGTGACTCACATATCGACAGCACAAAGCTCGGTGAAACACAAATCGACAACACGCAGCTCAGTGAGACACAGACCGGCAGCATGTAGTTTGATGACCGTCAGCACGCAGTTAAGTAACACACATACTGCCGGCACAAAGCTCGGTGACACGCAGACGGACAGCAAACATTACCGTATCAGACAGACCGACAGCGCACAGCTCGGTGACACACAGACCGACAGAACACAGCTCGGTAACGCACAGACAAACAACACACAGCTCCATAACACAGGCAGCACACAGCTCAGAAACACAGTCACTTAAAAGTGACCTACAGACCGACCGCACTCTGGTTGGCAACACACAGACCGACAGCACACAGCTCAGTGACACACATACCGACAGCACACAGCTCGGACCGGCACATACCGACAGCACACAGCTCGGTCCCTCACAGACCGACAGCATAGAGCTCGGTCACGCACGCACCATCTTCACACAGCTCCGTGACACACAGACCGACACCACACAACGCAATGACACACAGTCCGACAGCACACAGCTCAATGACACAAAGACCGACAGCACACAGATCAGTGACACACACACCGACAGGTCACAGTTCAAAGACACACAGACCAAAATCAAACAGCTTAATTACGCACAGACCGACAGAACACTGCTCAGTGACATACAGAACTGTGTCTTCCAACTCAGTGACATACAGACTGACATCGCACAGCTCGGTGAGACACAGAAAGACAGCTCACACCTCGGTTACACACACACCAACAGCACACAGTTCGGTGACGCACAGACCGAAAGCACACAGCTCGGTGACACGCACTTATCGACAGTCCACAGTTTTGTAACACACACCGAGAGCACGCAGCTCGGAGACACATAACCCGACTGCACACAGCTCGGTGACGCACATATCGACAGCACAAAGCTCGGTGAAACACAAATCGACAACACGCAGCTCAGTGAGACACAGACCGGCAGCATGTAGTTTGATGACCGTCAGCACGCAGTTAAGTAACACACATACTGCCGGCACAAAGCTCGGTGACACGCAGACCGACAGCAAACATTACCGTATCAGACAGACCGACAGCGCACAGCTCGGTGACACACAGACCGACAGCACACAGCTCAGTGACACACCCCGGCGGCGCCCAGTTCGGAGACACCCACCCTGAAAACACACAGCTCGGTGACACACTTACCACCAGCACACAGCTCGGTGACACAGACCGACAGCACACAGTTTAATGACACAAAAACCGACAGGACACAGGTTAGTGACGCACAGACCGACATCACACAGCTCGGTGACACACAGATCCACAGATCACAGTTCTGTGACACACACCGACATCACACAGCGCGGTGAAACACAGGCCGACTGCATAAATCTCGATGACACGCATACGGAAAACACACAGCTCGGTGAAACACAGATAGACCACACACAGCTCATTGAGACACAGAAAGACAGCGCGCAGCTCGGAGACAAACAGGCGGAGAGCACACAGCTCAGTGAGACGCAGACCAACTGAACACATCTCAGTGACACCAGGACCTACAGCACATTGCTCGGTGGCAGACTGACAGCACATAGCGCATTGACACAGAGACCGCCAGCTTACAGCTAGGCGACACACAAACCGACAAAGCACAGCTCGATGACACAGAGCCCGACAAAGCACAGCTCGGCGACACAGAGCCCGACAGCAAACAGCTCTCTGATACACAGACCGACACCACACAACTCAATGACACACAGTCCGACAGCACACAGCTCAGTGACACATAGACTGACAGCACACAGATCAGTGACACAAAGACCGACAGCACACAGATCAGTGACACACACACCGACAGCTCACAGTTCAAAGACACACAGACCAAAAGCAAACAGCTTAATTACGCACAGACCGACAAAACACTGCTCAGTGACACGGAGACCGACAGAACACAGCTCAGTGACACACAGACCAATATCTTCCAACTCAGTGACATACAGACTGACATCGCATACCTCGGTGAGACACAGAAAGACAGCTCACACCTCGGTGACACACAGACCAACAGCACACAGTTCGGTGACACACAGACCGAAAACACACAGCTCGGTGACACGCACTTATCGACAGTCCACAGTTTTGTAACACACACCGAGAGCACGCAGCACGGTGACACATAACCCGACTGCACACAGCTCAGTGACACACATACCGAAAACACATCGCTCGGTGACACAGAGACCGACGGCACGCAGCTTAGTGACACACAGACCAACAGCACACAACTGAGTGCCACACAGACCAACATCACACAGCTCAGTGTCATACAGGCCGACATCACAGAGCTCGGTGACACACAGACCAACGGCACACAACTTAGTTGCGCACAGGGCGTCCGCACACTGCTTAGTGACACACAGAACGACAACACACAGCTCGGTGACACACAGACTGACAGGACGGAGATTAGTGACACATAGACCGATATCACATAACTCGGGGATAAATAGACGGACAGGGCACAGTTCGGTTACACACAGACCAACAGAACACAGCTTAGTGACACACAGACTAACAGCACACAGCTCAATGCCATACAAGCCGACATCACAGAGCTCGGTGACACACAGACCAACAGCACACAACTTAGTAACGCACAGGACGACAGTACACTGCTCAATGACACACAGAACGACAACACACAGTTCGGTTCACACGTAGACTGACAACACACAGATTAGTGGCACACATATTAGTGACACAAAGATTAGTGACACACAGATTAGTGACACATAGATTAGCGACACACATATTTGTGACACGCAGACCGACAACACACAGCTCGGTGACAAACAGACCAACAGCACACAACTGAGTGCCACAAAGACCAACATCACACTGCTCAGTGTCAAACAGGCCGACATTCCAGAGCTCGGTGACACACATACCACAAGCACACAACTTAGTAACGCACAGGGCATTGCTCAGTGACACACAGAGCGACAACACACTGCTCAGTGACACACAGAGCGACAACACACAGCTCGGTGACACACAGACCAACAGCACACAGGTCTATGCCATCCAGACCGACATCACAGAGTTTGCTGACACACAGACCGACAGCACATATTTCGCTGACACACAGACCAACAGCACACAGCTCGGTGATACACAGACCAACAGCACACAGCTCGGTGACACACAAACCAACAGCACACAGCTCGGTGATACACAGACCAACAGCACACAGCTCGATGGCACACAGACCGACAGCACACCGCTTAGTGACACACAAACCAATAGCGATAGCTCAGTGAAACACAGACCAACACCAAACAGCTCAATGCAACACGGACCGACCGTGCACGGCTCGGTGACACACAGACCGACAGCACCATCTCGGTGACACGTAGACTGACATCACATAGATTAGCGACACACAGATTAGTGACACACAGGCAGACAACACACAGCTCGGTGACACACAGGCCGACATCAGAGAGCTCGGTGACACACAGACCAACGGCACGCAATTTAGTAACGCACAGGACGACAGCACACTGCTCAATGACACACAGAACGACAACACACAGCTCGGTCACACACAGACGGACAACACACAGCTCAATAACACACAGATCGGCCGCACATAGTCCGCTGACACACAAACCGACAACACACAGCTCGGTGAAACAAAGATCGATAGCACACAACCTGGTGACACACACACTGACAGCACACAGCTCAGAGACACACAGTCCGACAGCACATAGCCTGGTGACACACAAGCCGATAACACACAGCTCGGTGACACACAGTCCGACAGCCCATAGCTCGGTGACACACAAGCCGACAGCACACAGCTCGGTGACACACAGTCATACAGCACATAGCTCGGTGACACACCAGCCGACAGCACACAGCTCGGTGACACACATACCGACAAAGCACAGCTCGATGACACAGAGCCCGACAAAGCACAGCTCGGCGACACAGAGCCCGACAGCAAACAGCTCTCTGATACACAGACCGACACCACACAACTCAATGACACACAGTCCGACAGCACACAGCTCAGTGACACATAGACTGACAGCACACAGATCAGTGACACAAAGACCGACAGCACACAGCTCAGTGATACACAGTCCGACAACACACAGCTCGGTGGCGCCCAGACTGACAGCACACAGCTCGGTGGCGCCCAGACTGACAGTACACAGCTCGGTGACGCACAAACTGACAGCACACAGATCGTTCACACACAGAACGACAGCACACAGCTCGGTGCCACACATACCGAGAGCGCACAGCTTATTGACACACAGACCGACCGCATACCGGTTGGTGAGACACGGACAGACAACACACCTCGGTGACACACATACCATCAGAACGCAGCTCGGTAACGCACAGACCAACAGCACACAGCTCGGTGACTCACAGACCGACAGCACACAGTACAGTGATACGCAGACCGACAGCACACAGCTCGGTAACACAGAGACTAACAGCGCACAGCTCGGTCGGCAGAGACCGCACACAGCTCAGAGAAACACAGACCGACAGCACACTGCCCGGTGACACACAGTCCGACAGCAGACAGCTGGGTAACACACAGACCGACAGCACACAGCTCGGTGACACGCAGACCGACAGCACACAGTTCAGGGACACACGCACCGACAGCACACAATTCGGTGAACCACAGTGCCACAATTACGGGTCAGAGACACACATTCCGACACAGCACAACTCGGTGACACAGAACGACAGCACACAGCTCAGTGATACACAGACCGACAGCACACAGCTCAGTGACACAAAGTCTGACAGTTCACAGCTCGGTGACACAGAGTCCACAGCATACAGCTCGGTGACTAACATCCCGACAACACCCAGCCCGGTGAAACACAGTCGGACAGCACACAGCTTGGTGACACACAGTCCGACAGCACACAGCTCGATGACACACAGCCCCACTGCACACTACTCGGTGACACACGGACCGACAGCACACAATACAGTGATACACAGTCCGACAGCACACAGCTCGGTGACACGCAAACCGACAGCACACAGCTCCGTGACACGCAGGCCGACAGCACACAGTTCAAGGACACACACACCGACAGCACACATCTCATCGACGCTCTGACCCACAGCACACCGGTCGGTGAGACACAGACAGACCGACAGCACACAGCTCTGTGACGCACAGACCGACAGCACACAGCTCGTTCACTCGCAGATCGACGGCACACAGCTCGGTCACACATAGACCGACAGCACACAGCTCAGTGACATACAAACCGACAGCACACATTTCGCTGAGACACAGACCGACAGCACACAGCTCGATGACGCACAGACTGACAGCACACAGCTCGGTGGCGCACAGACTGAGAGCACACAGCTCGTTCACACGCAGATCGACGGCACACAGCTTGGTGACACACAGACCGAAAGCACACAGCTCGGCGACGCACAGACCGACAGCACACAGCTCAGTGACACACAGACCGACAGCACGCATCTGATTGACACACATCCCGACAGAACACAGTTCTGTAACATATATTGACAACACACATCTCCTTGGAACACAAACCGACAGCACACATTTCGGTGACACACAGACCGACAGCACATAGCTCGGTGACGCACAGACTGACAGCACACAGCTCGTTTACACGCAGATCGTCGGCACACAACTCAGTGACACACAGACCGACAGCACACTGCCCGGTGACACACAGTCCGACAGCAGACAGCTGGGTAACACACAGACCGACAGCACACAGCTCGGTGACACGCAGACCGACAGCACACAGTTCAGGGACACACGCACCGACAGCACACAATTCGGTGAACCACAGTGCCACAATTACGGGTCAGAGACACACATTCCGACACATCACAACACGGTGACACAGACCGACAGCACACAGCTCAGTGTTACACAGACCGACAGCACACAGCTCAGTGACACAAAGTCTGACAGTTCACAGCTCGGTGACACCGAGTCCACAGCATACAGCTCGCTAACTAACATCCCGACAACACCCAGCCCGATGAAACACAGTCGGACAGCACACGGCTTGGTGACACACAGTGCGACAGCACACAGCTCGATGACACACAGCCCCACTGCACACTACTCGGTGACACACGGACCGACAGCACACAATACAGTGATACACAGTCCGACAGCACACAGCTCGGTGACACGCAAACCGACAGCACACAGCTCCGTGACACGCAGGCCGACAGCACACAGTTCAAGGACACACACACCGACAGCACACATCTCATAGACGCACTGACCCACAGCACACCGGTCGGTGAGACACAGACAGACCGACAGCACACAGCTCTGTGACGCACAGACCGACAGCACACAGGTCGTTCACTCGCAGATCGACGGCACACAGCTCGGTGACACATAGACCGACAGCACACAGCTCAGTGACATACAAACCGACAGCACACATTTCGCTGAGACACAGACCGACAGCACACAGCTCGGTGACGCACAGACTGACAGCACACAGCTCGGTGGCGCACAGACTGAGAGCACACAGCTCGTTCACACGCAGATCGACGGCACACAGCTCGGTGACACACAGACCGAAAGCACACAGCTCGGCGACGCACAGACCGACAGCACACAGCTCAGTGACACACAGACCGACCGCACGCATCTGATTGACACACATCCCGACAGAACACAGTTCTGTAACTTATATTGACAACACACATCTCCTTGAAACACAAACCGACAGCACACATTTCGGTGACGCACAGACCGACAGCACATAGCTCGGTGACGCACAGACTGAGAGCACACGGCTCGTTCACACGCAGATCGTCGGCACACAACTCAGTGACACACAAACCCACAGCACACATTTCGGTGACACACAGACCGACATCACATAGCTCGGTGACGCACAGACTGAGAGCACACAGCTCGTTCACACGCAGATCGTCGGCACACAGCTCAGTGACACACAGACCGACAGCACACAGCTCGGTGACGCACAGACCGACAGCACACAGCTCAGTGACACACAGACCGACAACACGCATCTCATTGACACACAACCCGACAGAACACAGTTCTGTAACATATATTGACAACACACATCTCCTTGACACACAAACCGACAGCGCACATTTCGGTGAGAACCCAACCGTTAGCACACAACCTGGTGATGCACAGTCCGACAGCACACAGATCAGTGTCACACAGACCGACAGCATACTGTTCAGTGACACACAGACCGACAGTATAAAAGTCAGTGTCACCAACCGACACAGACAACTCGGTGACACGCAGTTTCAGAGCACACAGCTCAGTGATACACAAACCGACAGCACCCAGCTCGGTGACCCACAGACAGACAACGCGCAGGTCGGTAACACAAAGACTAAGAGCACACATTATCAGCGACAGAGAGACTGACAGCACATAGCTCAGTAACACACAGATTAAGAGCACACAACTCGGTAACACACGGACCAACAACACGCAGCTCGGTAACACAGGCAGTACACAGTTCAGCGACACACAGACCGACAGCACACAGCTCGATGGCACATAGACAAACACCATGCAGCTCGGCAACACACAGCCCAATAGCATACAGCTCGGTAACACAGACAGCATACAGCGCAGAGACACACAGACCGACAGCAAGCAGCTCGGTGACTCGCAAACCAACAGCACACAGCTCAATGACACACAGACCGCCAGCACAAATCTCGGTGAAACACATACCGACAGCACACAGCTCGAAGAAACACAGGCCGGCAGCATACAGAACAGTGATACGCAGTCCGACAGCACACAGCTCGATGAGACACAGACCGACGACAGCTCGGTGACACGCAGGCCGACAGCACACAGTTCAAGGACACACACACCGACAGCACACATCTCATCGACACACAGACCCACAGCACACCGATCGGTGAGACACAGGCAGACACAACACAGCTCGTTCACACGCAGATCGACAGCACACAGCTCAGTGAAATACAGACCGACAGCACACAGCTCGGTGACACACAGACCGAGAGCGCACAACTTAGTGACTTACACACCGACCGCACTCTGGTCGGCAACACACAGACCGACAGCACACAGCTCAATGGCACACATACCGACAGCGCACAGCTCGGACCGGCACATACCGACAGCACACAGCTCGGTCCCTCACAGACCGACAGCATACAGCTCGGTCACACACGCACCAACAGCACACAGCTCAGTAACACACAGACCGACAGCCCACAGCTCAATGACACACATACCGACAGCACACAGCTCGGACCGGCACAGACCGACAGCACACAGCTCGGTGACACAGAGCGCGACAGCCCACAGCTCGGTGACACCGAGCGCGACAGCACACAGCCCGGGGACACAGAGCGCGACAGCACACAGCTCGGTCCCTCACAGACGGCAGCTCACAGCTGGGTCCCTCACAGACCGACAGCATACAGCTCGGTCACACACGCACCAACAGCAGAAAGCTCGCTGATACACAGACAGACAGCACACAGCTCAGTGATACACCGACCGACAGCACACAGCTCAGTGACGCACAAACCAACAACACTCAGCTTTGTGAGGCACAAAACGACAGCACACTTCTCATTGACACACAAACCCAGTGCACACTGTGCTCGGTGAAACACAGGCCGACAAAACACAGCTCGGTGACACACAGTCAGACCGCACATAGCTCTGTGACACACACCCCGACAGCACACAGCTCGATGACACATATATCGACAGTGCACAGCTTGCTAACACAGACCAACAGCACACAGCTCGGTAACAAAGGCAGCACACAGCACACAGCTCAGAGACACACAGGCCGACAGTACACTGCTCGGTGACACACAAACCGACAGCAAATGGCTCAGTGATACACAGACCGACAGCACACAGCTGAGTGCCACACAGGCCAACATCACACAGCTCAGTGCCATACAGGCCGACATCACAGAGCTCGGTGACACACAGACCAACGGCACACAACTTAGTTGCGCACAGGGCGTCAGCACACTGCTCAGTGACACACAGTCCGACAGCACACAACTCGGTGACACACAGACAGACAACACACAGCTCAGTGACACTTGGACTGGCAGCACACAGCTCGGTGACAGACTGACGCACACAGTTTGGAGACACACACCCCGACGGCGCCAAGCACGGAGACACGCAGACCGACAGCGCCGTATTAGTGACACACATACCGACTGCACACAGCGCAATGATACACATGCCAACAGCACACAGCTCGCTGAAACACAGATAGACGACACACAGCTCAGTGAGACCCAGACCGACCGCACACAGCTCAGTGACACACAGACCGACAGCTCGCAGTTCGGAGACACACACCCCGACGGCCCTCAGCTCAGAGACACACACCCCGAAAGCACACAGCTCGGTGACACACCTACCTCAGCAGACAGCCCAGTGAGACAGAGACCTGCAGCGCACAGCTCGGAGACGCACAGGCAGACATCACACACCTCAGTGACACACGGACCGACAGCACATAACCCGGTGACACATATACCGACAACATCCAGCTAGGTGACACACTGACAGCACACAGCGCAGTGACACACATGCCGACAGCTTACGGCTAGGCGACCCACAAACCGACAGCTCACAGCTAGGCGACACACAAACCGACAAAGCACTGCTCAGTGACACAGAGCCTGGCAGCACACAGCTCTGTGACACTTAGACCGACAGCACACAGCTCGGTGACACACAGACTGACGCACACAGTTTGGAGACACACACCCCGACGGCGCCAGGCACGGAGACACGCAGACCGACAGCGCCGTATTAGTGACACACATACCGACTGCACACAGCGCAATGATACACATGCCAACAGCACACAGCTCGCTGAAACACAGATAGACGACACACTGCTCAGTGAGACCCAGACCGACATCACACAGCTAGGTGGGACACAGACCGACGGCACACAGCTAGGTGCGGCACAGGCCGACGACACACAGTTCGGTAACACACTGATAGCACGCAGCGCAGTTACACACAGACCAACAGCACACAGCTAGGCGACATACAAACTGACGGCTCACAGCTCCGTAACACACAGACCAACAGCTCACAGCTCGGTAACACACAGACCAACAATACGCAGCTTAATTACGCACAGACCGACAGCACACAGCTCAAGAACACACAGACAGAGAGCACACAGCTCAGTGACACACATACCGACAGAACACTGCTCAGTGACACGGACACCGACAGAACACCACTCAGTGACACACATACCAACAGAAAAGGACTCAGTGACACACAGACTGACAGCATACAGCTAAGGGACACCCAGACCGACTCATAGCACACACCTCGGTGACACGCAAACCGACAGCACCATGTCAGTGACACATAAGCCGACAGCACACAGCTCAGTGACGCGAAACCGACGGCACACAGCTCATTGACACAAACCCGACGGCACAAAGCTCAGTGACACACAGACCGACTGCACACAGCCAAGTGACACACAGACCTATCGCACATAGCTCCGTGACACACAGGCCGACACCACACAGCTCAGTGACGCACAGACCAACCGCACACTGCTCGGTGATACACAGACCGAAAATCCGCAAGGTACTCTTGGTTGATCGGTTGCTTGGTGATATCAAGGATATTTGTGCACCATGATAGGTTCTAAGACGATTTCCTTGGATTGGTTCTCCGGTGGCGCTGCCTAGGGATGATCGCGTAAAGTTGTATAGTTGCGCCGTCAACATGCATCAATTGTTAAGTTTGTGCTGCCATAAATTGCTCGAATTCGCGAAAGAAATGTCCAGGAACCTTCTTCAGATTCCCCAAGGAAAAAGAAAGATAAATCCTGCGTCTTACATAAACTTTGTCAGTCATGGATATCATGCATCTATTATCACCTCCACGATTGCTGACATTTAGTTATTATCGCCCACGACGAAGCCGGCGAGTGATGCGATTAAAGAATCTGTCAGGCAAATCAGGTAAATCAGAGGAGGGGAGGGGGGATGGTAGGGGTCCCCCACAGCGTATTCAAAACACATTGGGATCGTTGCGAAGCAATGCTCAACAATTACCGACATTGCTCGGTGACACACAGACCGACAATCTGCAGGATTCTCTTGCTTGACCGGCTGCTTTGTGATATCAAGGATACCAGCTAGGATACGTCATACGGCGATTATCTTGTAATTGTTCTCCGGCTAACTCAGGCTCGGGGACTCAGGCCACATAATATGATTACAGATCTCTAAACTTTGGGCTTGCTGTTGCTCGTTATATATACACTTACAGACATGGGAGTCTGTTTTCCGTGGCACTGAACGATGGACGAATCTATTGTGTCACAGAATGTGCCAATAAGTAACGACAGCACAGGGACCGCCCAGGGGCGCTTCCCGTATTAAATAAAGATATAACGGGGCCCGCTGGATTCTTGCGACCTGGTGCGGGGTGGGAGGGGTGTGGCGGAGGGGGGGGGGGGGGTCTGAAAAACCTTTGATCCGGGTCCGCCAGATTGACGAAGGAACTTTTGCATTGAAAACATGAAATTCATCCTCAAAAGGGGTGTGGGGGGTCTGCTGGTTCCCCTGCCACGTATGCTGAATAATTATGAAGTTGTAGTCTTAATATAGTCCCTAACAAGGCAATGGTACATCTTGTGGTTTCAAGAAGCAAACTTAACAGCAGGTTAGGCAAACCAAAAGGCTGACTGCCAGTGAATGACGTTCTCGGAATATATAACGTCTTGGTGGCACTAACAGCTAGGCCTAATCATTGCGGCATCAACACTACAAAATTGCACGTATTTAATGTAAAAAATACCTGAAAGCATGAAAGGACACAACTCGATTCATGGCGATATGTCCTATTTGTAGTTCACAGGGCGCCGCTGATCACGCAGACTGCGTTATCGTCAGCGCAGTGGCAGACCAATGTTACTCGCCGCATTACACATTTTACAATGGGCGTGCACCGTATGACCTATCATGGTGTACTATATATTTGGTGATATGCATTTGATCAACATTTAGCTGACTGGGAAACTTATGGTATGCTATTATTATATCAAGTGATAGGATGAAGCTGAGATCTCCTTTATATACAACATAGAGATACCGTAATTTTTCGAATAAGCGCAAGGCCGGTTATTTATTTCGAGTAAAGAATTGCCCGGGCGCTTATCCAAACGGGCGCTTATTCGAACAAGGGCGCTTATTAATTGTTTTCTTCAGACTTTTGTACACACGCTTTCCTTTGAAGACGATAAGGGGGGCTGGGAGTTTGGTTCCATTGGCCTTCGTAGCCAACGCCACCGTCTTTGGTGGCACTTTAATTGGGGTGAACCAGTAATTTTAAAGGAGTATTGTGGAGCGGATGGCTACTTTAGTAAACTAACCGTGTCATTTTTGTTTCAGCCACCCTAGGTAAGTCAGACTCGATAGATGGGATGCGGACCGCCAGCCCACAGCTCGGTGACACACAGACCGACAGCACATAGCTCGGTGACACACGAACCTACAGCACATAGCTCGGTGACACACAAACCTACAGCACACAGGCTGGTCACACACATACCAACAGCACACAGCTTAGCGACACACAGGCCGACATCACACAACTCAATGACACACAGACCAACATCACACAGCTCGGTGACACACAGACCAACATCACACAGCTCGGTGACACGCAGACCGACAACACACCGCTCAATGCCATATAGGCCGACATCACAGAGTTCAATAACGCACAGATCGACACAACACAGCTCAGTGACGCACAGATCAACAGCACGTAGTTTAGTGACACATAGACTTACAGCAAACAGGTCAGTGACACACAGACCGAAAGGGCACATCTCAGTGACACACAGACGGAGAACACACAGCTCAATAACACACAGACCGACAGCACGCAGCTCGGAGACACATAGACCGACAGAACACAGATCAGTGACACACCGACCGATAGCAACACAGGTCGGGAACACACATACCAAGAGAACGCAGCTCAGTCGCAAAAGACCAACAGCACGCATTTCAGTGACATACATACAGACAGCACAAAGTCCGTTGTCACACAGTCCGACATCACACATCTCCGTAGCAGACAGACCGACAGCGCACAGCTCGGTGACACACAGAATGACTGCACACTGCTCGGTGACACACAAACCGACAGCACACAGCTCGGTGACACACAGACCGACAGCACATAGCTCGGTGACACGTACACTGACTGCACACAGATTAGTGACACACTGATTAGTGTCACTCAGGTAAGTGACATACAGACCAACAAACACACAGCTCGGTGACTCACAGACTGACAGCTCAAAGCTCGGTAACACACAGACCAATAGCACACAGCTTAATTACGCACAAACCGAGAGCACACAGCACAGTGACACAAAGACCGATAACACACAGCACAGTGACACACATACCGACAGAACACTGCTCGGTGACATGGACACCGATAGATCACCGCTCAGTGACGCACATACCGAGAGAAAAGAGATCAGCGACACACAGACCAACAATACGGAGCTCAGTGATACACAGACTCCTAGCACATAGCTCGTTGAGACACAGACCGACAGCACACATCTCGGTGACACGCAGACCGACAGCACCATCTCAGTGACACATGAGCCGACAGCACACACCTCACTGACACACAGTCCGACAGCACACAGCTCAGTGACACACCCCGGCGGCGCCCAGTTCGGAGACACCCACCCTGAAAGCACACAGCTCGGTGACACACCCCGGCGGCGCCCAGTTCGGAGACACCCACCCTGAAAGCACACAGCTCGGTGACACACTTACCACCAGCACACAGCTCGGTGACACACAGGCCGTCGGCACACAGCTCGGTGACACAGACCGACAGCACACAGTTTAGTGACACAAAAACCGACAGGACACAGGTTAGTTACGCACAGACCGACATCACACAGCTCGGTGACACACAGATCCACAGATCACAGTTCTGTGACACACACCGACATAACACAGCGCGGTGAAACACAGACCGACTGCATAAAGCTCGATGACACGCATACGGAAAACACACAGCTCGGTGAAACACAGACCAACTGAACACATCTCAGTGACACCCGGACCGACAGGACATAGCTCGGTGGCACACTGACAGCACACAGCGCAGTGACACAGAGACCGCCAGCTCACAGTTCAAAGACACACAGACCACAATCAAACAGCTTAATTACGCACAGACCGACAGAACACTGCTCAGTGACACGGAGGCCGACAGAACACAGCTCAGTGACATACAGACCAGTATCTTCCAACTCAGTGACATATAGACTGACATCGCACAGCTCGGTGAGACACAGAAAGACAGCTCACACCTCGGTTACACACACACCAACAGCACACAGTTCGGTGACGCACAGACCGAAAACACACAGCTCGGTGACACGCACTTATCGACAGTCCACAGTTTTGTAACACACACCGAGAGCACGCAGCTCGGTGACACATAACCCGACTGCACACAGCTCGGTGACACACATACCGACAGCACAAAGCTCGGTGAAACACAAATCGACAACACGCAGCTCAGTGAGACACAGACCAGCAGCATGTAGTTTGATGACCGACAGCACGCAGTTAAGTAACACACATACTGACGGCACAAAGCTCGGAGACACACAGACCGACAGCAAACATTACCGTGTCAGACAGACCGACAGCGCACAGCTCGGTGACACACAGACCGACAGCACACAGCTCGGTGGCGCCCAGACTGACAGTACACAGCTCGGTGACGCACATACTGACAGCACACAGATCGTTCACACGCAGAACGACAGCACACAGTTCGGCGCCACACATACCGAGAGCGCACAGCTTATTGACACACAGACCGACCGCATACCGGTTGGTGAGACACGGACAGACAGCACACAGCTCGTGACACACATACCATCAGAACGCAGCTCGGTAACGCACAGACCGACAGCACACAGCTTGGTGACTCACAGACTGACAGCACACAGCTCAGTGACATACAAACCGACAGCACACAGCTCCGTGACACACAGACCGACAGCACACAGCTCGTTTACTCGCAGATCGACGGCACACAGCTTGGTGACTCACAGACTGACAGCACACAGCTCAGTGACATACAAACCGACAGCGCACATTTCGGTGAGACACAGACCGACAGCACACAGCTAAGTGACACATAGACCGACAGCACGCATCTGATTGACACACATCCCGACAGAACACAGTTCTGTAACATATATTGACAACACACATCTCCTTGACACACAAACCCACAGCACACATTTCGGTGACACACATACCGACAGCACAAAGCTCGGTGAAACACAAATCGACAACACGCAGCTCAGTGAGACACAGACCAGCAGCATGTAGTTTGATGTCCGACAGCACGCAGTTAAGTAACACACATACTGACGGCACAAAGCTCGGAGACACACAGACCGACAGCAAACATTACCGTGTCAGACAGACCGACAGCGCACAGCTCGGTGACACACAGACCGACAGCACACAGCTCGGTGGCGCCCAGACTGACAGTACACAGCTCGGTGACGCACATGCTGACAGCACACAGATCGTTCACACGCAGAACGACAGCACACAGCTCGGTGCCACACATACCGAGAGCGCACAGCTTATTGACACACAGACCGACCGCATACCGGTTGGTGAGACACGGACAGACAGCACACAGCTCGTGACACACATACCATCAGAACGCAGCTCGGTAACGCACAGACCGACAGCACACAGCTTGGTGACTCACAGACTGACAGCACACAGCTCAGTGACATACAAACCGACAGCACACAGCTCCGTGACACACAGACCGACAGCACACAGCTCGTTTACTCGCAGATCGACGGCACACAGCTTGGTGACTCACAGACTGACAGCACACAGCTCAGTGACATACAAACCGACAGCGCACATTTCGGTGAGACACAGACCGACAGCACACAGCTAAGTGACACATAGACCGACAGCACGCATCTGATTGACACACATCCCGACAGAACACAGTTCTGTAACATATATTGACAACACACATCTCCTTGACACACAAACCCACAGCACACATTTCGGTGACACACAGACCGACAGCACATAGCTCGGTGAAACACAGACTGACAGCACACAGCTCGTTCACACGCAGATCGTCGGCACACAGCTCAGTGACACACAGACCGACAGCACACAGCTCGGTGACGCACAGACCGACAGCACACAGCTCAGTGACACACAGACCGGCAACACGCATCTCATTGACACACAGCCCGACAGAACACAGTTCTGTAACATATATTGACAACACACATCTCCTTGACACACAAACCGACAGCGCACATTTCGGTGAGAACCCAACCGATAGCACACAACCTGGTGATGCACAGTCCGACAGCACACAGATCAGTGTCACACAGACCGACAGCATACTGTTCAGTGACACACAGACCGACAGCATAAAAGTCAGTGTCACAAACCGACACAGACAGCTCGGTGACATGCAGTTTCAGAGCACACAGCTCAGTGATACACAAACCGACAGCACCCAGCTCGGTGACCCACAGACAGACAACGCGCAGGTCGGTAACACAAAGACTAAGAGCACACATTATCAGCGACAGAGAGACTGACAGCACACAGCTCAGTAACACACAGATTAAGAGCACACAACTCGGTAACACACAGACCAACAACACGCAGCTCGGTAACACAGGCAGTACACAGTTCAGCGACAGACAGACCGACTGCACACAGCTCGATGGCACATAGACAAACACCATGCAGCTCGGCAACACACAGCCCAATAGCATACAGCTCGGTAACACAGACAGCATACAGCGCAGAGACACACAGACCGACAGCTAGCAGCTCGGTGACTCGCAAACCAACAGCACACAGCTCAATGACACACCGACCGCCAGCACAAATCTCGGTGAAACACATACCGACAGCACACAGCTCGAAGAAACACAGGCCGGCAGCACACAGTACAGTGATACGCAGTCCGACAGCACACAGCTCGATGACACACAGACCGACGACAGCTCGGTGACACGCAGGCCGACAGCACACAGTTCAAGGACACACACACCGACAGCACACATCTCATCGACACACAGACCCACAGCACACCGATCGGTGAGACACAGGCAGACACAACACAGCTCGGTAACACACAGACCGACAGCACACTGCTCGGTGACACGCAAACCACCAGCAAACGGCTCAGTGATACACAGACCGGCAACGAACAGCTGTGATACACAGAATGACAGCACACAGCTCGTTCACACGCAGATCGACAGCACACAGCTCGGTGACACACAGACCGACAGAACACAGCTCGGTAACGCATAGACAAACAACACACCGCTCCGTAACACAGGCAGCACACAACTCAGACACACAGTCACTTAAAAGTGACCTACAGACCGACCGCACTCTGGTCGGCAACAGACAGACCGACAGCACACAGCTCAATGACACACATACCGATAGCACACAGCTCGGACCGGCACATACCGACAGCCCACAGCTCGGTCCCTCACAGACCGACAGCATAGAGCTCGGTCACACACGCACCAACATCACACAGCTCAGTGACACACAGACCGACAGCACACAGCTGGGTGACAAACAGCTGGGTGACATACAGACCCACAACATACCGGTCGGTGAGACACAGACAGACACAACACAGCTCGGTAACACACAGACCAACAGCACACAGCTCGGTGATACACAGACCGACAGCACACTGCTAGTTGGCACGCAGGTCGACAGCACACAGCTTAGTGAAACACAGACCGACAGCACACAGCACGGTGACACACAGACCGAGAGCGCACAACTTAGTGACCTACAGACCGACCGCACTCTGGTCGGCAACACACAGACCGACAGCACACAGCTCAATGACACGCATAACGACAACACACAGCTCGGACCGGCACCAACCGACAGCACACAGCTCGGTCCCGCAGTGTCAGAGAGCTCACAGCTAATTAACGCACAGACCGACAGCTCACGTTCAGTAAGACACAGACCGATAGCTCACAGCTCGGTAAAACACAGACAGCACAGAGCTCGGTGACACACAAACCGACAATACACAGCTCGGTGACACACATACGGACAACAAACATCTCAGTAACACGCATACCGACAGCTCACAGCTCGGTGACACACATACAACACACATATCGGTGACACACCGACTTACAACACACCTATTAATAACACACATACAGGCAACACACAGCTCGCTGGTACACAGACAGACAGCACACAGCTCAGTGATACACCGACCGACATCACACAGCTCAGTGACGCACAGACAAACAACACTCAGCTTTGTGAGGCACAAAACGACAGCACACTTCTCGGTAACACACAAATTCAGTGCACACAGCTCAGTGTCACATAGACCGACAGCACACAGCTCAAAGACACACAGGCCCCCAGCACGCAGCCCGGTGACACACATATTGACCGCACGCAGCTCGGTGATACACACATCGACAACACACAGAACAGTAACACACACATCTACAACACACGGCACAGTAGCACACCAACCGATATCTGACAGCTCGGTGACACAAAAGACTGACCGCACATAGCTAGGTGACACACAGACTGAAGCCCACAGCTCGGTGACACACAAACAAACATCACACAGCGCAGTGGCACATATACCGATAGAACACAGCCCGGTGACACACAGACCGACAGCAGACAGATCATTGACACCCAGACCGAGAGCACACAGCTCGGTGACACAAAGACTGACAGCTCACAGCTTGGCGACACAGAGACCGACAGCACACAGCTCTGTGATACACAGACCAACAGAACGCAGTTCGGTGGCACATATACCGACTTCACACAGCTCGGTGACACACAGACCGCACACTGCTTGCTTACGCACAAACCAAAAGCACACAGCTTAGTGACAGGCAGACCCACAGCACACAGCTGGGTGACACACAGACCCAGAACACACCGGTCGGTGAGACACAGGCAGACACAACACAGCGCGGTAGCACACATACCAACAGCAGACAGCTCTGTGATACACAGACCGATATCCCACTGCTCGTTGACACGCAGGTCGACAGCACACAGTTCAGTGAAATACAGACCGACAGCACACAGCTCGGTGACACACAGACCGAGAGCGCACGACTTAGTGACTTACACACCGACCGCACTCTGGTCGGCAACACACAGACCGACAGCACACAGCTCAATGGCACACATACCGACAGCACACAGCTCGGACCGGCACATACCGACAGCACACAGCTCGGTCCCTCACAGACCGATAGCATACAGCTCGGTCACACATGCACCAACAGCACACAGCTCAGTAACACACAGACCGACAGCACACAGCTCGGTCCCTCACAGACCGACAGCATACAGCTCGGTCACACACGCACCAACAGCACACAGCTCAGTAACACACAGACCGACAGCCCACAGCTCAATGACACACATACCGACAGCACACAGCTCAGTGACACACATACCGACAGCACACAGCTCGGACCGGCACAGACCGACAGCACACAGCTCGGTGACACAGAGCGCGACAGCACACAGCTCGGTGACACAGAGCGCGACAGCACACAGCTCGGTCCCTCACAGACCGACAGCACACAGCTCGGTCCCTCACAGACCGACAGCATACAGCTCGGTCACACACGCACCAACAGCAGAAAGCTCAGTGACACACAGATTGACAACACACAGCTCGGTCCCGCAGAGTCAGAGAGCTCACAGCTAATTAACGCACAGACCGACAGCTCACGTTCAGTAAGACACAGACCGATAGCTCACAGCTCGATAAAACAGACAGCACAGAGCTCGGTGACACACAAACCGACAATACACAGCTCGGTGACACACTAACCGACAACACACATCTCAGTAACACGCTTACCGACAGCTCACAGCTCGGTGACTCACAGACAACACCCAGCTCGGTGACACACCAGCTCGGTGACTTACAACACAAATCTCAATAACACACATACCGGCAACACACAGCTCGCTGGTACACAGACAGACAGCACACAGCTCAGTGATACACCGACCGACAGCACACAGCTCAGTGACGCACAAACCAACAACACTCAGCTTTGTGAGGCACAAAACTACAACACACTTCTCGGTGACACACAAACCCAGTGCACACTGTGCTCGGTGAAACACAGGCCGACAAAACACAGCTCGGTGACACACAGACTGACAGCTCACTGCTCGGTGACACACAAACAGACAGCACACAGCTCTTTGACACACAGAACGACAGCACACAGGTCGTTGACGCACAAACCGACAGCACGCAGCTCGGGGGCAAACAGACCGACGGCACTTATCTCGGGGGCCCACAGACCAACAGCAGACAGCTCAGTGACACATAGACTGACAGCAAGTAGTTCCTTGCCAGGTAGACCGACAGCACATAGCTCGTTGACAAACAGACCAACAGCACACATCTCCGTAGCAGACAGATTAACAGCGCACAACTCGGTGAAACACAGGCCGACAACACACATCTCAATGCCACACAGACCTACCGCATACAGCTCTGTGACACACTGACCGACAGAAACGTCTCAGTGGCACATAGACCAACAGCACACATCTCATTGACACACAGACCGACAGCACACATCTCATTGACACAGAGCCCGACAGCACATAGCTTAGCGACACACAAACCGACAATACACAGCTCGGTGACATACATACCGACAACACACATCTCAGTAACACGCATACCGACAGCTCACAGCTCGGTGACTCACAGACAACACCCAGCTCGGTGACACACCGACTTACAACACAAATCTCAATAACACACATACAGGCAACACACAGCTCGCTGGTACACAGACAGACATCACACAGCTCAGTGATGCACGGACCGACAGCACATAGCTCAGTGACGCACAGACCAACAACACTCAGCTTTGTGAGGCACAAAACGACAGCACACTTCTCGGTGACACACAAACCCAGTGCACACTGTGCTCGGTGAAACACAGGCCGACAAAACACAGCTCGGTGACACACAGACTGACAGCTCACTGCTCGGTGACACACAGACAGACAACACACAGCTCTTTGACACACAGAACGACAGCACACAGGTCGTTGACGCACAAACCGACAGCACGCAGCTCGGGGGCACACAGACCGACAGCACACAGCTCTTTGACACACAGAACGACAGCACACAGGTCGTTGACGCACAAACCGACAGCACGCTTTCGGGGGCAAACAGACCGACGGCACTTATCTCGGGGGCCCACAGACCAACAGCAGACAGCTCAGTGACACATAGACTGACAGCAAGTAGTTCCTTGCCAGGTAGACCGACAGCACATAGCTCGTTGACAAACAGACCAACAGCACACATCTCCGTAGCAGACAGATTATCAGCGCACAACTCTGTGAAAAACAGGCCGACAACACACATCTTAATGCCACACAGACCGACCGCATACAGCTCTGTGACACACTGACCGACAGAACCATCTCAGTGACACATAGACCAACAGCACACAGCTCGGTGACACACAGACCGACAGCACATAGCTCGGTGACACGCAGACCGACAACACACAGCTCAATGCCATACAGGCCGACATCACAGAGTTTAATAACACACAGATCGACACGACACAGCTCAGTGACGCACAGACCAACAACACGTTGTTTAGTGACACATAGACTTACAGCACACAGCTGAGTGACACACAGACCGATAGCGCACATCCCAGTGACACACAGACCGACAACACACAGTTCAATGACACACAGATCCACAGCACGCAGCTCAGTGCCATACATGCCGACATCACAGATCCCGGCGAAACAAAGACCGACAGCACGCAGTTCAGTGACACACATACTGACAGCACAAAGCCCGTTGACACACAGACCGACAGCACACATCTCCGTAGCAGACAGACCGACAGCGCACAGCTTAGTGACACACCAAATGGCAACACACAGCTCAATGACACACCGACCGACAGCAACACAGGTCGGGAACACACAGACCGAGAGAACGCAGCTCAGTCGCAAAAGACCAACAGCGAACAGTTCAGTGCCAAGCAGACCAACATCACACAGCTCATTGCCATACATGCCGACATCACAGAGCCCGACGACACAAAGACCGACAGCACGCAGTTCAGTGACACACATTCTGACAGCACAAAGCCCGTTGACACACAGACCGACAGCACACATCTCCGTAGCAGACAGACCGACAGCGCACAGCTCGGTGACACACAGAATGACAGCACACTCCTCGGTGACACACAAACCGACAGCACACAGCTCGGTGACACACAGACCGACAGCACACAGCTCGATGACACGTAAGCTGACTGCATACAGATTATTGACACACAGATTAGTGACACACAGATTAGTGACACACAGATTAGTGACACTCAGATTAGTGACTCACAGACCGACAGCTCAAAGCTCGGTAACACACAGACCAAGAGCACACAGCTTAATTACGAACATACCGACAACACACAGCACAGTGACACACAGACCGAGAGTACGCAACACAGTGAAACACATACCGACAGAACCCTGCACAGTGACACGGACACCGACAGAACACCACTCAGTGACGCACATACCGAGCGAAAAGAGATCAGCGACACACAGACCGACAACACGGAGCTCAATCATACACAGACTCCTAGCACACAGCTCGTTGAGTCACAGACCGACAGCACGCACCTCGGTGACACGCAGACCGACAGCACCATCTCAGTGACACATGAGCCGACAGCACACACCTCACTGACACACAGACCGACAGCACACAGCTCGGTGACACGTAAGCTGCCTGCACACAGATTACTGACACACAGATTAGTGACACACAGATTAGTGACACACAGATTAGTGACACTCAGATTAGTGACACACAGACCAACAACACACAGCTCCATGACTCACAGACCGACAGTTCGAAGCTCGGTAACACACAGACCAAGAGCACACAGCTTAATTACGAACATACCGACAACACACAGCACAGTGACACACAGACCGAGAGTACGCAGCTCAGTGACACACCCCGGCGGTGCCCAGTTCGGAGACACCCACCCTGAAAGCACACAGCTCGGTGACACACTTACCACCAGCACACAGCTCGGTGACACACAGGCCGTCGGCACACAGCTCGGTGGCACAGACCGACAGCAGACAGTTTAATGACACAAAAACCGACAGGACACAGGTTAGTTACGCACAGACCGACATCACACAGCTCGGTGACACACAGACCGACATCACACAGCTCGGTGACACAAAAACCGATAGCACACAACCTGGTGACACACACACTGACAGCACACAGCTCAGAGACACACAGTCCGTCAGCACATAGCTCGGTGACACACAAGCCGACCGCACACAGCTCGGTGACACACAGTCAGACAGCACATAGCTCGGTGACACACCAGCCGACAGCACACAGCTCAGAGACACACAGGCCAACAGTACACTGCTACGTGACACACAAATCGACAGTAAATGGCTCAGTGATACACAGACCGACAGCATATAGCTCAGTGACGCATAGAACGACAGCACACAGCTCGATGACACAAAGACGAACAGCACTTGGATCAATGACACACAGACCGACAGCACGCAGCTCAGTGACACTCAGACCGCCAGCATATAGCTCAGCAACACAAAGTCCGACAACACACAACTGTGTGATACACTAACCGACAGCACGCAGTTCAGTGACATAATCAAACAGCACACAGCTCGGTAACTCACAGACTAACAGCACACAGATCGTTCACACGCAGAACGACAGCACACAGCTCGGTGCCACACATACCGAGAGCGCACAGCTTATTGACACACAGACCGACCGCATACCGGTTGGTGAGACACGGACAGACAACACACAGCTCGGTGACACACATACCATCAGAACGCAGCTCGGTAACGCACAGACCAACAGCACACAGCTCGGTGACTCACAGACCGACAGCACACAGCTATGTGACACACAAATCGACAGCACACAGTACAGTGATACGCCGACCGACAGCACACATCTCGGTAACATAGAGACTAACAGCGCACAGCTCGGTCGGCAGAGACCGCACACAGCTCAGAGAAACACAGACCGACAGCACACTGCCCGGTGACACAGAGTCCGACAGCACACAGCTCGGTAACACACAGACCGACAGCACACAGCTCAGTGACACACAGTCTGACAGTTCACAGCTCGGTGACACACAGTCCACTGCATACAGCTCGGTGACTAACATCCCGACAACACCCATCCCGGTGAAACACAGTCCGACAGCACACAGCTTGGTGACACACAGTCCGACAGCACACAGCTCGATGACACACAGCCCCACTGCACACTACTCGGTGACACACAGACAGACATCACACAGCTCGGTGACACAAAGACCGATAGCACACAACCTGGTGACACACGCACTGACAGCACACAGCTCAGAGACACACAGTCCGAGAGCACATAGCTCGGTGACACGCAGTCCGACAGCACATAGCTCGGTGACACACAAGCCGACAGCACACAGCTCGGTGACACACAGTCAGACAGCACATAGCTCGGTGACACACCAGCCGACAGCACACAGCTCGCTGACACACATACCGACAGTGCACAGCTTGCTACCATACAGACCAACAGAACACAGCTCGATAACAAAGGCCGCACACAGCTCAGAGACACACAGGCCAACAGTACACTGCTACGTGACACACACATCGACAGTAAATGGCTCAGTGATACACAGACCGACAGCATATAGCTCAGTGACGCATAGAACGACAGCACACAGCTCGATGACACAAAGACGAACAGCACTTGGATCAATGACACACAGACCGACAGCACGCAGCTCAGTGACACTCAGACGCCAGCATATAGCTCAGCAACACAAAGTCCGACAACACACATCTTTGTGATACACTAACCGACAGCACGCAGTTCAGTGACATAATCAAACAGCACACAGCTCGGTAACTCACAGACTAACAGCACACAGCTCGGTAACACAGACGGCAGACAGCACACAGCTCGATGACACACAACCCCACTGCACACTACTCGGTGACACACGGACCGACAGCACACAGTACAGTGATACACATTCCGACAGCACCCAGCTCGGTGATACGCAGACCAACAGAACACAGCTCGGCAATACACAGACCGACAGCATACTGCTCGGTGACACGCAAACCGACAGCACACAGCTCAGTGATACACAGTCCGACAACACGCAGCTGTGATGCACAGACTGACAGCACACAGCTCGGTGGCGCCCAGACTGACAGTACACAGCTCGGTGACGCACAGACTGACAGCACACAGATCGTTCACACGCAGAACGACAGCACACAGCTCGGTGCCACGCATACCGAGAGCGCACAGCTTATTGACACACAGACCGACCGCATACCGGTTGGTGAAACACGGACAGACAACACACAGCTCGGTGACACACATACCATCAGAACGCAGCTCGGTAACGCACAGACCAACAGCACACAGCTCGGTGACTCACAGACCGACAGCACACAGCTATGTGACACACAAATCGACAGCACACAGTACAGTGATACGCCGACCGACAGCACACATCTCGGTAACATAGAGACTAACAGCGCACAGCTCGGTCGGCAGAGACCGCACACAGCTCAGAGAAACACAGACCGACAGCACACTGCCCGGTGACACAGAGTCCGACAGCACACAGCTCGGTAACACACAGACCGACAGCACTCAGCTCAATGACACACAGCCCCACTGCACACTACTCGGTGACACACGGACCGACAGCACACAATACAGTGATACACAGTCCGACAGCACACAGCTCGGTGACACGCAGACCGACAGCACACTGCTCGGTGACACGCAAACCGACAGCACACAGCTCGGTCACACATGCACCAACAGCACACAGCTCAGTAACACACAGACCGACAGCACACAGCTCGGTCCCTCACAGACCGATAGCATACAGCTCGGTCACACATGCACCAACAGCACACAGCTCAGTAACACACAGACCGACAGCACACAGCTCGGTCCCTCACAGACCGACAGCATACAGCTCGGTCACACACGCACCAACAGCACACAGCTCAGTAACACACAGACCGACAGCCCACAGCTCAATGACACACATACCGACAGCACACAGCTCAGTGACACACATACCGACAGCACACAGCTCGGACCGGCACAGACCGACAGCACACAGCTCGGTGACACAGAGCGCGACAGCACACAGCTCGGTGACACAGAGCGCGACAGCACACAGCTCGGTCCCTCACAGACCGACAGCACACAGCTCGGTCCCTCACAGACCGACAGCATACAGCTCGGTCACACACGCACCAACAGCAGAAAGCTCAGTGACACACAGATTGACAACACACAGCTCGGTCCCGCAGAGTCAGAGAGCTCACAGCTAATTAACGCACAGACCGACAGCTCACGTTCAGTAAGACACAGACCGATAGCTCACAGCTCGATAAAACAGACAGCACAGAGCTCGGTGACACACAAACCGACAATACACAGCTCGGTGACACACTAACCGACAACACACATCTCAGTAACACGCTTACCGACAGCTCACAGCTCGGTGACTCACAGACAACACCCAGCTCGGTGACACACCAGCTCGGTGACTTACAACACAAATCTCAATAACACACATACCGGCAACACACAGCTCGCTGGTACACAGACAGACAGCACACAGCTCAGTGATACACCGACCGACAGCACACAGCTCAGTGACGCACAAACCAACAACACTCAGCTTTGTGAGGCACAAAACTACAACACACTTCTCGGTGACACACAAACCCAGTGCACACTGTGCTCGGTGAAACACAGGCCGACAAAACACAGCTCGGTGACACACAGACTGACAGCTCACTGCTCGGTGACACACAAACAGACAGCACACAGCTCTTTGACACACAGAACGACAGCACACAGGTCGTTGACGCACAAACCGACAGCACGCAGCTCGGGGGCAAACAGACCGACGGCACTTATCTCGGGGGCCCACAGACCAACAGCAGACAGCTCAGTGACACATAGACTGACAGCAAGTAGTTCCTTGCCAGGTAGACCGACAGCACATAGCTCGTTGACAAACAGACCAACAGCACACATCTCCGTAGCAGACAGATTAACAGCGCACAACTCGGTGAAACACAGGCCGACAACACACATCTCAATGCCACACAGACCTACCGCATACAGCTCTGTGACACACTGACCGACAGAAACGTCTCAGTGGCACATAGACCAACAGCACACATCTCATTGACACACAGACCGACAGCACACATCTCATTGACACAGAGCCCGACAGCACATAGCTTAGCGACACACAAACCGACAATACACAGCTCGGTGACATACATACCGACAACACACATCTCAGTAACACGCATACCGACAGCTCACAGCTCGGTGACTCACAGACAACACCCAGCTCGGTGACACACCGACTTACAACACAAATCTCAATAACACACATACAGGCAACACACAGCTCGCTGGTACACAGACAGACATCACACAGCTCAGTGATGCACGGACCGACAGCACATAGCTCAGTGACGCACAGACCAACAACACTCAGCTTTGTGAGGCACAAAACGACAGCACACTTCTCGGTGACACACAAACCCAGTGCACACTGTGCTCGGTGAAACACAGGCCGACAAAACACAGCTCGGTGACACACAGACTGACAGCTCACTGCTCGGTGACACACAGACAGACAACACACAGCTCTTTGACACACAGAACGACAGCACACAGGTCGTTGACGCACAAACCGACAGCACGCAGCTCGGGGGCACACAGACCGACAGCACACAGCTCTTTGACACACAGAACGACAGCACACAGGTCGTTGACGCACAAACCGACAGCACGCTTTCGGGGGCAAACAGACCGACGGCACTTATCTCGGGGGCCCACAGACCAACAGCAGACAGCTCAGTGACACATAGACTGACAGCAAGTAGTTCCTTGCCAGGTAGACCGACAGCACATAGCTCGTTGACAAACAGACCAACAGCACACATCTCCGTAGCAGACAGATTATCAGCGCACAACTCTGTGAAAAACAGGCCGACAACACACATCTTAATGCCACACAGACCGACCGCATACAGCTCTGTGACACACTGACCGACAGAACCATCTCAGTGACACATAGACCAACAGCACACAGCTCGGTGACACACAGACCGACAGCACATAGCTCGGTGACACGCAGACCGACAACACACAGCTCAATGCCATACAGGCCGACATCACAGAGTTTAATAACACACAGATCGACACGACACAGCTCAGTGACGCACAGACCAACAACACGTTGTTTAGTGACACATAGACTTACAGCACACAGCTGAGTGACACACAGACCGATAGCGCACATCCCAGTGACACACAGACCGACAACACACAGTTCAATGACACACAGATCCACAGCACGCAGCTCAGTGCCATACATGCCGACATCACAGATCCCGGCGAAACAAAGACCGACAGCACGCAGTTCAGTGACACACATACTGACAGCACAAAGCCCGTTGACACACAGACCGACAGCACACATCTCCGTAGCAGACAGACCGACAGCGCACAGCTTAGTGACACACCAAATGGCAACACACAGCTCAATGACACACCGACCGACAGCAACACAGGTCGGGAACACACAGACCGAGAGAACGCAGCTCAGTCGCAAAAGACCAACAGCGAACAGTTCAGTGCCAAGCAGACCAACATCACACAGCTCATTGCCATACATGCCGACATCACAGAGCCCGACGACACAAAGACCGACAGCACGCAGTTCAGTGACACACATTCTGACAGCACAAAGCCCGTTGACACACAGACCGACAGCACACATCTCCGTAGCAGACAGACCGACAGCGCACAGCTCGGTGACACACAGAATGACAGCACACTCCTCGGTGACACACAAACCGACAGCACACAGCTCGGTGACACACAGACCGACAGCACACAGCTCGATGACACGTAAGCTGACTGCATACAGATTATTGACACACAGATTAGTGACACACAGATTAGTGACACACAGATTAGTGACACTCAGATTAGTGACTCACAGACCGACAGCTCAAAGCTCGGTAACACACAGACCAAGAGCACACAGCTTAATTACGAACATACCGACAACACACAGCACAGTGACACACAGACCGAGAGTACGCAACACAGTGAAACACATACCGACAGAACCCTGCACAGTGACACGGACACCGACAGAACACCACTCAGTGACGCACATACCGAGCGAAAAGAGATCAGCGACACACAGACCGACAACACGGAGCTCAATCATACACAGACTCCTAGCACACAGCTCGTTGAGTCACAGACCGACAGCACGCACCTCGGTGACACGCAGACCGACAGCACCATCTCAGTGACACATGAGCCGACAGCACACACCTCACTGACACACAGACCGACAGCACACAGCTCGGTGACACGTAAGCTGCCTGCACACAGATTACTGACACACAGATTAGTGACACACAGATTAGTGACACACAGATTAGTGACACTCAGATTAGTGACACACAGACCAACAACACACAGCTCCATGACTCACAGACCGACAGTTCGAAGCTCGGTAACACACAGACCAAGAGCACACAGCTTAATTACGAACATACCGACAACACACAGCACAGTGACACACAGACCGAGAGTACGCAGCTCAGTGACACACCCCGGCGGTGCCCAGTTCGGAGACACCCACCCTGAAAGCACACAGCTCGGTGACACACTTACCACCAGCACACAGCTCGGTGACACACAGGCCGTCGGCACACAGCTCGGTGGCACAGACCGACAGCAGACAGTTTAATGACACAAAAACCGACAGGACACAGGTTAGTTACGCACAGACCGACATCACACAGCTCGGTGACACACAGACCGACATCACACAGCTCGGTGACACAAAAACCGATAGCACACAACCTGGTGACACACACACTGACAGCACACAGCTCAGAGACACACAGTCCGTCAGCACATAGCTCGGTGACACACAAGCCGACCGCACACAGCTCGGTGACACACAGTCAGACAGCACATAGCTCGGTGACACACCAGCCGACAGCACACAGCTCAGAGACACACAGGCCAACAGTACACTGCTACGTGACACACAAATCGACAGTAAATGGCTCAGTGATACACAGACCGACAGCATATAGCTCAGTGACGCATAGAACGACAGCACACAGCTCGATGACACAAAGACGAACAGCACTTGGATCAATGACACACAGACCGACAGCACGCAGCTCAGTGACACTCAGACCGCCAGCATATAGCTCAGCAACACAAAGTCCGACAACACACAACTGTGTGATACACTAACCGACAGCACGCAGTTCAGTGACATAATCAAACAGCACACAGCTCGGTAACTCACAGACTAACAGCACACAGATCGTTCACACGCAGAACGACAGCACACAGCTCGGTGCCACACATACCGAGAGCGCACAGCTTATTGACACACAGACCGACCGCATACCGGTTGGTGAGACACGGACAGACAACACACAGCTCGGTGACACACATACCATCAGAACGCAGCTCGGTAACGCACAGACCAACAGCACACAGCTCGGTGACTCACAGACCGACAGCACACAGCTATGTGACACACAAATCGACAGCACACAGTACAGTGATACGCCGACCGACAGCACACATCTCGGTAACATAGAGACTAACAGCGCACAGCTCGGTCGGCAGAGACCGCACACAGCTCAGAGAAACACAGACCGACAGCACACTGCCCGGTGACACAGAGTCCGACAGCACACAGCTCGGTAACACACAGACCGACAGCACACAGCTCAGTGACACACAGTCTGACAGTTCACAGCTCGGTGACACACAGTCCACTGCATACAGCTCGGTGACTAACATCCCGACAACACCCATCCCGGTGAAACACAGTCCGACAGCACACAGCTTGGTGACACACAGTCCGACAGCACACAGCTCGATGACACACAGCCCCACTGCACACTACTCGGTGACACACAGACAGACATCACACAGCTCGGTGACACAAAGACCGATAGCACACAACCTGGTGACACACGCACTGACAGCACACAGCTCAGAGACACACAGTCCGAGAGCACATAGCTCGGTGACACACAAGCCGACAGCACACAGCTCGGTGACACACAGTCAGACAGCACATAGCTCGGTGACACACCAGCCGACAGCACACAGCTCGCTGACACACATACCGACAGTGCACAGCTTGCTACCATACAGACCAACAGAACACAGCTCGATAACAAAGGCCGCACACAGCTCAGAGACACACAGGCCAACAGTACACTGCTACGTGACACACACATCGACAGTAAATGGCTCAGTGATACACAGACCGACAGCATATAGCTCAGTGACGCATAGAACGACAGCACACAGCTCGATGACACAAAGACGAACAGCACTTGGATCAATGACACACAGACCGACAGCACGCAGCTCAGTGACACTCAGACGCCAGCATATAGCTCAGCAACACAAAGTCCGACAACACACATCTTTGTGATACACTAACCGACAGCACGCAGTTCAGTGACATAATCAAACAGCACACAGCTCGGTAACTCACAGACTAACAGCACACAGCTCGGTAACACAGACGGCAGACAGCACACAGCTCGATGACACACAACCCCACTGCACACTACTCGGTGACACACGGACCGACAGCACACAGTACAGTGATACACATTCCGACAGCACCCAGCTCGGTGATACGCAGACCAACAGAACACAGCTCGGCAATACACAGACCGACAGCATACTGCTCGGTGACACGCAAACCGACAGCACACAGCTCAGTGATACACAGTCCGACAACACGCAGCTGTGATGCACAGACTGACAGCACACAGCTCGGTGGCGCCCAGACTGACAGTACACAGCTCGGTGACGCACAGACTGACAGCACACAGATCGTTCACACGCAGAACGACAGCACACAGCTCGGTGCCACGCATACCGAGAGCGCACAGCTTATTGACACACAGACCGACCGCATACCGGTTGGTGAAACACGGACAGACAACACACAGCTCGGTGACACACATACCATCAGAACGCAGCTCGGTAACGCACAGACCAACAGCACACAGCTCGGTGACTCACAGACCGACAGCACACAGCTATGTGACACACAAATCGACAGCACACAGTACAGTGATACGCCGACCGACAGCACACATCTCGGTAACATAGAGACTAACAGCGCACAGCTCGGTCGGCAGAGACCGCACACAGCTCAGAGAAACACAGACCGACAGCACACTGCCCGGTGACACAGAGTCCGACAGCACACAGCTCGGTAACACACAGACCGACAGCACTCAGCTCAATGACACACAGCCCCACTGCACACTACTCGGTGACACACGGACCGACAGCACACAATACAGTGATACACAGTCCGACAGCACACAGCTCGGTGAAACGCAGACCGACAGCACACTGCTCGGTGACACGCAAACCGACAGCACACAGCTCCGTGACACGCAGGCCGACAGCACACAGTCCAAGGACGCACACACCGACAGCACACATCTCATCGACGCACTGACCCACAGCACACCGGTCGGTGAGACACAGGCAGACACCACACAGCTCGGTAACACACAGACCAACAGAACACAGCTCGGTAATACACAGACCGACAGCATACTGCTCGGTGACACGCAAACCGACAGCACACAGCTCAGTGATACACAGTCCGACAACACACAGCTGTGATACACAGACTGACAGCACACAGCTCGGTGGCGCCCAGACTGACAGTACACAGCTCGGTGACGCACAGACTGACAGCACACAGATCGTTCACACGCAGAACGACATCACACAGCTCGGTGCCACACATACCGAGAGCGCACAGCTTATTGACACACAGACCGACCGCATACCGGTTGGTGAGACACGGACAGACAGCACACAGCTCGTGATACACTTACCATCAGAACGCAGCTCGGTAACGCACAGACCGACAGCACACAGCTTGGTGACGCCCAGACTGACAGTACACAGCTCGGTGACGCACAGACTGACAGCACACAGATCGTTCACACGCAGAACGACAGCACACAGCTCGGTGCCACGCATACCGAGAGCGCACAGCTTATTGACACACAGACCGACCGCATACCGGTTGGTGAAACACGGACAGACAACACACAGCTCGGTGACACACATACCATCAGAACGCAGCTCGGTAACGCACAGACCAACAGCACACAGCTCGGTGACTCACAGACCGACAGCACACAGCTATGTGACACACAAATCGACAGCACACAGTACAGTGATACGCCGACCGACAGCACACATCTCGGTAACATAGAGACTAACAGCGCACAGCTCGGTCGGCAGAGACCGCACACAGCTCAGAGAAACACAGACCGACAGCACACTGCCCGGTGACACAGAGTCCGACAGCACACAGCTCGGTAACACACAGACCGACAGCACTCAGCTCAATGACACACAGCCCCACTGCACACTACTCGGTGACACACGGACCGACAGCACACAATACAGTGATACACAGTCCGACAGCACACAGCTCGGTGACACGCAGACCGACAGCACACTGCTCGGTGACACGCAGGCCGACAGCACACAGTCCAAGGACGCACACACCGACAGCACACATCTCATCGACGCACTGACCCACAGCACACCGGTCGGTGAGACACAGGCAGACACCACACAGCTCGGTAACACACAGACCAACAGAACACAGCTCGGTAATACACAGACCGACAGCATACTGCTCGGTGACACGCAAACCGACAGCACACAGCTCAGTGATACACAGTCCGACAACACACAGCTGTGATACACAGACTGACAGCACACAGCTCGGTGGCGCCCAGACTGACAGTACACAGCTCGGTGACGCACAGACTGACAGCACACAGATCGTTCACACGCAGAACGACAGCACACAGCTCGGTGCCACACATACCGAGAGCGCACAGCTTATTGACACACAGACCGACCGCATACCGGTTGGTGAGACACGGACAGACAGCACACAGCTCGTGATACACATACCATCAGAACGCAGCTCGGTAACGCACAGACCGACAGCACACAGCTTGGTGACTCACAGACTGACAGCACACAGCTCAGTGACATACAAACCGACAGCACACATTTCGGTGAGACACAGACCGACAGCACACAGCTCGGTGACACACAGACCGACAGCACGCAGCTCGTTTACTCGCAGATCGACGGCACACAGCTTGGTGACTCACAGACTGACAGCACACAGCTCAGTGACATACAAACCGACAGCGCACATTTCGGTGAGACACAGACCGACAGCACACAGCTCAGTGACACATAGACCGACAGCACGCATCTGATTGACACACATCCCGACAGAACACAGTTCTGTAACATATATTGACAACACACATCTCCTTGACACACAAACCGACAGCGCACATTTCGGTGAGAACCCAACCGATAGCACACAACCTGGTGATGCACAGTCCGACAGCACACAGATCAGTGTCACACAGA
This sequence comes from Arenicola marina, assembly GCA_964019135.1. Classification (NCBI taxonomy): domain Eukaryota; kingdom Metazoa; phylum Annelida; class Polychaeta; family Arenicolidae; genus Arenicola; species Arenicola marina. The sequence goes on from OZ025253.1 coordinate 21,337,244, forward strand.
CCGACAGCATATTGTTCAGTGACACACAGACCGACAGCATCAAAGTCAGTGTCACAAACCGACACAGACAGCTCGGTGACATGCAGTTTCAGAGCACACAGCTCAGTGATACACAAACCGACAGCACCCAGCTCGGTGACCCACAGGCAGACAACGCGTAGGTCGGTAACACAAAGACTAAGAGCACACATTATCAGCGACAGAGAGACTGACAGCACACAGCTCAGTAACACACAGATTAAGAGCACACAACTCGGTAACACACAGACCAACAACACGCAGCTCGGTAACACAGGCAGTACACAGTTCAGCGACAGGCAGACCGACTGCACACAGCTCGATGGCACATAGACACCCACCATGCAGTTTGGCAACACACAGCCCAATAGCATACAGCTCGGTAACACAGACAGCATACAGCGCAGAGACACACAGACCGACAGCAAGCAGCTCGGTGACTCGCAAACCAACAGCACACAGCTCAATGACACACCGACCGCCAGCACAAATCTCGGTGAAACACATACCGACAGCACACAGCTCGAAGAAACACAGGCCGGCAGCACACAGTACAGTAATACGCAGTCCGACAGCAAACAGCTCGATGACACACAGACCGACGACAGCTCGGTGACACGCAGGCCGACAGCACACAGTTCAAGGACACACACACCGACAGCACACATCTCATCGACACACAGACCCACAGCACACCGATCGGTGAGACACAGGCAGACACAACACAGCTCGGTAACACACAGACCGACAGCACACTGCTCGGTGACACGCAAACCAACAGCAAACGGCTCAGTGATACACAGACCGGCAACAAACAGCTGTGATACACAGAATGACAGCACACAGCTCGTTCACACGCAGATCGACAGCACACAGCTCGGTGACACACAGACCGACAGAACACAGCTCGGTAACGCACAGACAAACAACACACCGCTCCGTAACACAGGCAGCACACAACTCAGACACACAGTCACTTAAAAGTGACCTACAGACCGACCGCACTCTGGTCGGCAACACACAGCTCAATGACACACATACCGACAGCACACAGCTCGGACCGGCACATACCGACAGCACACAGCTCGGTCCCTCACAGACCGACAGCATAGAGCTCGGTCACAAACGCACCAACATCACACAGCTCGGTCCCGCAGAGTCAGAGAGATCACAGCGAATTAACGCACAGACCGACAGCTCACGTTCAGTAAGACACAGACCGATAGCTCACAGCTCGGTAAAACACAGACAGCTCAGAGCTCGGTGACACACAAACCGACAATACACAGCTCGGTGACACACATACCGACAACACACATCTCAATAACACGCATACCGACAGCTCACAGCTCGCTGGTACACAGACAGACAACACACAGCTCAGTGATACACGGACCGACAGCACACAGCTCAGTGACGCACAGACAAACAACACTCAGCTTTGTGAGGCACAAAACGACAGCACACTTCTCGGTGACACACAAACCCAGTGCACACAGCTCAGTGTCACATAGACCGACAGCACACAACTCAAAGACACACAGGCCTCCAGCACACAGCTCGGTGACACACATATTGATCGCACACAGCTCGGTGATACACACATCGACACACAGAACAGTAACACACAAATCCACAACACGCGGCACAGTAGCACACAAACCGATATCTTACAGCTCGGTGACACATAAGACTGACCGCACATAGCTAGGTGACACACAGACTGAAGCACACAGCTCGGTGACACACAAACCGACACCACACAGCGCAGTGGCACACATACCAACAGAACACAGCCCGGTGACACACATACCGACAGCAGACAAATCATTGACACCCAGACCGAGAGCACACAGCTCGGTGACACAAAGACTGACAGCACACAGCTCGGTGGCACAGAGACCGACAGCACACAGCTCTGTGATACACAGACCAACGGCACGCAGCTCAGTGGCACATATACCGACTTCACACAGATCCGTGACACACAGACCGCACACTGCTCGCTTACGCACAAACCAAAAGCACACAGCTCAGTGACAGGCATACCCATAGCACACAGCTGGGTGACACACAGCTGGGTGACACCCACAACATACCGGTCGGTGAGACACAGGCAGACACAACACAGCTCGGTAACACACAGACCAACAGCACACAACTCGGTGATACACAGACCGACAGCACACAGCTCGGTGACACACAGACCGAGAGCGCACAACTTAGTGACCTACAGACCGACCGCACTCTGGTCGGCAACACACAGACCGACAGCACACAGCTCCATGACACACATACCGTCAACACACAGCTCGGACCGACAGGATACAGGTTAGTTACGCACAGACCGACATCACACAGTTCGGTGACACACAAATCCACAGATCACAGTTCTGTGACACACACCGACATCACACAGCGCGGTGAAACACAGACCGACTGCATAAATCTCGATGACATGCACACGGAATACACACAGATCGGTGAAACACAGATAGACCACACACAGCTCATTGAGACACAGAAAGACAGCGCGCAGCTCGGAGACAAACAGGCGGAGAGCACACAGCTCAGTGAGACGCAGACCAACTGAACACATCTCAGTGACACCAGGACCTACAGCACAGTGCTCGGTGGCAGACTGACAGCACACAGCGCAGTGACACAGAGACCGCCAGCTTACAGCTAGGCGACACACAAACCGACAAAGCACTGCTCGGTGACACAGAGCCCGACAAAGCACAGCTCGGCGACACACAGACCGACAGCACACAGCTCAGTGACACACCCCGGTGGCGCCCAGTTCGGAGACACCCACCCTGAAAGCACACAGCTCGGTGACACACCCCGGCGGCGCCCAGTTCGGAAACACCCACACTGAAAGCACACCGCTCGGTGACACACTTACCACCGGCACACAGCTCGGTGACACACAGGCCGTCGGCACACAGCCCGGTGACACAGACCGACAGCACACAATTTATTGACACAAAAACCGACAGGAAACAGGTTAGTTAGGCACAGACCGACATCAAACAGCGCGGTAAAACACAGACCGACTCCATAAAGCTCGATGACACGCATACGGAAAACACACAGCTCGGTGAAACACAGATAGACAAACATGCAGCTCAGTGAGACACAGAAAGGCAACGTGCAGCTCGGAGACACACAGGCGGAGAGCACACAGCTCAGTGAGACGCAGACCAACTGAACATATCTCAGTGACACCCGGACCGACAGCACATAGCTCGGTGGCACACTGACAGCACACAGCGCAGTGACACAGAGACCGCCAGCTTATAGCTAGGCGACACACACATCGAAAAAGCACAGCTCGGTGACACAGAGCCCGACAAAGCACAGCTCGGTAGCACACTGACAGCACACAGCGCAGTGACACAGAGATCGCCAGCTCACAGCTAGGCGACACACAAACCGAAAAAGCACAGCTCGGTGACACAGAGCCCGGCAGTACACAGCTCTCTGATACACACACCGACAGCTCACAGTTCAAAGATACACAGACCAAAAGCAAACAGCTTAATTACGCAAAGACCGACAGAACACTGCTCAGTGACACACAGACCAATATCTTCCAACTCAGTGACATACAGACTGACATCGCACACCTCGGTGAGACACAGAAAGACATCTCACACCTCGAGAGCACGCAGCTCGGTGACACATAACCCGACTGCACACAGCTCAGTGAGACACAGACCGGCAGCATGTAGTTGGATGACCGACAGCACGCAGATAAGCAACACACATACTGACGGCACAAAGCTCGGTGACACAGAGACCAACAGTACACCGCTGGGTGACACGTAGATTGACTGCACACAGATTAGTGAAACACAGATTAGTGAAACACAGATTAGTGACACACAGATTAGTGACAAACAGACCGACAACACACAACTTAACTGCGCACAGAGCGACAGCACACTACTCAGTGACACACAAACCAACATCACACCCCTCAGTGACAGGGACCGACAGCAGGCAGCTCGGTGAAACTCCGACCGACAGCACGCAGTTCAATGACACACAGAAAGACAACACAAAGCTCGTTAGCACACAGACCGACAGCACACATGTCAGACAGACTGACAGCGCACAGCTCGGTGAAGCACAAGCCGACAGCACACAGCTCGCTGACACAGGGACCGACAGCACACAGCTCGGTGACACGTAGACGGACAGCACACAGATTAGTGACACACAGATTAATGACACACGGATTAATGACACACAGATTAGTGACACATAAATTAGTGACCCACAGATTAGTGACCCACAGATTAGTGACCCACAGATTAGTGACACACAGTTTCATGACACACAGATTAGTGAAACACAGACCGACGACACACATTTCCGTGAGCACACAGCTCGGGAACACACTGACCGTCAGCACATAGTTCGGTGACACATAGACTGACGCACACAGATTAGCGACACACAGATTAGTGACACACAGATTAGTGACACACAGATTAGTACTACACAGACTAGCGACACTCAGATTTGTGACACACAGACCGACAACCCACAGCTCGGAGACACACTGACCGACAGAAGACAGCTCCGTGACACGGAGACCGACAACACGCAGCTGAGTGACACACAGACCGAAACCACATAGCTCGGTGACAGAGAGACCGACGGCACACAGCTCAGTGACAAACAGACCAACAGCACACAGCTGAGTGACACACAGACTGACAGGACGCAGATTAGTCACACACAGACCGACATCACATAACTCGGGGATAAATAGACCGACAGGGCAGAGCTCGGTGACACACAAACCAACAGAAAAGACAGTTTAGTGACACACAGACCAACAGCACACAGCTCAATGCCATACAGGCCGACATCACAGAGTTCGCCGACACACAGACCGACAGCACATATTTCGCTGACGCACAGACCAAGAGCACACAGCTCGATGGCACACAGACCGACAGCACACCGCTTAGTGACACACAAACCGACAGCACACAGCTCGGTGATACACAGACCGACAGCACACATCCCGTTCACACACATACCCACAGCACACAGTTCATTGACACACAAACCAATAGCGATAGCTCAGTGAAACACAGACCGACAACACACCGCTCGGTGACACACAGAGCAACACCACACAGCTCAATGCAACACGGACCGACCGTGCACGGCTCGGTGACACACAGACCGACAGCACCATCTCGGTGACACGTAGACTGACATCACATAGATTAGCGACACACAGATTAGTGACACACAGACAGACAACACACAGCTCGGTGACACACATGCCCACATCAGAGAGCTCGGTGACACACAGACCAACGGCACACAACTTAGTAACGCACAGGACGACAGCACACTGCTCAATGACACACAGAACGACAACACACAGCTCGGTCAAACGTAGACTGATAGCACACAGATTAGTGACACACAGATTAGTATCACACAGATTAGTGACACAAAGATTAGTGATACACAGATTAGCGACACACAGATTAGTGACACACACATTAGCGACACACCGATTTGTGACACACAGACCGACAACATACAGCTGAGTGCCACAAAGACCAACAGCATACAGCTGAGTGCCACAAAGACCAACATCAGACAGCTCAGTGTCATACAGGCCGACATTCCAGAGCTCGGTGACACACAGGCCATCAGCACACAACTTAGTAACGCACAGGGCGACAGCACTTATTTCGCTGACACACAGACCAACAGCACGCAGTTTAGTGACACATAGACTTACAGCACACAGCTCAATGCCATCGAGGCCGACATCATATATTTCAGTGACACACAGACGGACAACACACAGCTCAATGACACACAGATCGACAGCACATAGTTCGCTGACACACAAACCGACAACACACAGCTCGGTGACACAAAGACCGATAGCACACAGCTTAGTGACACACAAACCGACCGCATACCGGTTGGTTAGACACCGACATACAGCACACAGCTCGGTGATACACAGACCGACAGCACATAGCTCGGTGATACACAAGCCGATAACACACAGCTCGGTGACACACAGTCAGACAGCACATAGGTCGGTGACACACAAGCCGACAGCACACCGCTCGGTGACACACAGTCAGACAGCACATAGCTCGGTGACACACAGACCGAGAGCTCACAGCTTAGTGACACACAAACCGACCGCATACCGGTTGGTTAGACACCGACATACAGCACACAGCTCGGTGATACACAGACCGACGGCACACACCACGGTGACACACAGACCGACAGCACAGAGCTCGTTCCCACGCAGATCGACAGCACACAGCTCGGTGACACACAGACCGACAGAACACAGCTCGGTAACGCACAGACTGACAGCACAAAGCTCGTTCACACACAGATCGACGGCACACAGCTCGGTGACACACAGACCGACAGAACACAGCTCGGTAACGCACAGACTGACAGCACACAGCTCGTTCAAACACAGATCGACGGCACACAGCTCGGTGATACACAGACCCACAGCACACCGATCGGTGAGACACAGGCAGACACAACACAGCTCGGTAACACACAGACCGACAGCAAACGGCTCAGTGATACACAGACCGGCAACAAACAGCTGTGATACACAGAATGACAGCACACAGCTCGTTCACACGCAGATCGACAGCACACAGCTCAGTGAAATACAGACCGACAGCACACAGCTCGGTGACACACAGACCGAGAGCGCACAACTTAGTGACTTACACACCGACCGCACTCTGGTCGGCAACACACAGACCGACAGCACACAGCTCAATGGCACACATACCGACAGCGCACAGCTCGGACCGGCACATACCGACAGCACACAGCTCGGTCCCTCACAGACCGACAGCATACAGCTCGGTCACACACGCACCAACAGCACACAGCTCAGTAACACACAGACCGACAGCCCACAGCTCAATGACACACATACCGACAGCACACAGCTCGGACCGGCACAGACCGACAGCACACAGCTCGGTGACACAGAGCGCGACAGCCCACAGCTCGGTGACACCGAGCGCGACAGCACACAGCTCGGTGACACAGAGCGCGACAGCACACAGCTCGGTCCCTCACAGACCGACAGCACACAGCTGGGTCCCTCACAGACCGACAGCATACAGCTCGGTCACACACGCACCAACAGCAGAAAGCTCAGTGACACACAGATTGACAGCACACAGCTCGGTCCCGCAGAGTCAGAGAGCTCACAGCTAATTAACGCACAGACCGACAGCTCACGTTCAGTAAGACACAGACCGATAGCTCACAGCTCGATAAAACAGACAGCACAGAGCTCGGTGACACACAAACCGACAATACACAGCTCGGTGACACACATACCGACAACAAACATCTCAGTAACACGCTTACCGACAGCTCACAGCTCGGTGACTCACAAACAACACCCAGCTCGGTGACACACCAGCTCGGTGACTTACAACACACATCTCAATAACACACATACCGGCAACACACAGCTCGCTGATACACAGACAGACAGCACACAGCTCAGTGATACACCGACCGACAGCACACAGCTCAGTGACGCACAAACCAACAACACTCAGCTTTGTGAGGCACAAAACGACAGCACACTTCTCATTGACACACAAACCCAGTGCACACTGTGCTCGGTGAAACACAGGCCGACAAAACACAGCTCGGTGACACACAGTCAGACCGCACATAGCTCTGTGACACACACCCCGACAGCACACAGCTCGATGACACATATATCGACAGTGCACAGCTTGCTAACACAGACCAACAGCACACAGCTCGGTAACAAAGGCAGCACACAGCACACAGCTCAGAGACACACAGGCCGACAGTACACTGCTCGGTGACACACAAACCGACAGCAAATGGCTCAGTGATACACAGACCGACAGCACACAGCTGAGTGCCACACAGGCCAACATCACACAGCTCAGTGCCATACAGGCCGACATCACAGAGCTCGGTGACACACAGACCAACGGCACACAACTTAGTTGCGCACAGGGCGTCAGCACACTGCTCAGTGACACACAGCCCGACAGCACACAACTCGGTGACACACAGACAGACAGCACACAGCTCAGTGACACTTAGACTGGCAGCACACAGCTCGGTGACAGACTGACGCACACAGTTTGGAGACACACACCCCGACGGCGCCAAGCACGGAGACACGCAGACCGACAGCGCCGTATTAGTGACACACATACCGACTGCACACAGCGCAATGATACACATGCCAACAGCACACAGCTCGCTGAAACACAGATAGACGACACACAGCTCAGTGAGACCCAGACCGACCGCACACAGCTCAGTGACACACAGACCGACAGCTCACAGTTCGGAGACACACAACCCGACGGCGCTCAGCTCAGAGACACACACCCCGAAAGCACACAGCTCGGTGACACACCTACCTCAGCAGACAGCCCAGTGAGACAGAGACCTGCAGCGCACAGCTCGGAGACGCACAGGCAGACATCACACACCTCAGTGACACACGGACCGACAGCACATAACTCGGTGACACATATACCGACAACATCCAGCCAGGTGACACACTGACAGCACACAGCGCAGTGACACACATGCCGACAGCTTACGGCTAGGCGACCCACAAACCGACAGCTCACAGATAGGCGACACACAAAGCGACAAAGCACTCCTCAGTGACACAGAGCCTGGCAGCACACAGCTCTGTGACACTTAGACAGACAGCACACAGCTCGGTGACACACAGACTGACGCACACAGTTTGGAGACACACACCCCGACGGCGCCAGGCACGGGGACACGCAGACCGACAGCGCCGTATTAGTGACACACATACCGACTGCACACAGCGCAATGATACACATGCCAACAGCACACAGCTCGCTGAAACACAGATAGACGACACACTGCTCAGTGAGACCCAGACCGACATCACACAGCTAGGTGGGACACAGACCGACGGCACACAGCTAGGTTGGACACATATCGACGACACACATTTGGTCTGACAAACTCCGACGGCACACAGCTAGGTGGGGCACAGGCCGACGACACACAGTTCGGTAACACACTGATAGCACGCAGCGCAGTTACACACAGACCAACAGCACACAGCTAGGCGACATACAAACTGACGGCTCACAGCTCCGTAACACACAGACCAACAGCTCACAGCTCGGTAACACACAGACCAACAATACGCAGCTTAATTACGCACAGACCGACAGCACACAGCTCAAGAACACACAGACAGAGAGCACACAGTTCGGTGACACACATACAGACAGAACACTGCTCAGTGACACGGACACCGACAGAACACCACTCAGTGACACACATACCAACAGAAAAGGACTCAGTGACACACAGACTGACAGCATACAGCTAAGGGACACCCAGACCGACTCATAGCACACACCTCGGTGACACGCAAACCGACAGCACCATGTCAGTGACACATAAGCCGACAGCACACAGCTCAGTGACGCGAAACCGACGGCACACAGCTCATTGACACAAACCCGACGGCACAAAGCTCAGTGACACACAGACCGACTGCACACAGCCAAGTGACACACAAACCTATCGCACATAGCTCCGTGACACACAGGCCGACACCACACAGCTCAGTGACGCACAGACCAACCGCACACTGCTCGGTGATACACAGACCGAAAATCCGCAAGGTACTCTTGGTTGACCGGTTGCTTGGTGATATCAAGGATATTTGTGCACCATGATAGGTTCTAAGACGATTTCCTTGGATTGGTTCTCCGGTGGCGCCGCCTAGGGATGATCGCGTAAAGTTGTATAGTTGCGCCGTCAACATGCATCAATTGTTAAGTTTGTGCTGCCATAAATTGCCCGAATTCGCGAAAGAAATGTCCAGGAACCTTCTTCAGATTCCCCAAGGAAAAAGAAAGATAAATCCTGCGTCTTACATAAACTTTGTCAGTCATGGATATCATGCATCTATTATCACCTCCACGATTGCTGACATTTAGTTATTATCGCCCACGACGAAGCCGGCGAGTGATGCGATTAAAGAATCTGTCAGGCAAATCAGGTAAATCAGAGGAGGGGAGGGGGGATGGTAGGGGTCCCCCACAGCGTATTCAAAACACATTGGGATCGTTGCGAAGCAATGCTCAACAATTACCGACATTGCTCGGTGACACACAGACCGACAATCTGCAGGATTCTCTTGCTTGACCGACTGCTTTGTGATATCAAGGATACCAGCTAGGATACGTCATACGGCGATTATCTTGTAATTGTTCTCCGGCTAACTCAGGCTCGGGGACTCAGGCCACATAATATGATTACAGATCTCTAAACTTTGGGCTTGCTGTTGCTCGTTATATATACACTTACAGACATGGGAGTCTGTTTTCCGTGGCACTGAACGATGGACGAATCTATTGTGTCACAGAATGTGCCAATAAGTAACGACAGCACAGGGACCGCCCAGGGGCGCTTCCCGTATTAAATAAAGATATAACGGGGCCCGCTGGATTCTTGCGACCTGGTGCGGGGTGGGAGGGGTGTGGCGGGGGGAGGGGGGTCTGAAAAACCTTTGATCCGGGTCCGCCAGATTGACGAAGGAACTTTTGCATTGAAAACATGAAATTCATCCTCAAAAGGGGTGTGGGGGGTCTGCTGGTTCCCCTGCCACGTATGCTGAATAATTATGAAGTTGTAGTCTTAATATAGTCCCTAACAAGGCAATGGTACATCTTGTGGTTTCAAGAAGCAAACTTAACAGCAGGTTAGGCAAACCAAAAGGCTGACTGCCAGTGAATGACGTTCTCGGAATATATAACGCCTTGGTGGCACTAACAGCTAGGCCTAATCATTGCGGCATCAACACTACAAAATTGCATGTATTTAATGTAAAAAATACCTGAAAGCATGAAAGGACACAACTCGATTCATGGCGATATGTCCTATTTGTAGTTCACAGGGCGCCGCTGATCACGCAGACTGCGTTATCGTCAGCGCAGTGGCAGACCAATGTTACTCGCCGCATTACACATTTTACAATGGGCGTGCACCGTATGACATATCATGGTGTACTATATATTTGGTGATATGCATTTGATCAACGTTAAGCTGACTGGGACACTTATGGTATGCTATTATTATATCTAGAGATAGGATGAAGCCGAGATCTTTTTTATATACAACATAGAGATACCGTAGTTTCTCGAATAAGCGCAAGACCGGTTATTTATTTTCGAGTAAAGAATAGCCCGGACGCTTATCCATAAGGGCGGTTATTCGAACAAGGGCGCTTAATAATTGTTTTCTTCAGACTTTTGTACACACGCTTTCCTTTGAAGACGATAAGGGGTGGGGGGGGGGTTAGTTCCACTGGCATTCGCAGCCAACGCCACCGTCTTTGGTGGCACTTTAATTGGGGTCAACCAGTAATTTTAAAGGAGTATTGCGGAGCGGATGGCTACTTTAGTAAACTAACCGTGTCATTTTTGTTTCAGACACGTTCCGTAAGTCAGACTCGATCGATGGGATGCGGACCGCCAGCCCACAGCTCGGTGACACACAGACCGACAGCACATAGCTCGGTGACACACAAACCTACAGCACATAGCTCGGTGACACACAAACCTACAGCACACAGGCTGGTGACACACAGACCAACAGCACACGGCTTAGTGACACACAGGCCATCACGCAACTCAGTGACACACAGACCAACATCACACAGCTCGGTGACACACAGACCAACATCACACAGCTCGGTGACACGCAGACCGACAACACACAGCTCAATGCCATATAGGCCGACATCACAGAGTTCAATAACACACAGATCGACACAATACAGCTCAGTGATGCACAGACCAACAGCACGTAATTTAGTGACACATGGACTTACAGCAAACAGGTCAATAACACACAGACCGACAGCACGCAGCTCGGAGACACATAGACCGACAGAACACAGATCAGTGACACACCGACCGATAGCAACACAGGTCGGGAACACACAGACCGAGAGAACGCAACTCAGTCGCAAAAGACCAACAGCGCGCAGTTAAGTGACACACATACTGACAGCACAAAGTCCGTTGTCACACAGACCGACATCACACATCTCAGTAGCAGACAGACCGACAGCGCACAGCTCGGTGACACACAGAATGACTGCACACTGCTCGGTGACACACAGACCGACAGCACATAGCTCGGTGACACGTACACTGACTGCACACAGATTAGTGACACACAGATTAGTGAAACACAGATTAGTGAAACACAGATTAGTGACACACTGATTAGTGACACACAGATTAGTGTCACTCAGATAAGTGACATACAGACCAACAACACACAGCTCGGTGACTCACAGACTGACAGCTCAAAGCTCGGTAACACACAGACCAATAGCACACAGCTTAATTACGCACAAACCGACAGCACACAGCACAGTGACACACAGACCGATAGCACACAGCACAGTGACACACAAACCGACAGCACCCAGCTCGGTGACCCACAGACAGACAACGCGCAGGTCGGTAACACAAAGACTAAGAGCACACATTATCAGCGACAGAGAGACTGACAGCACACAGCTCAGTAACACACAGATTAAGAGCACACAACTCGGTAACACACAGACCAACAACACGCAGCTCGGTAACACAGGCAGTACACAGTTCAGCGACAGACAGACCGACTGCACACAGCTCGATGGCACATAGACAAACACCATGCAGCTCGGCAACACACAGCCCAATAGCATACAGCTCGGTAACACAGACAGCATACAGCGCAGAGACACACAGACCGACAGCTAGCAGCTCGGTGACTCGCAAACCAACAGCACACAGCTCAATGACACACCGACCGCCAGCACAAATCTCGGTGAAACACATACCGACAGCACACAGCTCGAAGAAACACAGGCCGGCAGCACACAGTACAGTGATACGCAGTCCGACAGCACACAGCTCGATGACACACAGACCGACGACAGCTCGGTGACACGCAGGCCGACAGCACACAGTTCAAGGACACACACACCGACAGCACACATCTCATCGACACACAGACCCACAGCACACCGATCGGTGAGACACAGGCAGACACAACACAGCTCGGTAACACACAGACCGACAGCACACTGCTCGGTGACACGCAAACCACCAGCAAACGGCTCAGTGATACACAGACCGGCAACGAACAGCTGTGATACACAGAATGACAGCACACAGCTCGTTCACACGCAGATCGACAGCACACAGCTCGGTGACACACAGACCGACAGAACACAGCTCGGTAACGCACAGACAAACAACACACCGCTCCGTAACACAGGCAGCACACAACTCAGACACACAGTCACTTAAAAGTGACCTACAGACCGACCGCACTCTGGTCGGCAACAGACAGACCGACAGCACACAGCTCAATGACACACATACCGATAGCACACAGCTCGGACCGGCACATACCGACAGCCCACAGCTCGGTCCCTCACAGACCGACAGCATAGAGCTCGGTCACACACGCACCAACATCACACAGCTCAGTGACACACAGACCGACAGCACACAGCTGGGTGACAAACAGCTGGGTGACATACAGACCCACAACATACCGGTCGGTGAGACACAGACAGACACAACACAGCTCGGTAACACACAGACCAACAGCACACAGCTCGGTGATACACAGACCGACAGCACACTGCTAGTTGACACGCAGGTCGACAGCACACAGCTTAGTGAAACACAGACCGACAGCACACAGCACGGTGACACACAGACCGAGAGCGCACAACTTAGTGACCTACAGACCGACCGCACTCTGGTCGGCAACACACAGACCGACAGCACACAGCTCAATGACACGCATAACGACAACACACAGCTCGGACCGGCACATACCGACAGCACACAGCTCGGTCCCGCAGTGTCAGAGAGCTCACAGCTAATTAACGCACAGACCGACAGCTCACGTTCAGTAAGACACAGACCGATAGCTCATAGCTCGGTAAAACACAGACAGCACAGAGCTCGGTGACACACAAACCGACAATACACAGCTCGGTGACACACATACGGACAACAAACATCTCAGTAACACGCATACCGACAGCTCACAGCTCGGTGACACACAGACAACACACATATCGGTGACACACCGACTTACAACACACCTATTAATAACACACATACAGGCAACACACAGCTCGCTGGTACACAGACAGACAGCACACAGCTCAGTGATACACCGACCGACATCACACAGCTCAGTGACGCACAGACAAACAACACTCAGCTTTGTGAGGCACAAAACGACAGCACACTTCTCGGTAACACACAAATTCAGTGCACACAGCTCAGTGTCACATAGACCGACAGCACACAACTCAAAGACACACAGGCCCCCAGCACGCAGCCCGGTGACACACATATTGACCGCACGCAGCTCGGTGATACACACATCGACAACACACAGAACAGTAACACACACATCTACAACACACGGCACAGTAGCACACCAACCGATATCTCACAGCTCGGTGACACAAAAGACTGACCGCACATAGCTAGGTGACACACAGACTGAAGCCCACAGCTCGGTGACACACAAACAAACATCACACAGCGCAGTGGCACATATACCGATAGAACACAGCCCGGTGACACACAGACCGACAGCAGACAGATCATTGACACCCAGACCGAGAGCACACAGCTCGGTGACACAAAGACTGACAGCTCACAGCTTGGCGACACAGAGACCGACAGCACACAGCTCTGTGATACACAGACCAACAGGACGCAGCTCGGTGACACACAGACCGCACACTGCTTGCTTACGCACAAACCAAAAGCACACAGCTTAGTGACAGGCAGACCCACAGCACACAGCTGGGTGACACACAGACCCAGAACACACCGGTCGGTGAGACACAGGCAGACACAACACAGCGCGGTAGCACACATACCAACAGCAGACAGCTCTGTGATACACAGACCGATATCCCACTGCTCGTTGACACGCAGGTCGACAGCACACAGTTCAGTGAAATACAGACCGACAGCACACAGCTCGGTGACACACAGACCGAGAGCGCACAACTTAGTGACTTACACACCGACCGCACTCTGGTCGGCAACACACAGACCGACAGCACACAGCTCAATGGCACACATACCGACAACACACAGCTCGGACCGGCACATACCGACAGCACACAGCTCGGTCCCTCACAGACCGATAGCATACAGCTCGGTCACACACGCACCAACAGCACACAGCTCAGTAACACACAGACCGACAGCCCACAGCTCAATGACACACATACCGACAGCACACAGCTCAATGACACACATACCGACAGCACACAGCTCGGACCGGCACAGACCGACAGCACACAGCTCGGTGACACAGAGCGCGACAGCACACAGCTCGGTGACACAGAGCGCGACAGCACACAGCTCGGTCCCTCACAGACCGACAGCACACAGCTCGGTCCCTCACAGACCGACAGCATACAGCTCGGTCACACACGCACCAACAGCAGAAAGCTCAGTGACACACAGATTGACAACACACAGCTCGGTCCCGCAGAGTCAGAGAGCTCACAGCTAATTAACGCACAGACCGACAGCTCACGTTCAGTAAGACACAGACCGATAGCTCACAGCTCGATAAAACAGACAGCACAGAGCTCGGTGACACACAAACCGACAATACACAGCTCGGTGACACACTAACCGACAACACACATCTCAGTAACACGCTTACCGACAGCTCACAGCTCGGTGACTCACAGACAACACCCAGCTCGGTGACACACCAGCTCGGTGACTTACAACACAATCTCAATAACACACATACCGGCAACACACAGCTCGCTGGTACACAGACAGACAGCACACAGCTCAGTGATACACCGACCGACAGCACACAGCTCAGTGACGCACAAACCAACAACACTCAGCTTTGTGAGGCACAAAACTACAGCACACTTCTCGGTTACACACAAACCCAGTGCACACTGTGCTCGGTGAAACACAGGCCGACAAAACACAGCTCGGTGACACACAGACTGACAGCTCACTGCTCGGTGACACACAAACAGACAGCACACAGCTCTTTGACACACAGAACGACAGCACACAGGTCGTTGACGCACAAACCGACAGCACGCTTTCGGGGGCAAACAGACCGACGGCACTTATCTCGGGGGCCCACAGACCAACAGCAGACAGCTCAGTGACACATAGACTGACAGCAAGTAGTTCCTTGCCAGGTAGACCGACAGCACATAGCTCGTTGACAAACAGACCAACAGCACACATCTCCGTAGCAGACAGATTATCAGCGCACAACTCGGTGAAACACAGGCCGACAACACACATCTTAATGCCACACAGACCTACCGCATACAGCTCTGTGACACACTGACCGACAGAACCATCTCAGTGGCACATAGACCAACAGCACACATCTCATTGACACACAGACCGACAGCACACATCTCATTGACACAGAGCCCGACAGCACATAGCTTAGCGACACACAAACCGACAATACACAGCTCGGTGACACACATACCGACAACACACATCTCAGTAACACGCATACCGACAGCTCACAGCTCGGTGACTCACAGACAACACCCAGCTCGGTGACACACCGACTTACAACACAAATCTCAATAACACACATACAGGCAACACACAGCTCGCTGGTACACAGACAGACATCACACAGCTCAGTGATGCACGGACCGACAGCACATAGCTCAGTGACGCACAGACCAACAACACTCAGCTTTGTGAGGCACAAAACGACAGCACACTTCTCGGTGACACACAGACCCAGTGCACACTGTGCTCGGTGAAACACAGGCCGACAAAACACAGCTCGGTGACACACAGACTGACAGCTCACTGCTCGGTGACACACAGGCCGACAAAACACAGCTCGGTGACACACATGCCGACTGCACACAGCTCGGTCCCTCACAGACCGACAGCATAGAGCTCGGTCACGCACGCACCATCTTCACACAGCTCCGTGACACACAGACCGACACCACACAACGCAATGACACACAGTCCGACAGCACACAGCTCAATGACACAAAGACCGACAGCAGACAGATCAGTGACACACACACCGACAGGTCACAGTTCAAAGACACACAGACCAAAATCAAACAGCTTAATTACGCACAGACCGACAGAACACTGCTCAGTGACATACAGAACAGTATCTTCCAACTCAGTGACATACAGACTGACATCGCACAGCTCGGTGAGACACAGAAAGACAGCTCACACCTCGGTTACACACAGAACAACAGCACACAGTTCGGTGACGCACAGACCGAAAGCACACAGCTCGGTGACACGCACTTATCGACAGTCCACAGTTTTGTAACACACACCGAGAGCACGCAGCTCGGAGACACATAACCCGACTGCACACAGCTCGGTGACGCACATATCGACAGCACAAAGCTCGGTGAAACACAAATCGACAACACGCAGCTCGGTGAGACACAGACCGGCAGCATGTAGTTTGATGACCGTCAGCACGCAGTTAAGTAACACACATACTGCCGGCACAAAGCTCGGTGACACGCAGACCGACAGCAAACATTACCGTATCAGACAGACCGACAGCGCACAGCTCGGTGACACACAGACCGACAGCACACAGCTCAGTGACACACCCCGGCGGCGCCCAGTTCGGAGACACCCACCCTGAAAACACACAGCTCGGTGACACACTTACCACCAGCACACAGCTCGGTGACACAGACCGACAGCACACAGTTTAATGACACAAAAACCGACAGGACACAGGTTAGTGACGCACATACCGACAGCACACAGCTCGGTCCCTCACAGACCGACAGCATAGAGCTCGGTCACGCACGCACCATCTTCACACAGCTCCGTGACACACAGACCGACACCACACAACGTAATGACACACAGTCCGACAGCACACAGCTCAATGACACAAAGACCGACAGCACACAGATCAGTGACACACACACCGACAGGTCACAGTTCAAAGACACACAGACCAAAATCAAACAGCTTAATTACGCACAGACCGACAGAACACTGCTCAGTGACATGGAGACCGACAGAACACAGCTCAGTGACATACAGAACAGTATCTTCCAACTCAGTGACATACAGACTGACATCGCACAGCTCGGTGAGACACAGAAAGACAGCTCACACCTCGGTTACACACAGACCAACAGCACACAGTTCGGTGACGCACAGACCGAAAGCACACAGCTCCGTGACACGCACTTATCGACAGTCCACAGCTTTGTAACACACACCGAGAGCACGCAGCTCGGAGACACATAACCCGACTGCACACAGCTCGGTGACTCACATATCGACAGCACAAAGCTCGGTGAAACACAAATCGACAACACGCAGCTCAGTGAGACACAGACCGGCAGCATGTAGTTTGATGACCGTCAGCACGCAGTTAAGTAACACACATACTGCCGGCACAAAGCTCGGTGACACGCAGACGGACAGCAAACATTACCGTATCAGACAGACCGACAGCGCACAGCTCGGTGACACACAGACCGACAGAACACAGCTCGGTAACGCACAGACAAACAACACACAGCTCCATAACACAGGCAGCACACAGCTCAGAAACACAGTCACTTAAAAGTGACCTACAGACCGACCGCACTCTGGTTGGCAACACACAGACCGACAGCACACAGCTCAGTGACACACATACCGACAGCACACAGCTCGGACCGGCACATACCGACAGCACACAGCTCGGTCCCTCACAGACCGACAGCATAGAGCTCGGTCACGCACGCACCATCTTCACACAGCTCCGTGACACACAGACCGACACCACACAACGCAATGACACACAGTCCGACAGCACACAGCTCAATGACACAAAGACCGACAGCACACAGATCAGTGACACACACACCGACAGGTCACAGTTCAAAGACACACAGACCAAAATCAAACAGCTTAATTACGCACAGACCGACAGAACACTGCTCAGTGACATACAGAACTGTGTCTTCCAACTCAGTGACATACAGACTGACATCGCACAGCTCGGTGAGACACAGAAAGACAGCTCACACCTCGGTTACACACACACCAACAGCACACAGTTCGGTGACGCACAGACCGAAAGCACACAGCTCGGTGACACGCACTTATCGACAGTCCACAGTTTTGTAACACACATCGAGAGCACGCAGCTCGGAGACACATAACCCGACTGCACACAGCTCGGTGACGCACATATCGACAGCACAAAGCTCGGTGAAACACAAATCGACAACACGCAGCTCAGTGAGACACAGACCGGCAGCATGTAGTTTGATGACCGTCAGCACGCAGTTAAGTAACACACATACTGCCGGCACAAAGCTCGGTGACACGCAGACCGACAGCAAACATTACCGTATCAGACAGACCGACAGCGCACAGCTCGGTGACACACAGACCGACAGCACACAGCTCAGTGACACACCCCGGCGGCGCCCAGTTCGGAGACACCCACCCTGAAAACACACAGCTCGGTGACACACTTACCACCAGCACACAGCTCGGTGACACAGACCGACAGCACACAGTTTAATGACACAAAAACCGACAGGACACAGGTTAGTGACGCACAGACCGACATCACACAGCTCGGTGACACACAGATCCACAGATCACAGTTCTGTGACACACACCGACATCACACAGCGCGGTGAAACACAGGCCGACTGCATAAATCTCGATGACACGCATACGGAAAACACACAGCTCGGTGAAACACAGATAGACCACACACAGCTCATTGAGACACAGAAAGACAGCGCGCAGCTCGGAGACAAACAGGCGGAGAGCACACAGCTCAGTGAGACGCAGACCAACTGAACACATCTCAGTGACACCAGGACCTACAGCACATTGCTCGGTGGCAGACTGACAGCACATAGCGCATTGACACAGAGACCGCCAGCTTACAGCTAGGCGACACACAAACCGACAAAGCACAGCTCGATGACACAGAGCCCGACAAAGCACAGCTCGGCGACACAGAGCCCGACAGCAAACAGCTCTCTGATACACAGACCGACACCACACAACTCAATGACACACAGTCCGACAGCACACAGCTCAGTGACACATAGACTGACAGCACACAGATCAGTGACACAAAGACCGACAGCACACAGATCAGTGACACACACACCGACAGCTCACAGTTCAAAGACACACAGACCAAAAGCAAACAGCTTAATTACGCACAGACCGACAAAACACTGCTCAGTGACACGGAGACCGACAGAACACAGCTCAGTGACACACAGACCAATATCTTCCAACTCAGTGACATACAGACTGACATCGCATACCTCGGTGAGACACAGAAAGACAGCTCACACCTCGGTGACACACAGACCAACAGCACACAGTTCGGTGACACACAGACCGAAAACACACAGCTCGGTGACACGCACTTTTCGACAGTCCACAGTTTTGTAACACACACCGAGAGCACGCAGCACGGTGACACATAACCCGACTGCACACAGCTCAGTGACACACATACCGAAAACACATCGCTCGGTGACACAGAGACCGACGGCACGCAGCTTAGTGACACACAGACCAACAGCACACAACTGAGTGCCACACAGACCAACATCACACAGCTCAGTGTCATACAGGCCGACATCACAGAGCTCGGTGACACACAGACCAACGGCACACAACTTAGTTGCGCACAGGGCGTCCGCACACTGCTTAGTGACACACAGAACGACAACACACAGCTCGGTGACACACAGACTGACAGGACGGAGATTAGTGACACATAGACCGATATCACATAACTCGGGGATAAATAGACGGACAGGGCACAGTTCGGTTACACACAGACCAACAGAACACAGCTTAGTGACACACAGACTAACAGCACACAGCTCAATGCCATACAAGCCGACATCACAAAGCTCGGTGACACACAGACCAACAGCACACAACTTAGTAACGCACAGGACGACAGTACACTGCTCAATGACACACAGAACGACAACACACAGTTCGGTTCACACGTAGACTGACAACACACAGATTAGTGGCACACATATTAGTGACACAAAGATTAGTGACACACAGATTAGTGACACATAGATTAGCGACACACATATTTGTGACACGCAGACCGACAACACACAGCTCGGTGACAAACAGACCAACAGCACACAACTGAGTGCCACAAAGACCAACATCACACTGCTCAGTGTCAAACAGGCCGACATTCCAGAGCTCGGTGACACACATACCACAAGCACACAACTTAGTAACGCACAGGGCATTGCTCAGTGACACACAGAGCGACAACACACTGCTCAGTGACACACAGAGCGACAACACACAGCTCGGTGACACACAGACCAACAGCACACAGGTCTATGCCATCCAGACCGACATCACAGAGTTTGCTGACACACAGACCGACAGCACATATTTCGCTGACACACAGACCAACAGCACACAGCTCGGTGATACACAGACCAACAGCACACAGCTCGGTGACACACAAACCAACAGCACACAGCTCGGTGATACACAGACCAACAGCACACAGCTCGATGGCACACAGACCGACAGCACACCGCTTAGTGACACACAAACCAATAGCGATAGCTCAGTGAAACACAGACCAACACCAAACAGCTCAATGCAACACGGACCGATCGTGCACGGCTCGGTGACACACAGACCGACAGCACCATCTCGGTGACACGTAGACTGACATCACATAGATTAGCGACACACAGATTAGTGACACACAGGCAGACAACACACAGCTCGGTGACACACAGGCCGACATCAGAGAGCTCGGTGACACACAGACCAACGGCACGCAATTTAGTAACGCACAGGACGACAGCACACTGCTCAATGACACACAGAACGACAACACACAGCTCGGTCACACACAGACGGACAACACACAGCTCAATAACACACAGATCGGCCGCACATAGTCCGCTGACACACAAACCGACAACACACAGCTCGGTGAAACAAAGATCGATAGCACACAACCTGGTGACACACACACTGACAGCACACAGCTCAGAGACACACAGTCCGACAGCACATAGCCTGGTGACACACAAGCCGATAACACACAGCTCGGTGACACACAGTCCGACAGCCCATAGCTCGGTGACACACAAGCCGACAGCACACAGCTCGGTGACACACAGTCATACAGCACATAGCTCGGTGACACACCAGCCGACAGCACACAGCTCGGTGACACACATACCGACAGTGCACAGCTTGCTAACAAACAGACCAACAGCACACAGCTCGATAACAAAGGCCGCACACAGCTCAGAGACACACAGGCCGACAGTACACTGCTACGTGACACACAAACCGACAGTAAATGGCTCAGAGATACACATACCGACAGCATATAGCTCAGTGACGCATAGAACGACAGCACACAGCTCGATGACACAAAGACGAACGGCACTTGGATCAATGACACACAGACCGACAGCACGCAGCTCAGTGACACTCAGACTGCCAGCATATAGCTCAGGGACACAAAGTCCGACAACACACATCTGTGTGATACACTAACCGACAGCACGCAGTTCAGTGACATAAACATACAGCACACAGCTCTGTAACTCACAGACTAACAGCACACAGCTCGGTAACACAGACAACAGACAGCTCAGAGACACACAGACCCACAGCATATAGTTCAGTGACACGAAGAACGACAGTATACAGCTCGATGACACACAGACGGACAGCACCCGGATCAGTGATATACAGAACGACAGCATATACCTCAGTGACACATAAACTGATAGCACACAGCTCGGTGACACACAGTCCGACAGCACACAGCTCGGTGATACACATACCGACAGCACACAGCTCAGTAACACACAGACCGACAGCCCACAGCTCAATGGCACACATACCGACAACACACAGCTCGGACCGGCACATACCGACAGCACACAGCTCGGTCCCTCACAGACCGATAGCATACAGCTCGGTCACACACGCACCAACAGCACACAGCTCAGTAACACACAGACCGACAGCCCACAGCTCAATGACACACATACCGACAGCACACAGCTCAATGACACACATACCGACAGCACACAGCTCGGACCGGCACAGACCGACAGCACACAGCTCGGTGACACAGAGCGCGACAGCACACAGCTCGGTGACACAGAGCGCGACAGCACACAGCTCGGTCCCTCACAGACCGACAGCACACAGCTCGGTCCCTCACAGACCGACAGCATACAGCTCGGTCACACACGCACCAACAGCAGAAAGCTCAGTGACACACAGATTGACAGCACACAGCTCGGTCCCGCAGAGTCAGAGAGCTCACAGCTAATTAACGCACAGACCGACAGCTCACGTTCAGTAAGACACAGACCGATAGCTCACAGCTCGATAAAACAGACAGCACAGAGCTCGGTGACACACAAACCGACAATACACAGCTCGGTGACACACTAACCGACAACACACATCTCAGTAACACGCTTACCGACAGCTCACAGCTCGGTGACTCACAGACAACACCCAGCTCGGTGACACACCAGCTCGGTGACTTACAACATAAATTTCAATAACACACATACCGGCAACACACAGCTCGCTGGTACACAAACAGACAGCACGCAGCTCAGTGATACACCGACCGACAGCACACAGCTCAGTGACGCACAAACCAACAACACTCAGCTTTGTGAGGCACAAAACTACAGCACACTTCTCGGTGACACACAAACCCAGTGCACACTGTGCTCGGTGAAACACAGGCCGACAAAACACAGCTCGGTGACACACAGACTGACAGCTCACTGCTCGGTGACACACAAACAGACAGCACACAGCTCTTTGACACACAGAACGACAGCACACAGGTCGTTGACGCACAAACCGACAGCACGCTTTCGGGGGCAAACAGACCGACGGCACTTATCTCGGGGGCCCACAGACCAACAGCAGACAGCTCAGTGACACATAGACTGACAGCAAGTAGTTCCTTGCCAGGTAGACCGACAGCACATAGCTCGTTGACAAACAGACCAACAGCACACATCTCCGTAGCAGACAGATTAACAGCGTACAACTCGGTGAAACACAGGCCGACAACACACATCTTAATGCCACACAGACCTACCGCATACAGCTCTGTGACACACTGACCGACAGAACCATCTCAGTGGCACATAGACCAACAGCACACATCTCATTGACACACAGACCGACAGCACACATCTCATTGACACAGAGCCCGACAGCACATAGCTTAGCGACACACAAACCGACAATACACAGCTCGGTGACACACATACCGACAACACACATCTCAGTAACACGCATACCGACAGCTCACAGCTCGGTGACTCACAGACAACACCCAGCTCGGTGACACACCGACTTACAACACAAATCTCAATAACACACATACAGGCAACACACAGCTCGCTGGTACACAGACAGACATCACACAGCTCAGTGATACACGGACCGACAGCACATAGCTCAGTGACGCACAGACCAACAACACTCAGCTTTGTGAGGCACAAAACGACAGCACACTTCTCGGTGACACACAAACCCAGTGCACACTGTGCTCGGTGAAACACAGGCCGACAAAACACAACTCGGTGACACACAGACTGACAGCTCACTGCTCGGTGACACACAGACAGACAACACACAGCTCTTTGACACACAGAACGACAGCACACAGGTCGTTGACGCACAAACCGACAGCACGCAGCTCGGGGGCACAGAGACCGACAGCACACAGCTCTTTGACACACAGAACGACAGCACACAGGTCGTTGACGCACAAACCGACAGCACGCTTTCGGGGGCAAACAGACCGACGGCACTTATCTCGGGGGCCCACAGACCAACAGCAGACAGCTCAGTGACACATAGACTGACAGCAAGTAGTTCCTTGCCAGGTAGACCGACAGCACATAGCTCGTTGACAAACAGACCAACAGCACACATCTCCGTAGCAGACAGATTATCAGCGCACAACTCTGTGAAACACAGGCCGACAACACACATCTTAATGCCACACAGACCGACCGCATACAGCTCTGTGACACACTGACCGACAGAACCATCTCAGTGACACATAGACCAACAGCACACAGCTCGGTGACACACAGACCGACAGCACATAGCTCGGTGACACGCAGACCGACAACACACAGCTCAATGCCATACAGGCCGACATCACAGAGTTTAATAACACACAGATCGACACGACACAGCTCAGTGACGCACAGACCAACAACACGTTGTTTAGTGACACATAGACTTACAGCACACAGCTGAGTGACACACAGACCGATAGCGCACATCCCAGTGACACACAGACCGACAACACACAGTACAATGACACACAGATCCACAGCACGCAGCTCAGTGCCATACATGCCGACATCACAGAGCCCGGCGAAACAAAGACCGACAGCACGCAGTTCAGTGACACACATACTGACAGCACAAAGCCCGTTGACACACAGACCGACAGCACACATCTCCGTAGCAGACAGACCGACAGCGCACAGCTTAGTGACACACCAAATGGCAACACACAGCTCAATGACACACCGACCGACAGCAACACAGGTCGGGAACACACAGACCGAGAGAACGCAGCTCAGTCGCAAAATACCAACAGCGAACAGTTCAGTGCCAAGCAGACCAACATCACACAGCTCAATGCCATACATGCCGACATCACAGAGCCCGACGACACAAAGACCGACAGCACGCAGTTCAGTGACACACATTCTGACAGCACAAAGCCCGTTGACACACAGACCGACAGCACACATCTCCGTAGCAGACAGACCGACAGCGCACAGCTCGGTGACACACAGAATGACAGCACACTCCTCGGTGACACACAAACCGACAGCACACAGCTCGGTGACACACAGACCGACAGCACACAGCTCGATGACACGTAAGCTGACTGCACACAGATTATTGACACACAGATTAGTGACACACAGATTAGTGACACACAGATTAGTGACACTCAGATTAGTGACTCACAGACCGACAGCTCAAAGCTCGGTAACACACAGACCAAGAGCACACAGCTTAATTACGAACATACCGACAACACACAGCACAGTGACACACAGACCGAGAGTACGCAACACAGTGAAACACATACCGACAGAACCCTGCACAGTGACACGGACACCGACAGAACACCACTCAGTGACGCACATACCGAGCGAAAAGAGATCAGCGACACACAGACCGACAACACGGAGCTCAATCATACACAGACTCCTAGCACACAGCTCGTTGAGTCACAGACCGACAGCACGCACCTCGGTGACACGCAGACCGACAGCACCATCTCAGTGACACATGAGCCGACAGCACACACCTCACTGACACACAGACCGACAGCACACAGCTCGGTGACACGTAAGCTGCCTGCACACAGATTACTGACACACAGATTAGTGACACACAGATTAGTGACATACAGATTAGTGACACTCAGATTAGTGACACACAGACCAACAACACACAGCTCCATGACTCACAGACCGACAGTTCGAAGCTCGGTAACACACAGACCAAGAGCACACAGCTTAATTACGAACATACCGACAACACACAGCACAGTGACACACAGACCGAGAGTACGCAGCTCAGTGACACACCCCGGCGGTGCCCAGTTCGGAGACACCCACCCTGAAAGCACACAGCTCGGTGACACACTTACCACCAGCACACAGCTCGGTGACACACAGGCCGTCGGCACACAGCTCGGTGGCACAGACCGACAGCAGACAGTTTAATGACACAAAAACCGACAGGACACAGGTTAGTTACGCACAGACCGACATCACACAGCTCGGTGACACACAGACCGACATCACACAGCTCGGTGACACAAAGACCGATAGCACACAACCTGGTGACACACACACTGACAGCACACAGCTCAGAGACACACAGTCCGTCAGCACATAGCTCGGTGACACACAAGCTGACAGCACACAGCTCGGTGACACACAGTCAGACAGCACATAGCTCGGTGACACACCAGCCGACAGCACACAGCTCAGAGACACACAGGCCAACAGTACACTGCTACGTGACACACAAATCGACAGTAAATGGCTCAGTGATACACAGACCGACAGCATATAGCTCAGTGACGCATAGAACGACAGCACACAGCTCGATGACACAAAGACGAACAGCACTTGGATCAATGACACACAGACCGACAGCACGCAGCTCAGTGACACTCAGACCGCCAGCATATAGCTCAGCAACACAAAGTCCGACAACACACATCTTTGTGATACACTAACCGACAGCACGCAGTTCAGTGACATAATCAAACAGCACACAGCTCGGTAACTCACAGACTAACAGCACACAGCTCGGTAACACAGACGGCAGACAGCACACAGCTCGATGACACACAACCCCACTGCACACTACTCGGTGACACACGGACCGACAGCACACAGTACAGTGATACACATTCCGACAGCACCCAGCTCGGTGATACGCAGACCAACAGAACACAGCTCGGCAATACACAGACCGACAGCATACTGCTCGGTGACACGCAAACCGACAGCACACAGCTCAGTGATACACAGTCCGACAACACGCAGCTGTGATGCACAGACTGACAGCACACAGCTCGGTGGCGCCCAGACTGACAGTACACAGCTCGGTGACGCACAGACTGACAGCACACAGATCGTTCACACGCAGAACGACAGCACACAGCTCGGTGCCACGCATACCGAGAGCGCACAGCTTATTGACACACAGACCGACCGCATACCGGTTGGTGAAACACGGACAGACAACACACAGCTCGGAGACACACATACCATCAGAACGCAGCTCGGTAACGCACAGACCAACAGCACACAGCTTGGTGACTCACAGACCGACAGCACACAGCTATGTGACACACAAATCGACAGCACACAGTACAGTGATACGCCGACCGACAGCACACATCTCGGTAACATAGAGACTAACAGCGCACAGCTCGGTCGGCAGAGACCGCACACAGCTCAGAGAAACACAGACCGACAGCACACTGCCCGGTGACACAGAGTCCGACAGCACACAGCTCGGTAACACACAGACCGACAGCACTCAGCTCGATGACACACAGCCCCACTGCACACTACTCGGTGACACACGGACCGACAGCACACAATACAGTGATACACAGTCCGACAGCACACAGCTCGGTGACACGCAGACCGACAGCACACTGCTCGGTGACACGCAAACCGACAGCACACAGCTCCGTGACACGCAGGCCGACAGCACACAGTCCAAGGACGCACACACCGACAGCACACATCTCATCGACGCACTGACCCACAGCACACCGGTCGGTGAGACACAGGCAGACACCACACAGCTCGGTAACACACAGACCAACAGAACACAGCTCGGTAATACACAGACCGACAGCATACTGCTCGGTGACACGCAAACCGACAGCACACAGCTCAGTGATACACAGTCCGACAACACACAGCTGTGATACACAGACTGACAGCACACAGCTCGGTGGCGCCCAGACTGACAGTACACAGCTCGGTGACGCACAGACTGACAGCACACAGATCGTTCACACGCAGAACGACAGCACACAGCTCGGTGCCACACATACCGAGAGCGCACAGCTTATTGACACACAGACCGACCGCATACCGGTTGGTGAGACACGGACAGACAGCACACAGCTCGTGATACACATACCATCAGAACGCAGCTCGGTAACGCACAGACCGACAGCACACAGCTTGGTGACTCACAGACTGACAGCACACAGCTCAGTGACATACAAACCGACAGCACACATTTCGGTGAGACACAGACCGACAGCACACAGCTCGGTGACACACAGACCGACAGCACGCAGCTCGTTTACTCGCAGATCGACGGCACACAGCTTGGTGACTCACAGACTGACAGCACACAGCTCAGTGACATAAAAACCGACAGCGCACATTTCGGTGAGACACAGACCGACAGCACACAGCTCAGTGACACATAGACCGACAGCACGCATCTGATTGACACACATCCCGACAGAACACAGTTCTGTAACATACATTGACAACACACATCTCCTTGACACACAAACCGACAGCGCACATTTCGGTGAGAACCCAACCGATAGCACACAACCTGGTGATGCACAGTCCGACAGCACACAGATCAGTGTCACACAGACCGACAGCATACTGTTCAGTGACACACAGACCGACAGCATAAAAGTCAGTGTCACAAACCGACACAGACAGCTCGGTGACATGCAGTTTCAGAGCACACAGCTCAGTGATACACAAACCGACAGCACCCAGCTCGGTGACCCACAGGCAGACAACGCGCAGGTCGGTAACACAAAGACTAAGAGCACACATTATCAGCGACAGAGAGACTGACAGCACACAGCTCAGTAACACACAGATTAAGAGCACACAACTCGGTAACACACAGACCAACAACACGCAGCTCGGTAACACAGGCAGTACACAGTTCAGCGACAGACAGACCGACTGCACACAGCTCGATGGCACATAGACAAACACCATGCAGTTCGGCAACACACAGCCCAATAGCATACAGCTCGGTAACACAGACAGCATACAGCGCAGAGACACACAGACCGACAGCAAGCAGCTCGGTGACTCGCAAACCAACATCACACAGCTCAATGACACACCGACCGCCAGCACAAATCTCGGTGAAACACATACCGACAGCACACAGCTCGAAGAAACACAGGCCGGCAGCACACAGTACAGTGATACGCAGTCCGACAGCACACAGCTCGATGACACACAGACCGACGACAGCTCGGTGACACGCAGGCCGACAGCACACAGTTCAAGGACACACACACCGACAGCACACATCTCATCGACACACAGACCCACAGCACACCGATCGGTGAGACACAGGCAGACACAACACAGCTCGGTAACACACAGACCGACAGCACACTGCTCGGTGACACGCAAACCAACAGCAAACGGCTCAGTGATACACAGACCGGCAACAAACAGCTGTGATACACAGAATGACAGCACACAGCTCGTTCACACGCAGATCGACAGCACACAGCTCGGTGACACACAGACCGACAGAACACAGCTCGGTAACGCACAGACAAACAACACACCGCTCCGTAACACAGACAGCACACAACTCAGACACACAGTCACTTAAAAGTGACCTACAGACCGACCGCACTCTGGTCGGCAACACACAGACCGACAGCACACAGCTCAATGGCACACATACCGATATCACACAGCTCGAACGGGCACATACCGACAGCCCACAGCTCGGTCCCTCACGGACCGACAGCATAGAGCTCGGTCACACACGCACCAACATCACACAGCTCAGTGACACACAGACCGACAGCACACAGCTCGGTCCCGCAGAGTCAGAGAGATCACAGCTAATTAACGCACAGACCGACAGCTCACGTTCAGTAAGACACAGACCGATAGCTCACAGCTCGGTAAAACACAGACAGCACAGAGCTCGGTGACACACAATCCGACAATACACAGCTCGGTGACACACATACCGACAACACACATCTCAATAACACGCATACCGACAGCTCACAGCTCGCTGGTACACAGACAGACAACACACAGCTCAGTGACGCACAGACAAACAACACTCAGCTTTGTGAGGCACAAAACGACAGCACACTTCTCGGTGACGCACAAAACCAGTGCACACAGCTCAGTGTCGCATAGACCGACAGCACACAACTCAAAGACACATAGGCCTCCAGCACACAGCTCGGTGACACACATATTGATCGCACACAGCTCGGTGATACACACATCGACAACACACAGAACAGTAACACACACATCACAACACACGGCACAGTAGCACACAAACCGATATCTCACAGCTCGATGACACATACGACTGACCGCACATAGCTAGGTGACACACAAACCGACATCATACAGCGCAGTGGCACACATACCGACACCACACAGCGCAGTGGCACACACACCGACAGAACACAGCCCGGTGACACACATACCGACAGCAGACAAATCATTGACACCCAGACCGAGAGCACACAGCTCGGTGACACAAAGACTGACAGCACACAGCTCGGTGACACAGAGACCGACAGCACACAGCTCTGTGATACACAGACCAACAGCACGCAGCTCAGTGGCACATATACCGACTTCACACAGCTCGGTGACACACAGACCGCACACCGCTCGCTTACGCACAAACCAAAAGCACACAGCTCAGTGACAGGCAGACCCACAGCACACAGCTGGGTGACAAACAGCTGGGTGACATACAGACCCACAACATACCGGTCGGTGAGACACAGGCAGACACAACACAGCTCGGTAACACACAGACCGACAGCAAACGGCTCAGTGATACACAGACCGGCCACAAACAGCTGTGATACACAGAATGACAGCACACAGCTCGTTCACACGCAGATCGACAGCACACAGCTCGGTGACACACAGACCGAGAGCTCACAGCTTAGTGACACACAGACCGACCGCATACCGGTTGGTTAGACACCGACATACAGCACACAGCTCGGTGATACACAGACCGACAGCACACACCACGGTGACACACAGACCGACAGCACACAGCTCGTTCCCACGCAGATCGACAGCACACAGCTCGGTGACACACAGACCGACAGAACACAGCTCGGTAACGCACAGACAAACAACACACCGCTCCGTAACACAGGCAGCACACAACTCATACACACAGTCACTCAAAAGTGACCTACAGACCGACCGCACTCTCTTCGGCAACACACAGACCGACAGCACACAGCTCAATGACACACATACCGACAGCCCACAGCTCGGACCGGCACATACCGACAGCACACAGCTCGGTCCCTCACAGACCGACAGCATAGAGCTCGGTCACACACGCACCAACATCACACAGCTCAGTGACACACAGACCGACAGCACACAGCTCGGTCCCGCAGAGTCGAAGAGATCACAGCTAATTAACGCACAGACCGACAGCTCACGTTCAGTAAGACACAGACCGATAGCTCACAGTTCGGTAAAACACAGACAGCACAGAGCTCGGTGACACACAAACCGACAATACACAGCTCGGTGACACACATACCGACAACACACATCTCAATAACACGCATACGACAGCTCACAGCTCGCTGGTACACAGACAGACAACACACATCTCAGTGATACACGGACCGACAGCACACAGCTCAGTGACGCACAGACAAACAACACTCAGCTTTGTGAGGCACAAAACGACAGCACACTTCTCGGTGACACACTAACCCAGTGCACACAGCTCAGTGTCACATAGACCGACAACACACAACTCAAAGACACACAGGCCTCCAGCACACAGCTCGGTGACACACATATTGATCGCACACAGCTCGGTGATACACACATCGACAACACACAGAACAGTAACACACACATCCCCAACACACGGCACAGTAGCACACAAACCGATATCTCACAGCTCGGTGACACATAAGACTGACCGCACATAGCTAGGTGACACACAGACTGAAGCACACAGCTCGGTGACACACAAACCGACACCACACAGCGCAATGGCACACATACCAACAGAACACAGCCCGGTGACACACATAACGACAGCAGACAAATCATTGACACCCAGACCGAGAGCACACAGCTCGGTGACACAAAGACTGACAGCACACAGCTCGGTGACACAGAGACCGACAGCACACAGCTCTGTGATACACAGACCAACAGCACGCAGCTCAGTGGCACATATACCGACTTCACACAGCTCGGTGACACACAGACCGCACACTGCTCGCTTACGCACAAACCAAAAGCACACAGCTCAGTGACAGGCATACCCACAGCACACAGCTGGGTGACACACAGCTGGGTGACACACAGACCCACAACATACCGGTCGGTGAGACACAGGCAGACACAACACAGCTCGGTAACACACAGACCAACAGCACACAGCTCGGTGATACAAAGACCGACAGCACACAGCTCGGTGACGCACAGACCGACAGCACATAGCTCGGTGACGCACAGACTGAAAGCACACAGCTCGTTCACACGCAGATCGTCGGCACACAACTCAGTGACACACAAACCCACAGCACACATTTCGGTGACACACAGACCGACAGCACATAGCTCGGTGACGCACAGACTGACAGCACACAGCTCCTTCACACGCAGATCGTCGGCACACAGCTCAGTGACACACAGACCGACAGCACACAGCTCGGTGACGCACAGACCGACAGCACACCGCTCAGTGACACACAGACCGACAACACGCATCTCATTGACACACAACCCGACAGAACACAGTTGTGTAACATATATTGACAACACACATCTCCTTGACACACAAACCGACAGCGCACATTTCGGTGAGAACCCAACCGTTAGCACACAACCTGGTGATGCACAGTCCGACAGCACACAGATCAGTGTCACACAGACCGACAGCATACTGTTCAGTGACACACAGACCGACAGCATAAAAGTCAGTGTCACCAACCGACACAGACAACTCGGTGACACGCAGTTTCAGAGCACACAGCTCAGTGATACACAAACCGACAGCACCCAGCTCGGTGACCCACAGACAGACAACGCGCAGGTCGGTAACACAAAGACTAAGAGCACACATTATCAGCGACAGAGAGACTGACAGCACACAGCTCAGTAACACACAGATTAAGAGCACACAACTCGGTAACACACAACCAACAACACGCAGCTCGGTAACACAGGCAGTACACAGTTCAGCGACACACAGACCGACAGCACACAGCTCGATGGCACATAGACAAACACCATGCAGCTCGGCAACACACAGCTCAATAGCATACAGCTCGGTAACACAGACAGCATACAGCGCAGAGACACACAGACCGACAGCAAGCAGCTCGGTGACTCGCAAACCAACAGCACACAGCTCAATGACACACAGACCGCCAGCACAAATCTCGGTGAAACACATACCGACAGCACACAGCTCGAAGAAACACAGGCCGGCAGCATACAGTACAGTGATACGCAGTCCGACAGCGCACTGTTCAAGGACACACACACCGACAGCACACATCTCATCGACACACAGACCCACAGCACACCGATCGGTGAGACACAGGCAGACACAACACAGCTCGGTAACACACAGACCGACAGCACACTGCTCGGTGACACGCAAACCGACAGCAAACGGATCAGTGATACACAGACCGGCAACAAACAGCGGTGATACACAGAATGACAGCACACAGCTCGTTCACACGCAGATCGACAGCACACAGCTCGGTGACACACAGACCGACAGAACACAGCTCGGTAACGCACAGACAAACAACACACCGCTCCGTAACACAGGCAGCACACAACTCAGACACACAGTCACTTAAAAGTGACCTACAGACCGACCGCACTCTGGTCGGCAACACACAGCTCAATGACACACATACCGACAGCACACAGCTCGGACCGGCACATACCGACAGCACACAGCTCGGTCCCTCACAGACCGACAGCATAGAGCTCGGTCACAAACGCACCAACATCACACAGCTCGGTCCCGCAGAGTTAGAGAGATCACAGCGAATTAACGCACAGACCGACAGCTCACGTTCAGTAAGACACAGACCGATAGCTCACAGCTCGGTAAAACACAGACAGCTCAGAGCTCGGTGACACACAAACCGACAATACACAGCTCGGTGACACACATACCGACAACACACATCTCAATAACACGCATACCGACAGCTCACAGCTCGCTGGTACACAGACAGACAACACACAGCTCAGTGATACACGGACCGACAGCACACAGCTCAGTGACGCACAGACAAACAACACTCAGCTTTGTGAGGCACAAAACGACAGCACACTTCTCGGTGACACACAAACCCAGTGCACACAGCTCAGTGTCACATAGACCGACAGCACACAACTCAAAGACACACAGGCCTCCAGCACACAGCTCGGTGACACACATATTGATCGCACACAGCTCGGTGATACACACATCGACACACAGAACAGTAACACACAAATCCACAACACACGGCACAGTAGCACACAAACCGATATCTTACAGCTCGGTGACACATAAGACTGACCGCACATAGCTAGGTGACACACAGACTGAAGCACACAGCTCGGTGACACACAAACCGACACCACACAGCGCAGTGGCACACATACCAACAGAACACAGCCCGGTGACACACATACCGACAGCAGACAAATCATTGACACCCAGACCGAGAGCACACAGCTCGGTGACACAAAGACTGACAGCACACAGCTCGGTGGCACAGAGACCGACAGCACACAGCTCTGTGATACACAGACCAACGGCACGCAGCTCAGTGGCACATATACCGACTTCACACAGCTCCGTGACACACAGACCGCACACTGCTCGCTTACGCACAAACCAAAAGCACACAGCTCAGTGACAGGCATACCCATAGCACACAGCTGGGTGACACACAGCTGGGTGACACACAGATCCACAACATACCGGTCGGTGAGACACAGGCAGACACAACACAGCTCGGTAACACACAGACCAACAGCACACAACTCGGTGATACACAGACCGACAGCACACAGCTCGGTGACACACAGACCGAGAGCGCACAACTTAGTGACCTACAGACCGACCGCACTCTGGTCGGCAACACACAGACCGACAGCACACAGCTCAATGACACACATACCGACAACACACAGCTCGGACCGGCACATACCGACAGCACACAGCTCAGTGACACACAGACCGACAGCACACAGCTCGGTCCCGCAGTGTCAGAGAGATCACAGCTAATTAACGCACAGACCGACAGCTCACGTTCAGTAAGACACAGACCGATAGCTCACAGCTCGATAAAACACAGACAGCACAGAGCTCGTTGACACGCAAACCGACAATACAAAGCTCGGTGACACACATGCCGACAACAAACATCTCAGTAACACGCATACCTACAGCTCACAGCTCGGTGACACACAGACAACACACATCTCGGTGACACACCGACTTACAACACACATATCAGTAACACACATACCGGCAACACACAGCTCGCTGGTATACAGACAGACAGCACACAGCTCAGTGATACGAGGACCGACAGCACACAGCTCAGTGACACACCCCGGCGGCGCCCAGTTTGGTGATACCCACCCTGAAAGCACACAGCTCGGTGACGCACGTACCACCAGCACACAGCTCGGTGACACACAGGCCGTCGGCGCACAGCTCGATGACACAGACCGACAGCACACAGTTTAATGACGCAAAAACCGACAGGACACAGGTTAGTTACGCACAGACCGACATCACACAGCTCGGTGACACACAAATCCACAGATCACAGTTCTGTGACACACACCGACATCACACAGCGCGGTGAAACACAGACCGACTGCATAAATCTCGATGACATGCACACGGAATACACACAGCTCGGTGAAACACAGATAGACCACACACAGCTCATTGAGACACAGAAACACAGCGCGCAGCTCGGAGACAAACAGGCGGAGAGCACACAGCTCAGTGAGACGCAGACCAACTGAACACATCTCAGTGACACCAGGACCTACAGCACAGTGCTCGGCGGCAGACTGACAGCACACAGCGCAGTGACACAGAGACCGCCAGCTTACAGCTAGGCGACACACAAACCGACAAAGCACAGCTCTGCGACACACAGACCGACAGCACACAGCTCAGTGACACACCCCGGTGGCGCCCAGTTCGGAGACACCCACCCTGAAAGCACACAGCTCGGTGACACACCCCGGCGGCGCCCAGTTCGGAAACACCCACACTGAAAGCACACAGCTCGGTGACACACTTACCACCGGCACACAGCTCGGTGACACACAGGCCGTCGGCACACAGCCCGGTGACACAGACCGACAGCACACAATTTATTGACACAAAAACCGACAGGAAACAGGTTAGTTAGGCACAGACCGACATCAAACAGCGCGGTAAAACACAGACCGACTCCATAAAGCTCGATGACACGCATACGGAAAACACACAGCTCGGTGAAACACAGATAGACAAACATGCAGCTCAGTGAGACACAGAAAGGCAACGTGCAGCTTGGAGACACACAGGCGGAGAGCACACAGCTCAGTGAGAGGCAGACCAACTGAACACATCTCAGTGACACCCGGACCGACAGCACATAGCTCGGTGGCACACTGACAGCACACAGCGCAGTGACACAGAGACCGCCAGCTTATAGCTAGGCGACACACACATCGAAAAAGCACAGCTCGGTGACACAGAGCCCGACAAAGCACAGCTCGGTGGCACACTGACAGCACACAGCGCAGTGACACAGAGATCGCCAGCTCACAGCTAGGCGACACACAAACCGAAAAAGCACAGCTCGGTGACACAGAGCCCGGCAGTACACAGCTCTCTGATACACACACCGACAGCTCACAGTTCAAAGATACACAGACCAAAAGCAAACAGCTTAATTACGCAAAGACCGACAGAACACTGCTCAGTGACACACAGACCAATATCTTCCAACTCAGTGACATACAGACTGACATCGCACACCTCGGTGAGACACAGAAAGACATCTCACACCTCGGTGACACACAGACCAACAGCACACAGTTTTGTAACACACACCGAGAGCACGCAGCTCGGTGACACATAACCCGACTGCACACAGCTCAGTGAGACACAGACCGGCAGCATGTAGTTGGATGACCGACAGCACGCAGATAAGCAACACACATACTGACGGCACAAAGCTCGGTGACACAAAGACCAACAGTACACCGCTGGGTGACACGTAGATTGACTGCACACAGATTAGTGAAACACAGATTAGTGAAACACAGATTAGTGACACACAGATTAGTGACAAACAGACCGACAACACACAACTTAACTGCGCACAGAGCGACAGCACACTACTCAGTGACACACAAACCAACATCACACCCCTCAGTGACAGGGACCGACAGCAGGCAGCTCGGTGAAACTCCGACCGACAGCACGCAGTTCAATGACACACAGAAAGACAACACAAAGCTCGTTAGCACACAGACCGACAGCACACATGTCAGACAGACTGACAGCGCACAGCTCGGTGAAGCACAAGCCGACAGCACACAGCTCGCTGACACAGGGACCGACAGCACACAGCTCGGTGACACGTAGACGGACAGCACACAGATTAGTGACACACAGATTAATGACACACGGATTAATGACACACAGATTAGTGACACATAAATTAGTGACCCACAGATTAGTGACCCACAGATTAGTGACCCACAGATTAGTGACACACAGTTTCATGACACACAGATTAGTGAAACACAGACCGACGACACACATTTCCGTGAGCACACAGCTCGGGAACACACTGACCGTCAGCACATAGTTCGGTGACACATAGACTGACGCACACAGATTAGCGACACACAGATTAGTGACACACAGATTAGTGACACACAGATTAGTACCACACAGACTAGCGACACTCAGATTTGTGACACACAGACCGACAACCCACAGCTCGGAGACACACTGACCGACAGAAGACAGCTCCGTGACACGGAGACCGACAACACGCAGCTGAGTGACACACAGACCGAAACCACATAGCTCGGTGACAGAGAGACCGACGGCACACAGCTCAGTGACAAACAGACCAACAGCACACAGCTGAGTGACACACAGACTGACAGGACGCAGATTAGTCACACACAGACCGACATCACATAACTCGGGGATAAATAGACCGACAGGGCAGAGCTCGGTGACACACAAACCAACAGAAAAGACAGTTTAGTGACACACAGACCAACAGCACACAGCTCAATGCCATACAGGCCGACATCACAGAGTTCGCCGACACACAGACCGACAGCACATATTTCGCTGACGCACAGACCAAGAGCACACAGCTCGATGGCACACAGACCGACAGCACACCGCTTAGTGACACACAAACCGACAGCACACAGCTCGGTTATACACAGACCGACACCACACATCCCGTTCACACACATACCCACAGCACACAGCTCATTGACACACAAACCAATAGCGATAGCTCAGTGAAACACAGACCGACAACACACCGCTCGGCGACACACAGAGCAACACCACACAGCTCAATGCAACACGGACCGACCGTGCACGGCTCGGTGACACACAGACCGACAGCACCATCTCGGTGACACGTAGACTGACATCACATAGATTAGCGACACACAGATTAGTGACACACAGACAGACAACACACAGCTCGGTGACACACATGCCCACATCAGAGAGCTCGGTGACACACAGACCAACGGCACACAACTTAGTAACGCACAGGACGACAGCACACTGCTCAATGACACACAGAACGACAACACACAGCTCGGTCACACGTAGACTGATAGCACACAGATTAGTGACACACAGATTAGTATCACACAGATTAGTGACACAAAGATTAGTGATACACAGATTAGCGACACACAGATTAGTGACACACACATTAGCGACACACCGATTTGTGACACACAGACAGACAACACACAGCTCGGTGACACACATGCCCACATCAGAGAGCTCGGTGACACACAGACCAACGGCACACAACTTAGTAACGCACAGGACGACAGCACACTGCTCAATGACACACAGAACGACAACACACAGCTCGGTCAAACGTAGACTGATAGCACACAGATTAGTGACACACAGATTAGTATCACACAGATTAGTGACACAAAGATTAGTGATACACAGATTAGCGACACACAGATTAGTGACACACACATTAGCGACACACCGATTTGTGACACACATTGACACACACGACATTCCAGAGCTCGGTGACACACAGGCCATCAGCACACAACTTAGTAACGCACAGGGCGACAGCACTTATTTCGCTGACACACAGACCAACAGCACGCAGTTTAGTGACACATAGACTTACAGCACACAGCTCAATGCCATCCAGGCCGACATCATATATTTCAGTGACACACAGACGGACAGCACACAGCTCAATGACACACAGATCGACAGCACATAGTTCGCTGACACACAAACCGACAACACACAGCTCGGTGACACAAAGACCGATAGCACACAACCTGGTGACACACACACTGACAGCACACAGCTCAGAGACACACAGTCCGACAGCACATAGCTCGGTGATACACAAGCCGAGAACACACAGCTCGGTGACACACAGTCAGACAGCACATAGCTCGGTGACACACAAGCCGACAGCACACCGCTCGGTGACACACAGTCAGACAGCACATAGCTCGGTGACACACAGACCGAGAGCTCACAGCTTAGTGACACACAAACCGACCGCATACCGGTTGGTTAGACACCGACATACAGCACACAGCTCGGTGATACACAGACCGACGGCACACACCACGGTGACACACAGACCGACAGCACAGAGCTGGTTCCCACGCAGATCGACAGCACACAGCTCGGTAACGCACAGACTGACAGCACAAAGCTCGTTCACACACAGATCGACGGCACACAGCTCGGTGACACACAGACCGACAGAACACAGCTCGGTAACGCACATACTGACAGCACACAGCTCGTTCAAACACAGATCGACGGCACACAGCTCGGTGACACACAGACCGACAGAACATAGCTCGGTAACGCACAGACAAACAACACACAGCTCCGTAACACAGGCAGCACACAGCTCAGACACACAGTCACTTAAAAGTGACCTACAGACCGACCGCACTCTGGTTGGCAACACACAGACCGACAGCACACAGCTCAATGACACACATACCGACAGCACACAGCTCGGACCGGCACATACCGACAGCACACAGCTCGGTCCCTCACAGACCGACAGCATAGAGCTGGGTCACGCACGCACCAACTTCACACAGCTCCGTGACACACAAACCGACACCACACAACGCAATGACACACAGTCCGACAGCACACAGCTCAATGACACAAAGACCGACAGCACACAGATCAGTGACACACACACCGACAGCTCACAGTTCAAAGACACACAGACCAAAATCAAACAGCTTAATTACGCACAGACCGACAGAACACTGCTCAGTGACACGGAGACCGACATAACACAGCTCAGTGACATACAGAACAGTATCTTCCAAGACAGTGACATACAGACTGACATCGCACAGCTCGGTGAGACACAGAAAGACAGCTCACACCTCGGTTACACACAGACCAACAGCACACAGTTCGGTGACGCACAGACCGAAAGCACACAGCTCGGTGACACGCACTTATCGACAGTCCACAGTTTTGTAACACACACCGAGAGCACGCAGCTCGGAGACACATAACCCGACTGCACACAGCTCGGTGACGCACATACCGACAGCACAAAGCTCAGTGAAACACAAATCGACAACACGCAGCTCAGTGAGACACAGACCGGCAGCATGTAGTTTGATGACCGACAGCACGCAGTTAAGTAACACACATACTGACGGCACAAAGCTCGGTGACACGCAGACCGACAGCAAACATTACCGTATCAGACAGACCGACAGCGCACAGCTCGGTGACACACAGACCGACAGCACACAGCTCAGTGACACACCCCGGCGGCGCCCAGTTCGGAGACACCCACCCTGAAAGCACACAGCTCGGTGACACACTTACCACCAGCACACAGCTGGGTGACACACAGACCCACAACACACCGGTCGGTGAGACACAGGCAGACACAACACAGCGCGGTAGCACACATACCAACAGCAGACAGCTCGGTGATACACAGACCGATATCTCACTGCTCGTTGACACGCAGATCGACAGCACACAGCTCAGTGAAATACAGACCGACAGCACACAGCTCGGTGACACACAGACCGACAGCACACAACTTAGTGACTTACACACCGACCGCACTCTGGTCGGCAACACACAGACCGACAGCACACAGCTCAATGGCACACATACCGACAGCGCACAGCTCGGACCGGCACATACCGACAGCACACAGCTCGGTCCCTCACAGACCGACAGCATACAGCTCGGTCACACACGCACAAACAGCACACAGCTCAGTAACACACAGACCGACAGCCCACAGCTCAATGACACACATACCGACAGCCCACAGCTCGGACCGGCACAGACCGACAGCACACAGCTCGGTGACACAGAGCGCGACAGCCCACAGCTCGGTGACACAGAGCGCGACAGCACACAGCTCGGTGACACAAAGCGCGACAGCACACAGCTCGGTCCCTCACAGACCGACAGCACACAGCTCGGTCCCTCACAGACCGACAGCACACAGCTCGGTCCCTCACAGACCGACAGCATACAGCTCGGTCCCTCACAGATCGACAGCATACAGCTCGGTCCCTCACAGACCGACAGCATACAGCTCGGTCACACACGCACCAACAGCAGAAAGCTCAGTGACACACAGATTGACAGCACACAGCTCGGTCCCGCAGAGTCAGAGAGCTCACAGCTAATTAACGCACAGACCGACAGCTCGCGTTCGGTAAGACACAGACCGATAGCTCACAGCTCGATAAAACAGACAGCACAGAGCTCGGTGACACACAAACCGACAATACACAGCTCGGTGACAGACATACCGACAACACACATCTCAGTAACACGCTTACCGACAGCTCACAGCTCGGTGACTCACAAACAACACCCAGCTCGGTGACACACCAGCTCGGTGACTTACAACACACATCTCAATAACACACATACCGGCAACACACAGCTCGCTGGTACACAGACAGACAGCACACAGCTCAGTGATACACCGACCGACAGCACACAGCTCAGTGACGCACAAACCAACAACACTCAGCTTTGTGAGGCACAAAACGACAGCACACTTCTCAGTGACACACAAACCCAGTGCACACTGTGCTCGGTGAAACACAGGCCGACAAAACACAGCTCGGTGACACACAGTCAGACCGCACATAGCTCTGTGACACACACCCCGACAGCACACAGCTCGATGACACATATATCGACAGTGCACAGCTTGCTAACACACAGACCAACAGCACACAGCTCGGTAACAAAGGCAGCACACAGCACACTGCTCAGAGACACACAGGCCGACAGTACACTGCTCGGTGACACACAAACCGACAGCAAATGGCTCAGTGCCACACAGGCCAACATCACACAGCTCAGTGCCATACAGGCCGACATCACAGAGCTCGGTGACACACAGACCAACGGCACACAACTTAGTTGCGCACAGGGCGTCAGCACACTGCTCAGTGACACACAGCCCGACAGCACACAACTCGGTGACACACAGACAGACAGCACACAGCTCAGTGACACTTAGACTGGCAGCACACAGCTCGGTGACAGACTGACGCACACAGTTTGGAGACACACACCCCGACGGCGCCAAGCACGGAGACACGCAGACCGACAGCGTCGTATTAGTGACACACATACAGACTGCACACAGCGCAATGATACACATGCCAACAGCACACAGCTCGCTGATACACAGATAGACGACACACAGCCCAGTGAGAGCCAGACCGACCGCACACAGCTCAGTGACACACAGACCGACAGCTCACAGTTCGGAGACACACAC
Organism: Arenicola marina; assembly: GCA_964019135.1. Taxonomy (NCBI): domain Eukaryota; kingdom Metazoa; phylum Annelida; class Polychaeta; family Arenicolidae; genus Arenicola; species Arenicola marina. The sequence goes on from OZ025253.1 coordinate 21,381,155, forward strand.
CCCGACAGCGCTCAGCTCAGAGACACACACCCCGAAAGCACACAGTTCGGTGACACACCTACCTCAGCAGACAGCCCAGTGAGACAGAGACCTGCAGCGCACAGCTCGGAGACGCACAGGCAGACATCACACACCTCAGTGACACACGGACCGACAGCACATAACTCGGCGACACATATACCGATAACATCCAGCGAGGTGACACACTGACAGCACACAGCGCAGTGACACACATGCCGACAGCTTACGGCTAGGCGACCCACAAACCGACAGCTCACAGCTAGGCGACACACAAACCGACAAAGCACTGCTCAGTGACACATAGCCTGGCAGCACACAGCTCGGTGACACACAGACTGACGCACACAGTTTGGAGACACACACCCCGACGGCGCCAGGCACGGAGACACGCAGACCGACAGCGCCGTATTAGTGACACACATACCGACTGCACACAGCGCAATGATACACATGCCAACAGCACACAGCTCGCTGAAACACAGATAGACGACACACTGCTCAGTGAGACCCAGACCGACATCACACAGCTAGGTGGGACACAGACCGACGGCACACAGCTAGGTGGGACACATATCGACGGCACACAGCTAGGTGGGACACATATCGACGACACACATTTGGTCTGACAAACTCCGACGGCACACAGCTAGGTGGGACACAGGCCGACGACACACAGTTCGGTAACACACTGATAGCACGCAGCGCAGTTACACACAGACCAACAGCACACAGCTAGGCGACATACAAACTGACGGCTCACAGCTCCGTAACACACAGACCAACAGCTCACAGCTCGGTAAAACACAGACCAACAACACGCAGCTTAATTACGCACAGACCGACAGCACACAGCTCAAGAACACACAGACAGAGAGCACACAGCTCAGTGACACACATACCGACAGAACACTGCTCAGTGACACGGACACCGACAGAACACCACTCAGTGACACACATACCAACAGAAAAGGACTCAGTGACACACAGACTGACAGCATACAGCTAAGGGACACCCAGACCGACTCATAGCACACACCTCGGTGACACGCAAACCGACAGCACCATGTCAGTGACACATAAGCCGACAGCACACAGCTCAGTGACGCGAAACCGACGGCACACAGCTCATTGACACAAACCCGACGGCACAAAGCTCAGTGACACACAGACCGACTGCACACAGCCAAGTGACACACAGACCTATCGCACATAGCTCCGTGACACACAGGCCGACACCACACAGCTCAGTGACGCACAGACCAACCGCACACTGCTCAGTGATACACAGACCGAAAATCCGCAAGGTACTCTTGGTTGACCGGTTGCTTGGTGATATCAAGGATATTTGTGCACCATGATAGGCTCTAAGACGATTTCCTTGGATTGGTTCTCCGGTGGCGCCGCCTAGGGATGATCGCGTAAAGTTGTATAGTTGCGCCGTCAACATGCATCAATTTTTAAGTTTGTGCTGCCATAAATTGCCCGAATTCGCGAAAGAAATGTCCAGGAACCTTCTTCAGATTCCCCAAGGAAAAAGAAAGATAAATCCTGAGTCTTACATAAACTTTGTCAGTCATGGATATCATGCATCTATTATCACCTCCACGATTGCTGACATTTAGTTATTATCGCCCACGACGAAGCCGGCGAGTGATGCCATTAAAGACAGTCAAAAATCTGTCAGGCAAATCAGGTAAATCAGAGGAGGAGGGGAGGGGGGATGGTAGGGGTCCCCCACAGCGTATTCAAAACACATTGGGATCGTTGCGAAGCAATGCTCAACAATTACCGACATTGCTCGGTGACACACAGACCGACAATCTGCAGGATTCTCTTGCTTGACCGGCTGCTTTGTGATATCAAGGATACCAGCTAGGATACGTCATACGGCGATTTTCTTGTAATTGTTCTCCGGCTAACTCAGGCTCGGGGACTCAGGCCACATAATATGATTACAGATCTCTAATCTTTGGGCTTGCTGTTGCTCGTTATATATACACTTACAGACATGGGAGTCTGTTTTCCGTGGCACTGAACGATGGACGAATCTATTGTGTCACAGAATGTGCCAATAAGTAACGACAGCACAGGGACCGCCCAGGGGCGCTTCCCGTATTAAATAAAGATATAATGGGGCCCGCTGGATTCTTGCGACCTGGTGCGGGGTGGGAGGGGTGTGGCGGGGGGGGTCTGAAAAACTTTTGATCCGGGTCCGCCAGATTGACGAAGGAACTTTTGCATTGAAAACATGAAATTCATCCTCAAAAGGGGTGTGGGGGGTCTGCTGGTTCCCCTGCCACGTATGCTGAATAATTATGAAGTTGTAGTCTTAATATAGTCCCTAACAAGGCAATGGTACATCTTGTGGTTTCAAGAAGCAAACTTAACAGCAGGTTAGGCAAACCAAATGGCTGACTGCCAGTGAATGACGTTCTCGGAATATATAACGCCGTGGTGGCACTAACAGCTAGGCCTAATCATTGCGGCATCAACACTACAACATTGCATGTATTTAATGTAAAATATACCTGAAAGCATAAAAGGACACAACTCGATTCATGGCGATATGTCCTATTTGTAGTTCACAGGGCGCCGCTGATCACGCAGACTGCGTTATCGTCAGCGCAGTCGCAGACCAATGTTACTCGCCGCATTACACATTTTACAATGGGCGTGCACCGTATGACCTATCATGGTGTACTATATATTTGGTGATATGCATTTGATCAACATTTAGCTGACTGGGAAACTTATGGTATGCTATTATTATATCAAGTGATAGAATGAAGCTGAGATCTCCTTTATATACAACATAGAGATACCGTAATTTTTCGAATAAGCGCAAGGCCGGTTATTTATTTCGAGTAAAGAATTGCCCGGGCGCTTATCCAATCGGGCGCTTATTCGAACAAGGGCGCTTATTAATTGTTTTCTTCAGACTTTTGTACACACGCTTTCCTTTGAAGACGATAAGGGGGGGGGGGGAGTTTGGTTCCATTGGCCTTCGTAGCCAACGCCACCGTCTTTGGTGGCACTTTAATTGGGATGAACCAGTAATTTTAAAGGAGTATTGTGGAGCGGATGGCTACTTTAGTAAACTAACCGTGTCATTTTTGTTTCAGCCCCCCTTGGTAAGTCAGACTCGATCGATGGGATGCGGACCGCCAGCCCACAGCTCGGTGACACACAGACCGACAGCACATAGCTCGGTGACACACAAACCTACAGCACATAGCTCGGTGACACACAAACCTACAGCACACAGGCTGGTAACACACAGACCAACAGCACACAGCTTAGTGACACACAGGCCATCACACAACTCAGTGACACACAAACCAACATCACACAGCTCAATGCCATATAGGCCGACATCACAGAGTTCAATAACACACAGATCGACACAACACATCTCAGTGACGCACAGACCAACAACACGTAATTTAGTGACACATGGACTCACAGCAAACAGGTCAATAACACACAGACCGACAGCACGCAGCTCGGAGACACATAGACCGACAGAACACAGATCAGTGACACACCGACCGATAGCAACACAGGTCGGGAACACACAGACCGAGAGAACGCAGCTCAGTCACAAAAGACCAACAGCACGCAGTTAAGTGACACACATACTGACAGCACAAAGTCCGTTGTCACACAGACCGACATCACACATCTCCGTAGCAGACAGACCGACAGCGCACAGCTCGGTGACACACAGAAAGACTGCACACTGCTCGGTGACACACAGACCGACAGCACATAGCTCGGTGACACGTACACTGACTGCACACAGATTAGTGACACACAGATTAGTGAAACACAGATTAGTGAAACACAGATTAGTGAAACACAGATTAGTAAAACACAGATTAGTGACACACTGATTAGTGACACACAGATTAGTGTCACTCAGATAAGTGACATACAGACAAACAACACACAGCTCGGTGACTCACAGACTGACAGCTCAAAGCTCGGTAACACACAGACCAATAGCACACAGCTTAATTACGCACAAACCGACAGCACACAGCACAGTGACACACAGACCGATAGCACCCAGCACAGTGACACACATACCGACAGAACACTGCTCGGTGACATGGACACCGATAGATCACCGCTCAGTGAAGCACATATCGAGAGAAAAGAAATCAGCGACACACAGACCAACAATACGGAGCTCAGTAATACACAGACTACTAGCACATAGCTCGTTGAGACACAGACCGACAGCACACATCTCGGTGACACGCAGACCGACAGCACCATCTCAGTGACACATGAGCCGACAGCACACACCTCACTGACACACAGTCCGACAGCACACAGCTCAGTGACACACCTCGGCGGCGCCCAGTTCGGAGACACCCACCCTGAAAGCACACAGCTCGGTGACACACTTACCACCAGCACACAGCTCGGTGACACACAGGCCGTCGGCACACAGCTCGGTGACACAGACCGACAGCACACACTTTAGTGACACAAGAACCGACAGGACACAGGTTAGTCACGCACAGACCGACATCACACAGCTCGGTGACACACAGATCCACAGATCACAGTTCTGTGACACACACCGACATAACACAGCGCGGTGAAACACAGACCGACTGCATAAAGCTCGATGACACGCATACGGAAAACACACAGCTCGGTGAAACACAGACCAACTGAACACATCTCAGTGACACCCGGACCGACAGCACATAGCTCGGTGGCACACTGACAGCACACAGCGCAGTGACACAGAAACCGCCAGCTTATAGCTAGGCGACACACACATCGAAAAAGCACAGCTCGGTGACACAGAGCCCGACAAAGCACAGCTCGGTGGCACACTGACAGCACACAGCGCAGTGACACAGAGATCGCCAGCTCACAGCTAGGCGACACACAAACCGAAAAAGCACAGCTCGGTGACACAGAGCCCGGCATTACACAGCTCTCTGATACACACACCGACAGCTTACAGTTCAAAGATACACAGACCAAAAGCAAACAGCTTAATTACGCAAAGACCGACAGAACACTGCTCAGTGACACACAGACCAATATCTTCCAACTCAGTGCCATACAGACTGACATCGCACACCTCGGTGAGACACAGAAAGACATCTCACACCTCGGTGACACACAGACCAACAGCACACAGTTTTGTAACACACACCGAGAGCACGCAGCTCGGTGACACATAACCCGACTGCACACAGCCCAGTGAGACACAGACCGGCAGCATGTAGTTGGATGACCGACAGCACGCAGATAAGCAACACACATACTGACGGCACAAAGCTCGGTGACACAAAGACCAACAGCACACCGCTGGGTGTCACGTAGACTGACTGCACACAGATTACTGAAACACAGATTAGTGAAACACAGATTAGTGACACACAGATTAGTGACAAACAGACCGACAACACACAACTTAACTGCGCACAGAGCGACAGCACACTACTCAGTGACACACAAACCAACATCACACCCCTCAGTGACACAGACCGACAGCAGGCAGCTCGGTGAAACTCCGACCGACAGCACGCAGTTCAATGACACACAGAAAGACAACACAAAGCTCGTTAGCAAACAGACCGACAGCACACATGTCAGACAGACTGTCAGCGCACAGCTCGGTGAAGCACAAGCCGACAGCACACAGCTTGCTGACACAGGGACCGACAGCACACAGCTCGGTGACACGTAGACGGACAGCACACATATTAGTGACACACAGATTATTGACACACGGATTAATGACACACAGATTAGTGACACATAAATTAGTGACCCACAGATTAGTGACCCACAGATTAGTGACCCACAGATTAGTGACCCACAGATTAGTGACACACAGTTTCATGACACACAGATTAGTGAAACACAGACCGACGACACACATTTCCGTGAGCACACAGCTCGGGAACACACTGACCGTCAGCACATAGTTCGGTGACACATAGACTGACGCAAACAGATTAGTGACACACAGATTAGTACCACACAGACTAGCGACACTCAGATTTGTGACACACAGACCGACAACCCAGAGCTCGGAGACACACTGACCGACAGAAGACAGCTCCGTGACACGGAGACCGACAACACGCAGCTCAGTGACACACAGACTGAAACCACATAGCTCGGTGACAGAGAGACCGACGGCACACAGCTCAGTGACAAACAGACCAACAGCACACAGCTGGGTGACACACAGACTGACAGGACGCAGATTAGTCACACACAGACCGACATTACATAACTCGGGGATAAATAGACCGACAGGGCAGAGCTCGGTGACACACAAACCAACATAACACAGCTTAGTGACACAAAGACCAACAGCACACAGCCCAATACCATACAGGCCGACATCGCAGAGTTCGCCGACACACAGACCGACAGCACATATTTCGCTGACGCACAGACCAAGAGCACACAGCTCGATGGCACACAGACCGACAGCACACCGCTTAGTGACACACAAACCGACAGCACACAGCTCGGTGATACACAGACCGACAGCACACATCCCGTTCACACACATACCCACAGCACACAGTTCATTGACACACAAACCAATAGCGATAGCTCAGTGAAACACAGACCGACAACACACCGCTCGGTGACAAACAGAGCAACACCACACAGCTCAATGCAACACGGACCGACCGTGCACGGCTCGGTGACACACAGACCGACAGCACCATCTCGGTGACGCGTAGACTGACATCACATAGATTAGCGACACACAGATTAGTGACACACAGACAGACAACACACAGCTCGGTGACACACATGCCCACATCAGAGAGCTTGGTGACACACAGACCAACGGCACACAACTTAGTAACGCACAGGACGACAGCACACTGCTCAATGACACACAGAACGACAACACACAGCTCGGTCACACGTAGACTGATAGCACACAGATTAGTGACACACAGATTAGTATCACACAGATTAGTGACACAAAGATTAGTGATACACAGATTAGCGACACACAGATTAGTGACACACACATTAGCGACACACCGATTTGTGACACACAGACCGACAACACACAGCTCGGTGACAAACAGACCAACAGCACACAGCTGAGTGCCACAAAGACCAACATCAGACAGCTCAGTGTCATACAGGCCGACATTCCAGAGCTCGGTGACACACAGGCCATCAGCACACAACTTAGTAACGCACAGGGCGACAGCACTTAGTTCGCTGACACACAGACCAACAGCACGCAGTTTAGTGACACATAGACTTACAGCACACAGCTCAATGCCATCCAGGCCGACATCATACATCTCAGTGACACACAGACGGACAACACACAGCTCAATGACACACAGATCGACAGCACATAGTTCGCTGACACACAAACCGACAACACACAGCTCGGTGACACAAAGACCGATAGCACACAACCTGGTGACACACACACTGACAGCACACAGCTCAGAGACACACTGTCCGACAGCACATAGCTCGGTGACACACAAGCCGAGAACACACAGCTCGGTGCCACACAGTCAGACAGCACATAGCTCGGTGACACACAAGCCGACAGCACACCGCTCGGTGACATAGCGCCCGACAAAGCACAGCTCGGCGACACACAGACCGACAGCACACAGCTCAGTGACACACCCCGGTGGCGCCCAGTTCGGAGACACCCACCCTGAAAGCACACAGCTCGGTGACACACCCCGGCGGCGCCCAGTTCGGAAACACCCACACTGAAAGCACACAGCTCGGTGACACACTTACCACCGGCACACAGCTCGGTGACACACAGGCCGTCTGCACACAGCCCGGTGACAAAGACCGACAGCACACAATTTATTGACACAAAAACCGACAGGAAACAGGTTAGTTAAGCACAGACCGACATCAAACAGCGCGGTAAAACACAGACCGACTCCATAAAGCTCGATGACACGCATACGGAAAACACACAGATCGGTGAAACACAGATAGACAAACATGCAGCTCAGTGAGACACAGAAAGGCAACGTGCAGCTCGGAGACACACAGGCGGAGAGCACACAGCTCAGTGAGACGCAGACCAACTGAACACATCTCAGTGACACCCGGACCGACAGCACATAGCTCGGTGGCACACTGACAGCACACAGCGCAGTGACACAGAGACCGCCAGCTTATAGCTAGGCGACACACACATCGAAAATGCACAGCTCGGTGACACAGAGCCCGACAAAGCACAGCTCGGTGGCACACTGACAGCACACAGCGCAGTGACACAGAGATCGCCAGCTCACAGCTAGGCGACACACAAACCGAAAAAGCACAGCTCGGTGACACAGAGCCCGGCAGTACACAGCTCTCTGATACACACACCGACAGCTCACAGTTCAAAGATACACAGACCAAAAGCAAACAGCTTAATTACGCAAAGACCGACAGAACACTGCTCAGTGACACACAGACCAATATCTTCCAACTCAGTGACATACAGACTGACATCGCACACCTCGGTGAGACACAGAAAGACATCTCACACCTCGGTGACACACAGACCAACAGCACACAGTTTTGTAACACACACCGAGAGCACGCAGCTCGGTGACACATAACCCGACTGCACTCAGCTCAGTGAGACACAGACCGGCAGCATGTAGTTGGATGACCGACAGCACGCAGATAAGCAACACACATACTGACGGCACAAAGCTCGGTGACACAGAGACCAACAGTACACCGCTGGGTGACACGTAGATTGACTGCACACAGATTAGTGAAACACAGATTAGTGAAACACAGATTAGTGACACACAGATTAGTGACAAACAGACCGACAACACACAACTTAACTGCGCACAGAGCGACAGCACACTACTCAGTGACACGCAAACCAACATCACACCCCTCAGTGACACAGACCGACAGCAGGCAGCTCGGTGAAACTCCGACCGACAGCACGCAGTTCAATGACACACAGAAAGACAACACAAAGCTCGTTAGCACACAGACCGACAGCACACATGTCAGACAGACTGACAGCGCACAGCTCGGTGAAGCACAAGCCGACAGCACACAGCTCGCTGACACAGGAACCGACAGCACACAGCTCGGTGACACGTAGACGGACAGCACACAGATTAGTGACACACAGATTAATGACACACGGATTAATGACACACAGATTAGTGACACATAAATTAGTGACCCACAGATTAGTGACCCACAGATTAGTGACACACAGTTTCATGACACACAGATTAGTGAAACACAGACCGACGACACACATTTCCGTGAGCACACAGCTCGGGAACACACTGACCGTCAGCACATAGTTCGGTGACACATAGACTGACGCACACAGATTAGCGACACACAGATTAGTGACACACAGATTAGTGACACACAGATTAGTACCACACAGACTAGCGACACTCAGATTTGTGACATACAGACCGACAACCCACAGCTCGGAGACACACTGACCGACAGAAGACAGCTCCGTGACACGGAGACCGACAACACGCAGCTGAGTGACACACAGACCGAAACCACATAGCTCGGTGACAGAGAGACCGACGGCACACAGCTCAGTGACAAACAGACCAACAGCACACAGCTGAGTGACACACAGACTGACAGGACGCAGATTAGTCACACACAGACCGACATCACATAACTCGGGGATAAATAGACCGACAGGGCAGAGCTCGGTGACACACAAACCAACAGAAAAGACAGTTTAGTGACACACAGACCGACAGCACACAGCTCAATGCCATACAGGCCGACATCACAGAGTTCGCCGACACACAGACCGACAGCACATATTTCGCTGACGCACAGACCAAGAGCACACAGCTCGATGGCACACAGACCGACAGCACACCGCTTAGTGACACACAAACCGACAGCACACAGCTCGGTGATACACAGATCGACACCACACATCCCGTTCACACACATACCCACAGCACACAGTTCATTGACACACAAACCAATAGCGATAGCTCAGTGAAACACAGACCGACAACACACCGCTCGGTGACACACAGAGCAACACCACACAGCTCAATGCAACACGGACCGACCGTGCACGGCTCGGTGACACACAGACCGACAGCACCATCTCGGTGACACGTAGACTGACATCACATAGATTAGCGACACACAGATTAGGGACACACAGACAGACAACACACAGCTCGGTGACACACATGCCCACATCAGAGAGCTCGGTGACACACAGACCAACGGTACACAACTTAGTAACGCACAGGACGACAGCACACTGCTCAATGACACACAGAACGACAACACACAGCTCGGTCAAACGTAGACTGATAGCACACAGATTAGTGACACACAGATTAGTATCACACAGATTAGTGACACAAAGATTAGTGATACAAAGATTAGCGACACACAGATTAGTGACACACACATTAGCGACACACCGATTTGTGACACACAGACCGACAACATACAGCTGAGTGCCACAAAGACCAACAGCATACAGCTGAGTGCCACAAAGACCAACATCAGACAGCTCAGTGTCATACAGGCCGACATTCCAGAGCTCGGTGACACACAGGCCATCAGCACACAACTTAGTAACGCACAGGGCGACAGCACTTATTTCGCTGACACACAGACCAACAGCACGCAGTTTAGTGACACATAGACTTACAGCACACAGCTCAATGCCATCCAGGCCGACATCATATATTTCAGTGACACACAGACGGACAACACACAGCTCAATGACACACAGATCGACAGCACATAGTTCGCTGACACACAAACCGACAACACACAGCTCGGTGACACAAAGACCGATAGCACACAACCTGGTGACACACACACTGACAGCACACAGCTCAGAGACACACAGTCCGACAGCACATGGCTCGGTGATACACAAGCCGAGAACACAAAGCTCGGTGACACATAGTCAGACAGCACAGAGCTCGGTGACACACAGACCGAGAGCTCACAGCTTAGTGACACACAAACCGACCGCATACCGGTTGGTTAGACACCGACATACAGCACACAGCTCGGTGATACACAGACCGACGGCACACACCACGGTGACACACAGACCGACAGCACAGAGCTCGTTCCCACGCAGACTGACAGCACAAAGCTCGTTCACACACAGATCGACGGCACACAGCTCGGTGACACACAGACCGACAGAACACAGCTCGGTAACGCACAGACTGACAGCACACAGCTCGTTCAAACACAGATCGACGGCACACAGCTCGGTGACACACAGACCGACAGAATATAGCTCGGTAACGCACAGACAAACAACACACAGCTCCGTAACACAGGCAGCGCACAGCTCAGACACACAGTCACTTAAAAGTGACCTACAGACCGACCGCACTCTGGTTGGCAACACACAGACCGACAGCACACAGCTCAATGACACACATACCGACAGCACACAGCTCGGACCGGCACATACCGACAGCACACAGCTCGGTCCCTCACAGACCGACAGCATAGAGCTGGGTCACGCACGCACCAACTTCACACAGCTCCGTGACACACAAACCGACACCACACAACGCAATGACACACAGTCCGACAGCACACAGCTCAATGACACAAAGACCGACAGCACACAGATCAGTGACAAACACACCGACAGCTCACAGTTCAAAGACACACAGACCAAAATCAAACAGCTTAATTACGCACAGACCGACAGAACACTGCTCAGTGACACGGAGACCGACAGAACACAGCTCAGTGACATACAGAACAGTATCTTCCAACACAGTGACATACAGACTGACATCGCACAGCTCGGTGAGACACAGAAAGACAGCTCACACCTCGGTTACACACAGACCAACAGCACACAGTTCGGTGACGCACAGACCGAAAGCACACAGCTCGGTGACACGCACTTATCGACAGTCCACAGTTTTGTAACACACACCGAGAGCACGCAGCTCGGAGACACATAACCCGACTGCACACAGCTCGGTGACACATATACCGACAGCACAAAGCTCGGTGAAACACAAATCGACAACACGCAGCTGAGTGAGACACAGACCAGCAGCATGTAGTTTGATGACCGACAGCACGCAGTTAAGTAACACACATACTGACGGCACAAAACTCGGTGACACACAGACCGACAGCAAACATTACCGTGTCAGACAGACCGACAGCGCACAGCTCGGTGACACACAGACCGACAGCACACAGCTCGGTGGCGCCCAGACTGACAGTACACAGCTCGGTGACGCACAGACTGACAGCACACAGATCGTTCACACGCAGAACGACAGCACACAGCTCGGTGCCACACATACCGATAGCGCACAGCTTGTTGACACACAGACCGACCGCATACCGGTTGGTGAGACACGGACAGACAGCAAACAGCTCGTGACACACATACCATCAGAACGCAGCTCGGTAACGCACAGACCGACAGCACACAGCTTGGTGACTCACAGACTGACAGCACACAGCTCAGTGACATACAAACCGACAGCACACATTGCGGTGAGACACAGACCAACAGCACACAGCTCGGTGACACACAGACCGACAGCACACAGCTCGTTTACTCGCAGATCGACGGCACACAGCTTGGTGACTCACAGACTGACAGCACACAGCTCAGTGACATACAAACCGACAGCGCACATTTCGGTGAGACACAGACCGACAGCACACAGCTCAGTGACACATAGACCGACAGCATGCATCTGATTGACACACATCCCGACAGAACACAGTTCTGTAACATATATTGACAACACACATCTCCTTGACACACAAACCCACAGCACACATTTCGGTGACACACAGACCGACAGCACAAATCTCGGTGAAACACATACCGACAGCACACAGCTCGAAGAAACACAGGCCGGCAGCACACAGTACAGTGATACGCAGTCCGACAGCACACAGCTCGATGACACACAGACCGACGACAGCTCGGTGACACGCAGGCCGACAGCACACAGTTCAAGGACACACACACCGACAGCACACATCTCATCGACACACAGACCCACAGCACACCGATCGGTGAGACGCAGGCAGACACAACACAGCTCGGTAACACACAGACCGACAGCACACTGCTCGGTGAAACGCAAACCAACAGCAAACGGCTCAGTGATACACAGACCGGCAACAAACAGCTGTGATACACAGAATGACAGCACACAGCTCGTTCACACGCAGATCGACAGCACACAGCTCGGTGACACACAGACCGACAGAACACAGCTCGGTAACGCACAGACAAACAACACACCGCTCCGTAACACAGGCAGCACACAACTCAGACACAAAGTCACTTAAAAGTGACCTACAGACCGACCGCACTCTGGTCGGCAACACACAGACCGACAGCACACAGCTCAATGACACACATACCGATAGCACACAGCTCGGACCGGCACATACCGACAGCCCACAGCTCGGTCCCTCACAGACCGACAGCATAGAGCTCGGTCACACACGCACCAACATCGCACAGCTCAGTGACACACAGACCGACAGCACACAGCTCGGTCCCGCAGAGTCAGAGAGATCACAGCTAATTAACGCACAGACCGACAGCTCACGTTCAGTAAGACACAGACCGATGGCTCACAGCTCGGTAAAACACAGACAGCACAGAGCTCGGTGACACACAAACCGACAATACACAGCTCGGTGACACACATACCGACAACACACATCTCAATAACACGCATACCGACAGCTCACAGCTCGCTGGTACACAGACAGACAACACACAGCTCAGTGATACACGGACCGACAGCACACTGCTCGTTGACACGCAGGTCGACAGCACACAGCTTAATGAAACACAGACCGACAGCACACAGCACGGTGATACATAGACCGAGAGCGCACAACTTAGTGACCTACAGACCGACCGCACTCTGGTCGGCAACACACAGACCGACAGCACACAGCTCAATGACACGCATAACGACAACACACATCTCGGACCGGCACATACCGACAGCACACAGCTCGGTCCCGCAGTGTCAGAGAGCTCACAGCTAATTAACGCACAGACCGACAGCTCACGTTCGGTAAGACACAGACCGATAGCTCACAGCTCGGTAAAACACAGACAGCACAGAGCTCGGTGACACACAAACCGACAATACACAGCTCGGTGACACACATACCGACAACAAACATCTCAGTAACACGCATAGCGACAGCTCACAGCTCGGTGACACACAGACAACACACATATCGGTGACACACCGACTTACAACACACATATCAATAACACACATACAGGCAACACACAGCTCGCTGGTACACAGACAGACAGCACACAGCTCAGTGATACACCGACCGACAGCATACAGCTCAGTGACGCACAGACAAACAACACTCAGCTTTGTGAAGCACAAAACGACAGCACACTTCTCGGTAACACACAAATTCAGTGCACGCAGCTCAGTGTCACATAGACCGACAGCACACAACTCAAAGACACACAGGCCCCCAGCACGCAGCCCGGTGACACACATATTGACCGCACGCAGCTCGGTGATACACACATCGACAACACACAGAACAGTAACACACACATCTACAACACACGGCACAGTAGCACACCAACCGATATCTCACAGCTCGGTGACACAAAAGATTGACCGCACATAGCTAGGTGACACACAGACTGAAGCCCACAGCTCGGTGACACACAAACAAACATCACACAGCGCAGTGGCACATATACCGATAGAACACAGCCCGGTGACACACAGACCGACAGCAGACAGATCATTGACACCCAGACCGAGAGCACACAGCTCGGTGACACAAAGACTGACAGCTCACAGCTTGGTGACACAGAGACCGACAGCACACAGCTCTGTGATACACAGACCAACAGGACGCAGTTCGGTGGCACATATACCGACTTCACACAGCTCGGTGACACACAGACCGCACACTGCTTGCTTACGCACAAATCAAAAGCACACAGCTTAGTGACAGGCAGACCCACAGCACACAGCTCGGTGACACACAGACCGAGAGCGCACAACTTAGTGACTTACACACCGACCGCACTCTGGTCGGCAACACACAGACCGACAGCACACAGCTCAATGACACACATACCGACAGCACACAGCTCGGACCGGAACATACCGACAGCACACAGCTCGGTCCCTCACAGACCGACAGCATACAGCTCGGTCACACACGTACCAACAGCACACAGCTCAGTAACACACAGACCGACAGCCCACAGCTCAATGACACACATACCGACAGCACACAGCTCGGACCGGCACATACCGACAGCACACAGCTCGGTCCCTCACAGACCGACAGCATACAGCTCGGTCACACACGCACCAACAGCACACAGCTCAGTAACACACAGACCGACAGCCCACAGCTCAATGACACACATACCGACAGCACACAGCTCGGACCGGCACAGACCGACAGCACACAGCTCGGTGACACAGAGCGCGACAGCACACAGCTCGGTGACACAGAGCGCGACAGCACACAGCTCGGTCCCTCACAGACCGACAGCACACAGCTCGGTCCCTCACAGACCGACAGCATACAGCTCGGTCACACACGCACCAACAGCAGAAAGCTCAGTGACACACAGATTGACAACACACAGCTCGGTCCCGCAGAGTCAGAGAGCTCACAGCTAATTAACGCACAGACCGACAGCTCACGCTCAGTAAAACACAGACCGACAGCTCACGTTCAGTAAGACACAGACCGATAGCTCACAGCTCGATAAAACAGACAGCACAGAGCTCGGTGACACACAAACCGACAATACACAGCTCGGTGACACACTAACCGACAACACACATCTCAGTAACACGCTTACCGACAGCACACAGCTCGGTCGCGCAGTGTCAGAGAGCTCACAGCTAATTAACGCACAGACCGACAGCTCACGTTCAGTAAGACACAGACCGATAGCTCACAGCTCGGTAAAACACAGACCGCACAGAGCTCGGTGACACACAAACCGACAATACACAGCTCGGTGACACACATACCGACAACAAACATCTCAGTAACACGCATACCGACAGCTCACAGCTCGGTGACACACAGACAACACACATATCGGTGACACACCGACTTACAACACACATATCAATAACACACATACAGGCAACACACAGCTCGCTGGTACACAGACAGACAGCACACAGCTCAGTGATACACCGACCGACAGCATACAGCTCAGTGACGCACAGACAAACAACACTCAGCTTTGTGAGGCACAAAACGACAGCACACTTCTCGGTAACACACAAATTCAGTGCACGCAGCTCAGTGTCACATAGACCGACAGCACACAACACAAAGACACACAGGCCCCCAGCACGCAGCCCGGTGACACACATATTGACCGCACGCAGCTCGGTGATACACACATCGACAACACACAGAACAGTAACACACACATCTACAACACACGGCACAGTAGCACACCAACCGATATCTCACAGCTCGGTGACACAAAAGATTGACCGCACATAGCTAGGTGACACACAGACTGAAGCCCACAGCTCGGTGACACACAAACAAACATCACACAGCGCAGTGGCACATATACCGATAGAACACAGCCCGGTGACACACAGACCGACAGCAGACAGATCATTGACACCCAGACCGAGAGCACACAGCTCGGTGACACAAAGACTGACAGCTCACAGCTTGGTGACACAGAGACCGACAGCACACAGCTCTGTGATACACAGACCAACAGGACGCAGTTCGGTGGCACATATACCGACTTCACACAGCTCGGTGACACACAGACCGCACACTGCTTGCTTACGCACAAATCAAAAGCGCACAACTTAGTGAATTACACACCGACCGCACTCTGGTCGGCAACACACAGACCGACAGCACACAGCTCAATGGCACACATACCGACAGCACACAGCTCGGACCGGCACATACCGACAGCACACAGCTCGGTCCCTCACAGACCGACAGCATACAGCTCGGTCACACACGCACCAACAGCACACAGCTCAGTAACACACAGACCGACAGCCCACAGCTCAATGACACACATACCGACAGCACACAGCTCGGACCGGCACAGACCGACAGCACACAGCTCGGTGACACAGAGCGCGACAGCACACAGCTCGGTGACACAGAGCGCGACAGCACACAGCTCGGTCCCTCACAGACCGACAGCACACAGCTCGGTCCCTCACAGACCGACAGCATACAGCTCGGTCACACACGCACCAACAGCAGAAAGCTCAGTGACACACAGATTGACAACACACAGCTCGGTCCCGCAGAGTCAGAGAGCTCACAGCTAATTAACGCACAGACCGACAGCTCACGTTCAGTAAGACACAGACCGATAGCTCACAGCTCGATAAAACAGACAGCACAGAGCTCGGTGACACACTAACCGACAACACACATCTCAGTAACACGCTTACCGACAGCTCACAGCTCGGTGACTCACAGACAACACCCAGCTCGGTGACACACCAGCTCGGTGACTTACAACACACATCTCAATAACACACATACCGGCAACACACAGCTCGCTGGTACACAGACAGACAGCACACAGCTCAGAGATACACCGACCGACAGCACACAGCTCAGTGACGCACAAACCAACAACACTCAGCTTTGTGAGGCACAAAACTACAGCACACTTCTCGGTGACACACAAACCCAGTGCACACTGCGCTCGGTGAAACACAGGCCGACAAAACACAGCTCGGTGACACACAGACTGACAGCTCACTGCTCGGTGACACACAAACAGACAGCACACAGCTCTTTGACACACAGAACGACAGCACACAGGTCGTTGACGCACAAACCGACAGCACGCAGCTCGGGGGCAAACAGACCGACGGCACTTATCTCGGGGGCCCACAGACCAACAGCAGACAGCTCAGTGACACATAGACTGACAGCAAGTAGTTCCTTGCCAGGTAGACCGACAGCACATAGCTCGTTGACAAACAGACCAACAGCACACATCTCCGTAGCAGACAGATTAACAGCGCACAACTCGGTGAAACACAGGCCGACAACACACATCTTAATGCCACACAGACCTACCGCATACAGCTCTGTGACACACTGACCGACCGAACCATCTCAGTGGCACATAGACCAACAGCACACATCTCATTGACACACAGACCGACAGCACACATCTCATTGACACAGAGCCCGACAGCACATAGCTTAGCGACACACAAACCGACAATACACAGCTCGGTGACACACATACCGACAACACACATCTCAGTAACACGCATACCGACAGCTCACAGCTCGGTGACTCACAGACAACACCCAGCTCGGTGACACACCGACTTACAACACAAATCTCAATAACACACATACAGGCAACACACAGCTCGCTGGTACACAGACAGACATCACACAGCTCAGTGATACACGGACCGACAGCACATAGCTCAGTGACGCACAGACCAACAACACTCAGCTTTGTGAGGCACAAAACGACAGCACACTTCTCGGTGACACACAAACCCAGTGCACACTGTGCTCGGTGAAACACAGGCCGACAAAACACAGCTCGGTGACACACAGACTGACAGCTCACTGCTCGCTGACACACAGACAGACAACACACAGCTCTTTGACACACAGAACGACAGCACACAGGTCGTTGACGCTCAAACCGACAGCACGCAGCTCGGGGGCACACAGACCGACAGCACACAGCTCTTTGACACACAGAACGACAGCACACAGGTCGTTGACGCACAAACCGACAGCACGCAGTCGGGGGCACACAGACCGACTGCACTTATCTCGGGGGCCCACAGACCAACAGCAGACAGCTCAGTGACACATAGACTGACAGCAAGTAGTTCCTTGCCAGGTAGACCGACAGCACATAGCTCGTTGACAAACAGACCAACAGCACACATCTCCGTAGCAGACAGATTATCAGCGCACAACTCTGTGAAACACAGGCCGACAACACACATCTTAATGCCACACAGACCGACCGCATACAGCTCTGTGACACACTGACCGACAGAACCATCTCAGTGACACATAGACCAACAGCACACAGCTCGGTGACACACAGACCGACAGCACATAGCTCGGTGACACGCAGACCGACAACACACAGCTCAATGCCATACAGGCCGACATCACAGAGTTTAATAACACACAGATCGACACAACACAGCTCAGTGACGCACAGACCAACAGCACGTAGTTTAGTGACACATAGACTTACAGCACACAGCTGAGTGACACACAGACCGATAGCGCACATCCCAGTGACACACAGACCGACAACACACAGCTCAATGACACACAGATCGACAGCACGCAGCTCAGTGACACACATACTGACAGCACAAAGCCCGTTGACACACAGACCGACAGCACACATCTCCGTAGCAGACAGACCGACAGCGCACAGCTCGGTGACACACAGAATGACAGCACACTGCTCGGTGACACACAAACCGACAGCACACAGTTCGGTGACACACAGACCGACAGCGCACAGCTCGGTGACACGTAAGCTGACTGCACACAGATTATTGACACACAGATTAGTGACACACAGATTAGTGACACTCAGATTAGTGACTCACAGACCGACAGCTCAAAGCTCGGTAACACACAGACCAAGAGCACACAGCTTAATTACGAACATACCGACAACACACAGCACAGTGACACACAGACCGAGAGTACGCAACACAGTGAAACACATACCGACAGAACACTACACAGTGACACGGACACCGACAGAAAACCACTCAGTGACGCACATACCGAGCGAAAAGAGATCAGCGACACACAGACCGACAACACGGAGCTCAATGATACACAGACTCCTAGCACACAGCTCGTTGAGACACAGACCGACAGCACGCACCTCGGTGACACGCAGACCGACAGCACCATCTCAGTGACACATGAGCCGACAGCACATACCTCACTGACACACAGACCGACAGCACACAGCTCGGTGACACGTAAGCTGACTGCACACAGATTACTGACACACAGATTAGTGACACACAGATTAGTGACACACAGATTAGTGACACTCAGATTAGTGACACACAGACCAACAACACACAGCTCCATGACTCACAGACCGACAGTTCAAAGCTCGGTAACACATAAACCAAGAGCACACAGCTTAATTACGAACATACCGACAACACACAACACAGTGACACACAGACCGAGAGTACGCAGCTCAGTGACACACCCCGGCGGTGCCCAGTTCGGAGACACCCACCCTGAAAGCACACACCTCGGTGACACACTTACCACCAGCACACAGCTCGGTGACACACAGGCCGTCGGCACACATCTCGGTGACACAGACCGACAGCAGACAGTTTAATGACACAAAAACCGACAGGACACAGGTTAGTTACGCAGAGACCGACATCACACAGCTTGGCGACACACAGACCGACATCACACAGCTCGGTGACACAAAGACCGATAGCACACAACCTGGTGACACACACACTGACAGCACACACCTCGGTGACACACTTACCACCAGCACACAGCTCGGTGACACACAGGCCGTCGGCACACATCTCGGTGACACAGACCGACAGCAGACAGTTTAATGACACAAAAACCGACAGGACACAGGTTAGTTACGCAGAGACCGACATCACACAGCTTGGTGACACACAGACCGACATCACACAGCTCGGTGACACAAAGACCGATAGCACACAACCTGGTGACACACACACTGACAGCACACAGCTCAGAGACACACAGTCCGGGAGCACATAGCTCGGTGACACACAGTCCGACAGCACATAGCTCGGTGACACACAAGCCGACAGCACACAGCTCGGTGACACACAGTCAGACAGCACATAGCTCGGTGACACACCAGCCGACAGCACACAGCTCAGAGACACACAGGCCAACAGTACACTGCTACGTGACACACAAATCGACAGTAAATGGCTCAGTGATACACAGACCGACAGCATATAGCTCAGTGACGCATAGAACGACAGCACACAGCTCGATGACACAAAGACGAACAGCACTTGGATCAATGACACACAGACCGACAGCACGCAGCTCAGTGACACTCAGACCGCCAGTATATAGCTCAGCAACACAAAGTCCGACAACACACATCTGTGTGATACACTAACAGACAGCACGCAGTTCAGTGACATAATCAAACAGCACACAGCTCGGTAACTCACAGACTAACAGCACACAGCTCGGTAACACAGACGGCAGACAGCACACAGCTCGATGACACACAACCCCACTGCACACTACTCGGTGACACACGGACCGACAGCACACAGTACAGTGATACACAGTCCGATAGCACCCAGCTCGGTGATACGCAGACCAACAGAACACAGCTCGGCAATACACAGACCGACAGCATACTGCTCGGTGACACGCAAACCGACAGCACACAGCTCAGTGACACACAGTCTGACAGTTCACAGCTCGGTGACACACAGTCCGCAGCATACAGCTCGGTGACTAACATCCCGACAACACCCATCCCGGTGAAACACAGTCCGACAGCACACAGCTTGGTGACACACAGTCCGACAGCACACAGCTCGATGACACACAGCCCCACTGCACACTACTCGGTAACACACGGACCGACAGCACACAATACAGTGATACACAGTCCGACAGCACACAGCTCGTTGACACGCAGACCGACAGCACACTGCTCGGTGACACGCAAACCGACAGCACACAGCTCCGTGACACGCAGGCCGACAGCACACAGTCCAAGGACACACACACCGACAGCACACATCTCATCGACGCACTGACCCACAGCACACCGGTCGGTGAGACACAGGCAGACACCACACAGCTCGGTAACACACAGACCAGCAGAACACAGCTCGGTAATACACAGACCGACAGCATACTGCTCGGTGACACGCAAACCGACAGCACACAGCTCAGTGATACACAGTCCGACAACACACAGCTGTGATACACAGACTGACAGCACACAGCTCGGTGGCGCCCAGACTGACAGTACACAGCTCGGTGACGCACAGACTGACAGCACACAGATCGTTCACACGCAGAACGACAGCACACAGCTCGGTGCCACACATACCGAGAGCGCACAGCTTATTGACACACAGACCGACCGCATACCGGTTGGTGAGATACGGACAGACAGCACACAGCTCGTGACACACATACCATCAGAACGCAGCTCGGTAACGCACAGACCGACAGCACACAGCTTGGTGACTCACAGACTGACAGCACACAACTCAGTGACATACAAACCGACAGCACACATTTCGGTGAGACACAGACCGACAGCACACAGCTCGGTGACACACAGACCGACAGCACACAGCTCGTTTACTCGCAGATCGACGGCACACAGCTTGGTGACTCACAGACTGACAGCACACAGCTCAGTGACACATAGACCGACAGCACGCATCTGATTGACACACATCCCGACAGAACACAGTTCTGTAACATATATTGACAACACACATCTCCTTGACACACAAACCGACAGCGCACATTTCGGTGAGAACCCAACCGATAGCACACAACCTGGTGATGCACAGTCCGACAGCACACAGATCAGTGTCACACAGACCGACAGCATACTGTTCAGTGACACACAGACCGACAGCATAAAAGTCAGTGTCACAAACCGACACAGACAGCTCGGTGACATGCAGTTTCAGAGCACACAGCTCAGTGATACACAAACCGACAGCACCCAGCTCGGTGACCCACAGACAGACAACGCGCAGGTCGGTAACACAAAGACTAAGAGCACACATTATCAGCGACAGAGAGACTGACAGCACACAGCTCAGTAACACACAGATTAAGAGCACACAACTCGGTAACACACAGACCAACAACACGCAGTTCGGTAACACAGGCAGTACACAGTTCAGCGACAGACAGACCGACTGCACACAGCTCGATGGCACATAGACAAACACCATGCAGCTCGGCAACACACAGCCCAATAGCATACAGCTCGGTAACACAGACAGCATACAGCGCAGAGACACACAGACCGACAGCAAGCAGCTCGGTGACTCGCAAACCAACAGCACACAGCTCAATGACACACCGACCGCCAGCACAAATCTCGGTGAAACACATACCGACAGCACACAGCTCGAAGAAACACAGGCCGGCAGCACACAGTACAGTGATACGCACTCCGACAGCACACAGCTCGATGACACACAGACCGACGACAGCTCGGTGACACGCAGGCCGACAGCACACAGTTCAAGGACACACACACCGACAGCACACATCTCATCGACACACAGACCCACTGCACACCGATCGATGAGACACAGGCAGACACAACACAGCTCGGTAACACACAGACCGACAGCACACTGCTCGGTGACACGCAAACCAACAGCAAACGGCTCAGTGATACACAGACCGGCAACAAACAGCTGTGATACACAGAATGACAGCACACAGCTCCTTCACACGCAGATCGACAGCACACAGCTCGGTGACACACAGACCGACAGAACACAGCTCGGTAACGCACAGACAAACAACACACCGCTCCGTAACACAGACAGCACACAACTCAGACACACAGTCACTTAAAAGTGACCTACAGACCGACCGCACTCTGGTCGGCAACACACAGACCGACAGCACACAGCTCAATGGCACACATACCGATAGCACACAGCTCGAACGGGCACATACCGACAGCCCACAGCTCGGTCCCTCACAGACCGACAGCATAGAGCTCGGTCACACACGCACCAACATCACACAGCTCAGTGACACACAGACCGACAGCACACAGCTCGGTCCCGCAGAGTCAGAGAGATCACAGCTAATTAACGCACAGACCGACAGCTCACGTTCAGTAAGACACAGACCGATAGCTCACAGCTCGGTAAAACACAGACAGCACAGAGTTCGGTGACACACAAACCGACAATACACAGCTCGGTGACACACATACCGACAACACACATCTCAATAACACGCATACCGACAGCTCACAGCTCGCTGGTACACAGACAGACAACACACAGCTCAGTGATACATGGACCGACAGCACACAGCTCAGTGACGCACAGACAAACAACACTCAGCTTTGTGAGGCACAAAACGACAGCACACTTCTCGGTGACGCACAAAACCAGTGCACACAGCTCAGTGTCGCATAGACCGACAGCACACAACTCAAAGACACACAGGCCTCCAGCACACAGCTCGGTGACACACATATTGATCGCACACAGCTCGGTGATACACACATCGACAACACACAGAACAGTAACACACACATCCACAACACACGGCACAGTAGCACACAAACCGATATCTCACAGCTCGATGACACATAAGACTGACCGCACATAGCTAGGTGACACACAAACCGACATCATACAGCGCAGTGGCACACATACCGACACCACACAGCGCAGTGGCACACATACCGACAGAACACAGCCCGGTGACACACATACCGACAGCAGACAAATCATTGACACCCAGACCGAGAGCACGCAGCTCGGTGACACAAAGACTGACAGCACACAGCTCGGTGACACAGAGACCGACAGCACACAGCTCTGTGATACACAGACCAACAGCACGCAGCTCAGTGGCACATATACCGACTTCACACAGCTCGGTGACACACAGACCGCACACCGCTCGCTTACGCACAAACCAAAAGCACACAGCTCAGTGACAGGCAGACCCACAGCACACAGCTGGGTGACAAACAGCTGGGTGACATACAGACCCACAACATACCGGTCGGTGAGACACAGGCAGACACAACACAGCTCGGTAACACAGAGACCGACAGCAAACGGCTCAGTGATACACAGACCGGCAACAAACAGCTGTGATACACAGAATGACAGCACACAGCTCGTTCACACGCAGATCGACAGCACACAGCTCGGTGACACACAGACCGAGAGCTCACAGCTTAGTGACACACAGACCGACCGCATACCGGTTGGTTAGACACCGACATACAGCACACAGCTCGGTGATACACAGACCGACAGCACACACCACGGTGACACACAGACCGACAGCACACAGCTCGTTCCCACGCAGATCGACAGCACACAGCTCGGTGACACACAGACCGACAGCACACAGCTCGGTCCCGTAGAGTCGGAGAGATCACAGCTAATTAACGCACAGACCGACAGCTCACGTTCAGTAAGACACAGACCGATAGCTCACAGTTCGGTAAAACACAGACAGCACAGAGCTCGGTGACACACAACCCGACAATACACAGCTCGGTGACACACATACCGACAACACACATCTCAATAACACGCATACGACAGCTCACAGCTCGCTGGTACACAGACAGACACATCTCAGTGGTACACGGGCCGACAGCACACAGCTCAGTGACGCACAGACAAACAACACTCAGCTTTGGGAGGCACAAAACGACAGCACACTTCTCGGTGACACACTAACCCAGTGCACACAGCTCAGTGTCACATAGACCGACAGCACACAACTCAAAGACACACAGGCCTCCAGCACACAGCTCGGTGACACACATATTGATCGCACACAGCTCGGTGATACACACATCGACAACACACAGAACAATAACACACACATCCACAACACACGGCACAGTAGCAAACAAACCGATGTCTCACAGCTCGGTGACACATAAGACTGACCGCACATAGCTAGGTGACACACAGACTGAAGCACACAGCTCGGTGACACACAGACCGACAGCAAACATTACCGTGTCAGACAGACCGACAGCGCACAGCTCGGTGACACACAGACCGACAGCACACATCTCGGTGACACACAGACCGCACACTGCTCGCTTACGCACAAACCAAAAGCACACAGCTCAGTGACAGGCATACCCACAGCACACAGCTGGGTGACACACAGCTGGGTGACACACAGACCCACAACATACCGGTCGGTGAGAGACAGGCAGACACAACACAGCTCGGTAACACACAGACCAACAGCACACAGCTCGGTGATACACAGACCGACAGCACACAGCTCGTTCACACGCAGATCGTCGGCACACAGCTCAGTGACACACAGACCGACAGCACACAGCTCGGTGACGCACAGACTGACAGCACACAGCTCGTTCACACGCAGATCGTCGGCACACAGCTCAGTGACACACAGACCGACAGCACACAGCTCGGTGACGCACAGACCGACAGCACACAGCTCAGTGACACACAGACCGACAACACGCATCTCATTGACACACAACCCGACAGAACACAGTTCTGTAACATATATTGACAACACACATCTCCTTGACACACAAACCGACAGCGCACATTTCGGTGAGAACCCGACCGTTAGCACACAACCTGGTGATGCACAGTCCGACAGCACACAGATCAGTGTCACACAGACCGACAGCATACTGTTCAGTGACACACAGACCGACAGCATAAAAGTCAGTGTCACCAACCGACACAGACAACTCGGTGACACGCAGTTTCAGAGCACACAGCTTAGTGATACACAAACCGACAGCACCCAGCTCGGTGACCCACAGACAGACAACGCGCAAGTCGGTAACACAAAGACTAAGAGCACACATTATCAGCGACAGAGAGACTGACAGCACACAGCTCAGTAACACACAGATTAAGAGCACACAACTCGGTAACACACAACCAACAACACGCAGCTCGGTAACACAGGCAGTACACAGTTCAGCGACACACCGACCGACAGCACACAGCTCGATGGCACATAGACAAACACCATGCAGCTCGGCAACACACAGCCCAATAGCATACAGCTCGGTAACACAGACAGCATACAGCGCAGAGACACACAGACCGACAGCAAGCAGCTCGGTGACTCGCAAACCAACAGCACACAGCTCAATGACACACAGACCGCCAGCACAAATCTCGGTGAAACACATACCGACAGCACACAGCTCGAAGAAACACAGGCCGGCAGCATACAGTACAGTGATACGCAGTCCGACAGCTCACAGCTCGATGACACACAGACCGACGACAGCTCGGTGACACGCAGGCCGACAGCACACAGTTCAAGGACACACACACCGACAGCACACATCTCATCGACACACAGACCCACAGCACACCGATCGGTGAAACACAGGCAGACACAACACAGCTCGGTAACACACAGACCGACAGCACACTGCTCGGTGACACGCAAACCGACAGCAAACGGCTCAGTGATACACAGACCGGCAACAAACAGCGGTGATACACAGAATGACAGCACACAGCTCGTTCACACGCAGATCGACAGCACACAGCTCGGTGACACACAGACCGAGAGCTCACAGCTTAGTGACACACAGACCGACCGCATACCGGTTGGTTAGACACCGACATACAGCACACAGCTCGGTGATACACAGACCGACAGCACACACCACGGTGACACACAGACCGACAGCACACAGCTCGTTCCCACGCAGATCGACAGCACACAGCTCGGTGACACACAGACCGACAGAACACAGCTCGGTAACGCACAGACAAACAACACACCGCTCCGTAACACAGGCAGCACACAACTCAGACACACAGTCACTTAAAAGTGACCTACAGACCGACCGCACTCTGGTCGACAACACACTGACCGACAGCACACAGCTCAATGACACACATACCGACAGCACACAGCTCGGACCGGCACATACCGACAGCACACAGCTCGGTCCCTCACAGACCGACAGCATAGAGCTCGGTCACAAACGCACCATCACACAGCTCAGTGACACACAGACCGACAGCACACAGCTCGGTCCCGCAGAGTCTGAGAGATCACAGCTAATTAACGCACAGACCGACAGCTCACGTTCAGTAAGACACAGACCGATAGCTCACAGCTCGGTAAAACACAGACAGCTCAGAGCTCGGTGACACACAAACCGACAATACACAGCTCGGTGACACACATACCGACAACACACATCTCAATAACACGCATACCGACAGCTCACAGCTCGCTGGTACACAGACAGCCAACACACAGCTCAGTGATATACGGACCGACAGCACACAGCTCAGTGACGCACAGACAAACAACACTCAGCTTTGTGAGGCACAAAACGACAGCACACTTGTCGGTGACACACAAACCCAGTGCACACAGCTCAGTGTCACATAGACCGATAGCACACAACTCAAAGACACACAGGCCTCCAGCACACAGCTCGGTGACACACATATTGATCGCACACAGCTCGGTGATACACACATCGACAACACACAGAACAGTAACACACAAATCCACAACACACGGCACAGTAGCACACAAACCGATATCTCACAGCTCGGTGACACATAAGACTGACCGCACATAGCTAGGTGACACACAGACTGAAGCACACAGCTCGGTGACACACAAACCGACACCACACAGCGCAGTGGCACACATACCAACAGAACACAGCCCGGTGACACACATACCGACAGCAGACAAATCATTGACACCCAGACCGAGAGCACACAGCTCGGTGACACAAAGACTGACAGCACACAGGTCGGTGGCACAGAGACCGACAGCACACAGCTCAGTGGCACATATACCGACTTCACACAGCTCGGTGACACACAGACCGCACACTGCTCGCTTACGCACAAACCAAAAGCACACAGCTCAGTGACAGGCATACCCACAGCACACAGCTGGGTGACACACAGCTGGGTGACACACAGACCCACAACATACCGGTCGGTGAGACACAGGCAGACACAACACAGCTCGGTAACACAGAGACCAACAGCACACAACTCGGTGATACACAGACCGACAGCACACAGCTCGGTGACACACAGACCGAGAGCGCACAACTTAGTGACCTACAGACCGACCGCACTCTGGTCGGCAACACACAGACCGACAGCACAGAGCTCAATGACACACATACCGACAACACACAGCTCGGACCGGCACATACCGACAGCACACAGCTCAGTGACACACAGACCGACAGCACACAGCTCGGTCCCGCAGTGTCAGAGAGCTCACAGCTAATTAACGCACAGACCGACAGCTCACGTTCAGTAAGACACAGACCGATAGCTCACAGCTCGGTAAAACACAGACAGCACAGAGCTCGTTGACACGCAAACCGAAAATACAAAGCTCGGTGACACACATACCGACAACAAACATCTCAGTAACACGCATACCGACAGCTCACAGCTCGGTGACACACAGACAACACACATCTCGGTGACACACCGACTTACAACACACATATCAGTAACACACATACCGGCAACACACAGCTCGCTGGTACACAGACAGACAGCACACAGCTCAGTGATACGAGGACCGACAGCACACAGCTCAGTGACACACCCCGGCGGCGCCCAGTTCGGAGATACCCACCCTGAAAGCACACAGCTCGGTGACACACGTACCACCAGCACACAGCTCGGTGACACACAGGCCGTCGGCGCACAGCTCGATGACACAGACCGACAGCACACAGTTTAATGACGCAAAAACCGACAGGACACAGGTTAGTTACGCACAGACCGACATCACACAGCTCGGTGACACACAACTCCAAAGATCACAGTTCTGTGACACACACCGACATCACACAGCGCGGTGAAACACAGACCGACTGCATAAATCTCGATGACACGCACACGGAAAACACACAGCTCGGTGAAACACAGATAGACCACACACAGCTCATTGAGACACAGAAAGACAGCGCGCAGCTCGGAGACAAACAGGCGGAGAGCACACAGCTCAGTGAGACGCAGACCAACTGAACACATCTCAGTGACACCAGGACCTACAGCACATTGCTCGGTGGCAGACTGACAGCACACAGCGCAGTGACACAGAGACCGCCAGCTTACAGCTAGGCGACACACAAACCGACAAAGCACAGCTCGGTGACACAGAGCCCGACAAAGCACAGCTCGGCGACACACAGACCGACAGCACACAGCTCAGTGACACACCCCGGTGGCGCCCAGTTCGGAGACACCCACCCTGAAAGCACACAGCTCGGTGACACTCCCCGGCGGCGCCCAGTTCGGAAACACCCACACTGAAAGCACACAGCTCGGTGACACACTTACCACCGGCACACAGCTCGGTGACACACAGGCCGTCGGCACACAGCCCGGTGACACAGACCGACAGCACACAATTTATTGACACAAAAACCGACAGGAAACAGGTTAGTTAGGCACAGACCGACATCACACAGCGCGGTAAAACACAGACCGACTCCATAAAGCTCGATGACACGCATACGGAAAACACACAGCTCGGTGAAACACAGATAGACAAACATGCAGCTCAGTGAGACACAGAAAGGCAACCTGCAGCTCGGAGACACACAGGCGGAGAGCACACAGCTCAGTGAGACGCAGACCAACTGAACACATCTCAGTGACACCCGGACCGACAGCACATAGCTCGGTGGCACACTGACAGCACACAGCGCAGTGACACAGAGATCGCCAGCTCACAGCTAGGCGACACACAAACCGAAAAAGCACAGCTCGGTGACACAGAGCCCGGCAGTACACAGCTCTCTGATACACACACCGACAGCTCACAGTTCAAAGATACACAGACCAAAAGCAAACAGCTTAATTAGGCAAAGACCGACAGAACACTGCTCAGTGACACACAGACCAATATCTTCCAACTCAGTGACATACAGACTGACATCGCACACCTCGGTGAGACACAGGAAGACATCTCACACCTCGGTGACACACAGACCAACAGCACACAGTTTTGTAACACACACCGAGAGCACGCAGCTCGGTGACACATAACCCGACTGCACACAGCTCAGTGAGACACAGACCGGCAGCATGTAGTTGGATGACCGACAGCACGCAGATAAGCAACACACATACTGACGGCACAAAGCTCGGTGACACAAAGACCAACAGTACACCGCTGGGTGACACGTAGATTGACTGCACACAGATTAGTGAAACACAGATTAGTGAAACACAGATTAGTGACACACAGATTAGTGACAAACAGACCGACAACACACAACTTAACTGCGCACAGAGCGACAGCACACTACTCAGTGACACACAAACCAACATCACACCCCTCAGTGACACAGACCGACAGCAGGCAGCTCGGTGAAACTCCGACCGACAGCACGCAGTTCAATGACACACAGAAAGACAACACAAAGCTCGTTAGCGCACAGACCGACAGCACACATGTCAGACAGACTGACAGCGCACAGCTCGGTGAAGCACAAGCCGACAGCACACAGCTCGCTGACACATTGACCGACAGCACACAGCTCGGTGATACGTAGACGGACAGCACACAGATTAGTGACACACAGATTAATGACACACGGATTAATGACACACAGATTAGTGACACATAAATTAGTGACCCACAGATTAGTGACCCACAGATTAGTGACCCACAGATTAGTGACACACAGTTTCATGACACACAGTTTAGTGAAACACAGACCGACGACACACATTTCCGTGAGCACACAGCTCGGGAACACACTGAAAGTCAGCACATAGTTCGGTGACACATAGACTGACGCACACAGATTAGCGACACACAGATTAGTGACACACAGATTAGTGACACACAGATTAGTACCACACAGACTAGCGACACTCAGATTTGTGACATACAGACCGACAACCCACAGCTCGGAGACACACTGACCGACAGAAGACAGCTCCGTGACACGGAGACCGACAACACGCAGCTGAGTGACACACAGACCGAAACCACATAGCTCGGTGACAGAGAGACCGACGGCACACAGCTCAGTGACAAACAGACCAACAGCACACAGCTGAGTGACACACAGACTGACAGGACGCAGATTCACACAGACCGACATCACATAACTCGGGGATAAATAGACCGACAGGGCAGAGCTCGGTGACACACAAACCAACAGAAAAGACAGTTTAGTGACACACAGACCGACAGCACACAGCTCAATGCCATACAGGCCGACATCACAGAGTTCGCCGACACACAGACCGACAGCACATATTTCGCTGACGCACAGACCAAGAGCACACAGCTAGGCGACACACAAACCGACAAAGCACAGCTCGGTGACACAGAGCCCGACAAAGCACAGCTCGGCGACACAGAGCCCGACAGCAAACAGCTCTCTGATACACAGACCGACACCACACAACTCAATGACACACAGTCCGACAGCACACAGCTCAGTGACACATAGACTGACAGCACACAGATCAGTGACACATAGACCGACAGCTCACAGTTCAAAGACACACAGACCAAAAGCAAACAGCTTAATTACGCACAGACCGACAGAACACTGCTCAGTGACACGGAGACCGACAGAACACAGCTCAGTGACACACAGACCAATATCTTCCAACTCAGTGACATACAGACTGACATCGCATACCTCGGTGAGACACAGAAAGACAGCTTACACTTCGGTTACACACAGACCAACAGCACACAGTTCGGTGACACACAGGCCGAAAACACACAGCTCGGTGACACGCACTTATCGACAGTCCACAGTTTTGTAACACACACCGAGAGCACGCAGCTCGGTGACACATAACCCGACTGCACACAGCTCAGTGACACACATACCGAAAACACATAGCTCGGTGACACAGAGACCGACGGCACGCAGCTTAGTGACACACAGACCAACAGCACACAACTGAGGGCCACACAGACCAACATCACACAGCTCAGTGTCATACAGGCCGACATCACAGAGCTCGGTGACACACAGGCCAACGGCACACAACTTAGTTGCACACAGGGCGTCAGCACACTGCTTAGTGACACACAGAACGACAACACACAGCTCGGTGACACACAGACTGACAGGACGGAGATTAGTGACACACAGACCGATATCACATAACTCGGGGATAAATAGACGGACAGGGGACAGTTCGGTTGCACACAGACCAACAGAACACAGCTTAGTGACACACAGACTAACAGCACACAGCTCAATGCCATACAAGCCGACATCACAGAGCTCGGTGAAACACAGGCCGACATCACAGAGCTCGGTGCCACACAGACCAACAGCACACAACTTAGTAACGCACAGGACGACAGTACACTGCTCAATGACACACAGAACGACAACACACAGTTCGGTTCACACGTAGACTGACAACACACAGATTAGTGACACACATATTAGTGACACAAAGATTAGTGACACACAGATTAGTGACACATGGATTAGTGACACACAGATTAGTGACACATAGATTAGCGACACACATATTTGTGACACGCAGACCGACAACACACAGCTCGGTGACAAACAGACCAACAGCACACAGCTGAGTGCCACAAAGACCAACATCACACAGCTCAGTGTCAAACAGGCCGACATTCCAGAGCTCGGTGACACACAGGCCACACAAGCACACAACTTAGTAAAGCGCAGGGCGACAGCACACTGCTCAGTGACACACAGAGCGACAACACACTGCTCAGTGACACACAGAGCGACAACACACTGCTCAGTGACACACAGAGCGACAACACACAGCTCGGTGACACACAGACCAACAGCACACAGGTCAATGCCATCCAGACCGACATCAGAGAGTTTGCTGACACACAGACCGACAGCACATATTTCGCTGACACACAGACCAACAGCACACAGCACGTTGATACACAGACCAACAGCACACAGCTCGGTGACACACAAACCAACAGCACACAGCTCGGTGATACACAGACCAACAGCACACAGCTCGATGGCACACAGACCCACAGCACACAGTTCAGTGACACACAAACCAACAGCGATAGCTCAGTGAAACACAGACCGACAACACACCGCTCGGTGACACACAGACCAACACCAAACAGCTCAATGCAACACGGACCGACCGTGCACGGCTCGGTGACACACAGACCGACCGCACCATCTCGGTGACACGTAGACTGACATCACATAGATTAGCGACACACAGATTAGAGACACACAGACAGACAACACACAGCTCGGTGACACACAGGCCGACATCAGAGAGCTCGGTGACACACAGACCAACGGCACGCAATTTAGTAACGCACAGGACGACAGCACACTGCTCAATGACACACAGAACGACAACACACAGCTCGGTCACACACAGACGGACAACACACAGCTCAATAACACACAGATCGGCCGCACATAGTCCGCTGACACACAAACCGACAACACACAGCTCGGTGACACAAAGACCGATAGCACACAACCTGGTGACACACACACTGACAGCACACAGCTCAGAGACACACAGTCCGACAGCACATAGCCCGGTGACACACAAGCCGATAACACACAGCTCGGTGACACACAGTCCGACAGCACATAGCTCGGTGACACACAAGCCGACAGCACACAGCTCGGTAACACACAGTCAGACAGCACACAGCTCGGTGACACACATACCGACAGTGCACAGCTTGCTAACAAACAGACCAACAGCACACAGCTCGATAACAAAGGCCGCACACAGCTCAGAGACACACAGGCCGACAGTACACTGCTACGTGACACACAAACCGACATTAAATGGCTCAGTGATACACAGACCGACAGCATATAGCTCAGTGACGCATAGAACGACAGCACACAGCTCGATGACACAAAGACGAACGGCACTTGGATCAATGACACACAGACCGACAGCACGCAGCTCAGTGACACTCAGACCGCCAGCATATAGCTCAGGGACACAAAGTCCGACAACACACATCTGTGTGATACACTAACCGACAGCACGCAGTTCAGTGACATAAACAAACAGCACACAGCTCTGTAACTCACAGACTAACAGCACACAGCTCGGTAAAACAGACAACAGACCGACAGCATATAGTTCA
The DNA here is from genome assembly GCA_964019135.1 of Arenicola marina. Taxonomy (NCBI): domain Eukaryota; kingdom Metazoa; phylum Annelida; class Polychaeta; family Arenicolidae; genus Arenicola; species Arenicola marina. The sequence continues at coordinate 21,416,141 of OZ025253.1, forward strand.
GTGACACGAAGAACGACAGTATACAGCTCGATGACACACAGGCGGACTGCACCCGGTTTAGTGATATGCAGAACGACAGCATATAGCTCAGTGACACATAAACTGATAGCACACAGCTCGGTGACACACAGTCCGACAGCACACAGCTCGGTGATACACATACCGACAGCACACAGTACAGTGATACGCAGACCGACAGCAAACAGCACGGTAACACACAGTCCGACAGCACACAGCTCGATGACACACAGCCCCACTGCACACTACTCAGTGACACACGGACCGAGAGCACACAGTACAGTGATACACAGTCCGACCACATACTGCTCGGTGACACGCAAACCGACAGCACACAGCTCAGTGATACACAGTCCGACAACACACAGCTCGGTGGCGCCCAGACTGACAGCACACAGCTCGGTGGCGCCCAGACTGACAGTACACAGCTCGGTGACGCACAGACTGACAGCACACAGATCGTTCACACACAGAACGACAGCACACAGCTCGGTGCCACACATACCGAGAGCGCACAGCTTATTGACACACAGACCGACCGCATACCGGTTGGTGAGACACGGACAGACAACACACAGCTCGGTGACACACATACCATCAGAACGCAGCTCGGTAACGCACAGACCAACAGCACACAGCTCGGTGACTCACAGACCGACAGCACACAGTACAGTGATACGCAGACCGACAGCACACAGCTCGGTAACACAGAGACTAACAGCGCACAGCTCGGTCGGCAGAGACCGCACACAGCTCAGAGAAACACAGACCGACAGCACACTGCCCGGTGACACACAGTCCGACAGCAGACAGCTGGGTAACACACAGACCGACAGCACACAGCTCGGTGACACGCAGACCGACAGCACACAGTTCAGGGACACACGCACCGACAGCACACAATTCGGTGAACCATAGTGCCACAATTACGGGTCAGAGACACACATTCCGACACAGCACAACTCGGTGACACAGACCGACAGCACACAGCTCAGTGATACACAGACCGACAGCACACAGCTCAGTGACACAAAGTCTGACAGTTCACAGCTCGGTGACACAGAGTCCACAGCATACAGCTCGGTGACTAACATCCCGACAACACCCAGCCCGGTGAAACACAGTCGGACAGCACACAGCTTGGTGACACACAGTCCGACAGCACACAGCTCGATGACACACAACCCCACTGCACACTACTCGGTGACACACGGACCGACAGCACACAATACAGTGATACACAGTCCGACTGCACACAGCTCGGTGACACGCAAACCGACAGCACACAGCTTCGTGACACGCAGGCCGACAGCACACAGTTCAGGGACACACAGACCAACAGCACACAGCACGTTGATACACAGACCAACAGCACACAGCTCGGTGACACACAAACCAACAGCACACAGCTCGGTGATACACAGACCAACAGCACACAGCTCGATGGCACACAGACCCACAGCACACAGTTCAGTGACACACAAACCAACAGCGATAGCTCAGTGAAACGCAGACCGACAACACACCGCTCGGTGACACACAGACCAACACCAAACAGCTCAATGCAACACGGACCGACCGTGCACGGCTCGGTGACACACAGACCGACCGCACCATCTCGGTGACACGTAGACTGACATCACATAGATTAGCGACACACAGATTAGAGACACACAGACAGACAACACACAGCTCGGTGACACACAGGCCGACATCAGAGAGCTCGGTGACACACAGACCAACGGCACGCAATTTAGTAACGCACAGGACGACAGCACACTGCTCAATGACACACAGAACGACAACACACAGCTCGGTCACACACAGACGGACAACACACAGCTCAATAACACACAGATCGGCCGCACATAGTCCGCTGACACACAAACCGACAACACACAGCTCGGTGACACAAAGACCGATAGCACACAACCTGGTGACACACACACTGACAGCACACAGCTCAGAGACACACAGTCCGACAGCACATAGCCCGGTGACACACAAGCCGATAACACACAGCTCGGTGACACACAGTCCGACAGCACATAGCTCGGTGACACACAAGCCGACAGCACACAGCTCGGTAACACACAGTCAGACAGCACACAGCTCGGTGACACACATACCGACAGTGCACAGCTTGCTAACAAACAGACCAACAGCACACAGCTCGATAACAAAGGCCGCACACAGCTCAGAGACACACAGGCCGACAGTACACTGCTACGTGACACACAAACCGACATTAAATGGCTCAGTGATACACAGACCGACAGCATATAGCTCAGTGACGCATAGAACGACAGCACACAGCTCGATGACACAAAGACGAACGGCACTTGGATCAATGACACACAGACCGACAGCACGCAGCTCAGTGACACTCAGACCGCCAGCATATAGCTCAGGGACACAAAGTCCGACAACACACATCTGTGTGATACACTAACCGACAGCACGCAGTTCAGTGACATAAACAAACAGCACACAGCTCTGTAACTCACAGACTAACAGCACACAGCTCGGTAAAACAGACAACAGACCGACAGCATATAGTTCAGTGACACGAAGAACGACAGTATACAGCTCGATGACACACAGGCGGACTGCACCCGGTTCAGTGATATGCAGAACGACAGCATATAGCTCAGTGACACATAAACTGATAGCACACAGCTCGGTGACACACAGTCCGACAGCACACAGCTCGGTGATACACATACCGACAGCACACAGTACAGTGATACGCAGACCGACAGCAAACAGCACGGTAACACACAGTCCGACAGCACACAGCTCGATGACACACAGCCCCACTGCACACTACTCAGTGACACACGGACCGACAGCACACAGTACAGTGATACACAGTCCGACCACATACTGCTCGGTGACACGCAAACCGACAGCACACAGCTCAGTGATACACAGTCCGACAACACACAGCTCGGTGGCGCCCAGACTGACAGCACACAGCTCGGTGGCGCCCAGACTGACAGTACACAGCTCGGTGACGCACAGACTGACAGCACACAGATCGTTCACACACAGAACGACAGCACACAGCTCGGTGCCACACATACCGAGAGCGCACAGCTTATTGACACACAGACCGACCGCATACCGGTTGGTGAGACACGGACAGACAACACACAGCTCGGTGACACACATACCATCAGAACGCAGCTCGGTAACGCACAGACCAACAGCACACAGCTCGGTGACTCACAGACCGACAGCACACAGTACAGTGATACGCAGACCGACAGCACACAGCTCGGTAACACAGAGACTAACAGCGCACAGCTCGGTCGGCAGAGACCGCACACAGCTCAGAGAAACACAGACCGACAGCACACTGCCCGGTGACACACAGTCCGACAGCAGACAGCTGGGTAACACACAGACCGACAGCACACAGCTCGGTGACACGCAGACCGACAGCACACAGTTCAGGGACACACGCACCGACAGCACACAATTCGGTGAACCATAGTGCCACAATTACGGGTCAGAGACACACATTCCGACACAGCACAACTCGGTGACACAGACCGACAGCACACAGCTCAGTGATACACAGACCGACAGCACACAGCTCAGTGACACAAAGTCTGACAGTTCACAGCTCGGTGACACAGAGTCCACAGCATACAGCTCGGTGACTAACATCCCGACAACACCCAGCCCGGTGAAACACAGTCGGACAGCACACAGCTTGGTGACACACAGTCCGACAGCACACAGCTCGATGACACACAACCCCACTGCACACTACTCGGTGACACACGGACCGACAGCACACAATACAGTGATACCCAGTCCGACTGCACACAGCTCGGTGACACGCAAACCGACAGCACACAGCTTCGTGACACGCAGGCCGACAGCACACAGTTCAGGGACACACACACCGACAGCACACATCTCATCGACGCACTGACCCACAGCACACCGGTCGGTGAGACACAGACAGACCGACAGCACACAGCTCTGTGACGCACAGACCGACAGCACACAGCTCGTTCACTCGCAGATCGACGGCACACAGCTTGGTGACACATAGACCGACAGCACACAGCTCAGTGACATACAAACCGACAGCACACATTTCGCTGAGACACAGACCGACAGCACACAGCTCGGTCCCTCACAGACCGACAGCATAGAGCTCGGTCACGCACGCACCAACTTCACACAGCTCCGTGACACACAGACCGACACCACACAACGCAATGACACACAGTCCGACAGCACACAGCTCAATGACACAAAGACCGACAGCACACAGATCAGTGACACACACACCGACAGCTCACAGTTCAAAGACACACAGACCAAAATCAAACAGCTTAATTACGCACAGACCGACAGAACACTGCTCAGTGACACGGAGACCGACAGAACACAGCTCAGTGACATACAGAACAGTATCTTCCAACACACTGACATACAGACTGACATCGCACAGCTCGGTGAGACACAGAAAGACAGCTCACACCTCGGTTACACACAGACCAACAGCACACAGTTCGGTGACGCACAGACCGAAAGCACACAGCTCGGTGACACGCACTTATCGACAGTCCACAGTTTTGTAACACACACCGAGAGCACGCAGCTCGGAGACACATAACCCGACTGCACACAGCTCGGTGACGCACATACCGACAGCACAAAGCTCAGTGAAACACAAATCGACGACACGCAGCTCAGTGAGACACAGACCGGCAGCATGTAGTTTGATGACCGACAGCACGCAGTTAATTAACACACATACTGCCGGCACAAAGCTCGGTGACACGCAGACCGACAGCAAACATTACCGTATCAGACAGACCGACAGCGCACAGCTCGGTGACACACAGACCGACAGCACACAGCTCAGTGACACACCCCGGCGGCGCCCAGTTCGGAGACACCCACCCTGAAAGCACACAGCTCGGTGACACACTGACCACCAGCACACAGCTCGGTGACACACAGATCCACAGATCACAGTTCTGTGACACACACCGACATCACACAGCGCGTTGAAACACAGACCGACTGCATAAATCTCGATGACACGCATACGGAAAACACACAGCTCGGTGAAACACAGATAGACCACACACAGCTCATTAAGACACAGAAAGACAGCGCGCAGCTCGGAGACAAACAGGCGGAGAGCACACAGCTCAGTGAGACGCAGAACAACTGAACACATCTCAGTGACACCAGGACCTACAGCACATTGCTCGGTGGCAGACTGACAGCACACAGCGCAGTGACACAGAGACCGCCAGCTTACAGCTAGGCGACACACAAACCGACAAAGCACAGCTCGGTGACACAGAGCCCGACAAAGCACAGCTCGGCGACACAGAGCCCGACAGCAAACAGCTCTCTGATACACAGACCGACACCACACAACTCAATGACACACAGTCCGACAGCACACAGCTCAGTGACACATAGACTGACAGCACACAGATCAGTGACACATAGACCGACAGCTCACAGTTCAAAGACACACAGACCAAAAGCAAACAGCTTAATTACGCACAGACCGACAGAACACTGCTCAGTGACACGGAGACCGACAGAACACAGCTCAGTGACACACAGACCAATATCTTCCAACTCAGTGACATACAGACTGACATCGCATACCTCGGTGAGACACAGAAAGACAGCTTACACTTCGGTTACACACAGACCAACAGCACACAGTTCGGTGACACACAGACCGAAAACACACAGCTCGGTGACACGCACTTATCGACAGTCCACAGTTTTGTAACACACACCGAGAGCACGCAGCTCGGTGACACATAACCCGACTGCACACAGCTCAGTGACGCACATACCGAAAACACATAGCTCGGTGACACAGAGACCGACGGCACGCAGCTTAGTGACACACAGACCAACAGCACACAACTGAGTGCCACACAGACCAACATCACACAGCTCAGTGTCATACAGGCCGACATCACAGAGCTCGGTGACACACAGGCCAACGGCACACAACTTAGTTGCGCACAGGGCGTCAGCACACTGCCTAGTGACACACAGAGCGACAACACACAGCTCGGTGACACACAGACTGACAGGACGGAGATTAGTGACACACAGACCGATATCACATAACTCGGGGATAAATAGACGGACAGGGGACAGTTCGGTTACACACAGACCAACAGAACACAGCTTAGTGACACACAGACTAACAGCACACAGCTCAATGCCATACAAGCCGACATCACAGAGCTCGGTGAAACACAGGCCGACATCACAGAGCTCGGTGACACACAGACCAACAGCACACAACTTAGTAACGCACAGGACGACAGTACACTGCTCAATGACACACAGAACGACAACACACAGTTCGGTTCACACGTAGACTGACAACACACAGATTAGTGACACACATATTAGTGACACAAAGATTAGTGACACACAGATTAGTGACACATGGATTAGTGACACACAGATTAGTGACACATAGATTAGCGACACACATATTTGTGACACGCAGACCGACAACACACAGCTCGGTGACAAACAGACCAACAGCACACAGCTGAGTGCCACAAAGACCAACATCACACAGCTCAGTGTCAAACAGGCCGACATTCCAGAGCTCGGTGACACACAGGCCACACAAGCACACAACTTAGTAAAGCGCAGGGCGACAGCACACTGCTCAGTGACACACAGAGCGACAACACACTGCTCAGTGACACACAGAGCGACAACACACTGCTCAGTGACACACAGAGCGACAACACACAGCTCGGTGACACACAGACCAACAGCACACAGGTCAATGCCATCCAGACCGACATCAGAGAGTTTGCTGACACACAGACCGACAGCACATATTTCGCTGACACACAGACCAACAGCACACAGCACGTTGATACACAGACCAACAGCACACAGCTCGGTGACACACAAACCAACAGCACACAGCTCGGTGATACACAGACCAACAGCACACAGCTCGATGGCACACAGACCCACAGCACACAGTTCAGTGACACACAAACCAATAGCGATAGCTCAGTGAAACACAGACCGACAACACACCGCTCGGTGACACACAGACCAACACCAAACAGCTCAATGCAACACGGACCGACCGTGCACGGCTCGGTGACACACAGACCGACCGCACCATCTCGGTGACACGTAGACTGACATCACATAGATTAGCGACACACAGATTAGAGACACACAGACAGACAACACACAGCTCGGTGACACACAGGCCGACATCAGAGAGCTCGGTGACACACAGACCAACGGCACGCAATTTAGTAACGCACAGGACGACAGCACACTGCTCAATGACACACAGAACGACAACACACAGCTCGGTCACACACAGACGGACAACACACAGCTCAATAACACACAGATCGGCCGCACATAGTCCGCTGACACACAAACCGACAACACACAGCTCGGTGACACAAAGACCGATAGCACACAACCTGGTGACACACACACTGACAGCACACAGCTCAGAGACACACAGTCCGACAGCACATAGCCCGGTGACACACAAGCCGATAACACACAGCTCGGTGACACACAGTCCGACAGCACATAGCTCGGTGACACACAAGCCGACAGCACACAGCTCGGTAACACACAGTCAGACAGCACACAGCTCGGTGACACACATACCGACAGTGCACAGCTTGCTAACAAACAGACCAACAGCACACAGCTCGATAACAAAGGCCGCACACAGCTCAGAGACACACAGGCCGACAGTACACTGCTACGTGACACACAAACCGACATTAAATGGCTCAGTGATACACAGACCGACAGCATATAGCTCAGTGACGCATAGAACGACAGCACACAGCTCGATGACACAAAGACGAACGGCACTTGGATCAATGACACACAGACCGACAGCACGCAGCTCAGTGACACTCAGACCGCCAGCATATAGCTCAGGGACACAAAGTCCGACAACACACATCTGTGTGATACACTAACCGACAGCACGCAGTTCAGTGACATAAACAAACAGCACACAGCTCTGTAACTCACAGACTAACAGCACACAGCTCGGTAAAACAGACAACAGACCGACAGCATATAGTTCAGTGACACGAAGAACGACAGTATACAGCTCGATGACACACAGGCGGACTGCACCCGGTTCAGTGATATGCAGAACGACAGCATATAGCTCAGTGACACATAAACTGATAGCACACAGCTCGGTGACACACAGTCCGACAGCACACAGCTCGGTGATACACATACCGACAGCACACAGTACAGTGATACGCAGACCGACAGCAAACAGCACGGTAACACACAGTCCGACAGCACACAGCTCGATGACACACAGCCCCACTGCACACTACTCAGTGACACACGGACCGACAGCACACAGTACAGTGATACACAGTCCGACCACATACTGCTCGGTGACACGCAAACCGACAGCACACAGCTCAGTGATACACAGTCCGACAACACACAGCTCGGTGGCGCCCAGACTGACAGCACACAGCTCGGTGGCGCCCAGACTGACAGTACACAGCTCGGTCACGCACAGACTGACAGCACACAGATCGTTCACACACAGAACGACAGCACACAGCTCGGTGCCACACATACCGAGAGCGCACAGCTTATTGACACACAGACCGACCGCATACCGGTTGGTGAGACACGGACAGACAACACACAGCTCGGTGACACACATACCATCAGAACGCAGCTCGGTAACGCACAGACCAACAGCACACAGCTCGGTGACTCACAGACCGACAGCACACAGTACAGTGATACGCAGACCGACAGCACACAGCTCGGTAACACAGAGACTAACAGCGCACAGCTCGGTCGGCAGAGACCGCACACAGCTCAGAGAAACACAGACCGACAGCACACTGCCCGGTGACACACAGTCCGACAGCAGACAGCTGGGTAACACACAGACCGACAGCACACAGCTCGGTGACACGCAGACCGACAGCACACAGTTCAGGGACACACGCACCGACAGCACACAATTCGGTGAACCATAGTGCCACAATTACGGGTCAGAGACACACATTCCGACACAGCACAACTCGGTGACACAGACCGACAGCACACAGCTCAGTGATACACAGACCGACAGCACACAGCTCAGTGACACAAAGTCTGACAGTTCACAGCTCGGTGACACAGAGTCCACAGCATACAGCTCGGTGACTAACATCCCGACAACACCCAGCCCGGTGAAACACAGTCGGACAGCACACAGCTTGGTGACACACAGTCCGACAGCACACAGCTCGATGACACACAACCCCACTGCACACTACTCGGTGACACACGGACCGACAGCACACAATACAGTGATACCCAGTCCGACTGCACACAGCTCGGTGACACGCAAACCGACAGCACACAGCTTCGTGACACGCAGGCCGACAGCACACAGTTCAGGGACACACACACCGACAGCACACATCTCATCGACGCACTGACCCACAGCACACCGGTCGGTGAGACACAGACAGACCGACAGCACACAGCTCTGTGACGCACAGACCGACAGCACACAGCTCGTTCACTCGCAGATCGACGGCACACAGCTTGGTGACACATAGACCGACAGCACACAGCTCAGTGACACACATACCGACAGCACACATTTCGCTGAGACACAGACCGACAGCACACAGCTCGGTCCCTCACAGACCGACAGCATAGAGCTCGGTCACGCACGCACCAACTTCACACAGCTCCGTGACACACAGACCGACACCACACAACGCAATGACACACAGTCCGACAGCACACAGCTCAATGACACAAAGACCGACAGCACACAGATCCGTGACACACACACCGACAGCTCACAGTTCAAAGACACACAGACCAAAATCAAACAGCTTAATTACGCACAGACCGACAGAACACTGCTCAGTGACACGGAGACCGACAGAACACAGCTCAGTGACATACAGAACAGTATCTTCCAACACACTGACATACAGACTGACATCGCACAGCTCGGTGAGACACAGAAAGACAGCTCACACCTCGGTTACACACAGACCAACAACACACAGTTCGGTGACGCACAGACCGAAAGCACACAGCTCGGTGACACGCACTTATCGACAGTCCACAGTTTTGTAACACACACCGAGGGCACGCAGCTCGGAGACACATAACCCGACTGCACACAGCTCGGTGACGCACATACCGACAGCACAAAGCTCAGTGAAACACAAATCGACGACACGCAGCTCAGTGAGACACAGACCGGCAGCATGTAGTTTGATGACCGACAGCACGCAGTTAAGTAACACACATACTGCCGGCACAAAGCTCGGTGACACGCAGACCGACAGCAAACATTACCGTATCAGACAGACCGACAGCGCACAGCTCGGTGACACACAGACCGACAGCACACAGCTCAGTGACACACCCCGGCGGCGCCCAGTTCGGAGACACCCACCCTGAAAGCACACAGCTCGGTGACACACTGACCACCAGCACACAGCTCGGTGACACACAGATCCACAGATCACAGTTCTGTGACACACACCGACATCACACAGCGCGTTGAAACACAGACCGACTGCATAAATCTCGATGACACGCATACGGAAAACACACAGCTCGGTGAAACACAGATAGACCACACACAGCTCATTAAGACACAGAAAGACAGCGCGCAGCTCGGAGACAAACAGGCGGAGAGCACACAGCTCAGTGAGACGCAGAACAACTGAACACATCTCAGTGACACCAGGACCTACAGCACATTGCTCGGTGAAACACAGATAGACCACACACAGCTCCTTAAGACACAGAAAGACAGCGCGCAGCTCGGAGACAAACAGGCGGAGAGCACACAGCTCAGTGAGACGCAGAACAACTGAACACATCTCAGTGACACCAGGACCTACAGCACATTGCTCGGTGGCAGACTGACAGCACACAGCGCAGTGACACAGAGACCGCCAGCTTACAGCTAGGCGACACACAAACCGACAAAGCACAGCTCGGTGACACAGAGCCCGACAAAACACAGCTCGGCGACACAGAGCCCGACAGCAAACAGCTCTCTGATACACAGACCGACACCACACAACTCAATGACACACAGTCCGACAGCACACAGCTCAGTGACACATAGACTGACAGCACACAGATCAGTGACACATAGACCGACAGCTCACAGTTCAAAGACACACAGACCAAAAGCAAACAGCTTAATTACGCACAGACCGACAGAACACTGCTCAGTGACACGGAGACCGACAGAACACAGCTCAGTGACACACAGACCAATATCTTCCAACTCAGTGACATACAGACTGACATCGCATACCTCGGTGAGACACAGAAAGACAGCTTACACTTCGGTTACACACAGACCAACAGCACACAGTTCGGTGACACACAGACCGAAAACACACAGCTCGGTGACACGCACTTATCGACAGTCCACAGTTTTGTAACACACACCGAGAGCACGCAGCTCGGTGACACATAACCCGACTGCACACAGCTCAGTGACACACATACCGAAAACACATAGCTCGGTGACACAGAGACCGACGGCACGCAGCTTAGTGACACACAGACCAACAGCACACAACTGAGTGCCACACAGACCAACATCACACAGCTCAGTGTCATACAGGCCGACATCACAGAGCTCGGTGACACACAGGCCAACGGCACACAACTTAGTTGCGCACAGGGCGTCAGCACACTGCTTAGTGACACACAGAACGACAACACACAGCTCGGTGACACACAGACTGACAGGACGGAGATTAGTGACACACAGACCGATATCACATAACTCGGGGATAAATAGACGGACAGGGGACAGTTCGGTTACACACAGACCAACAGAACACAGCTTAGTGACACACAGACTAACAGCACACAGCTCAATGCCATACAAGCCGACATCACAGAGCTCGGTGAAACACAGGCCGACATCACAGAGCTCGGTGACACACAGACCAACAGCACACAACTTAGTAACGCACAGGACGACAGTACACTGCTCAATGACACACAGAACGACAACACACAGTTCGGTTCACACGTAGACTGACAACACACAGATTAGTGACACACATATTAGTGACACAAAGATTAGTGACACACAGATTAGTGACACATGGATTAGTGACACACAGATTAGTGACACATAGATTAGCGACACACATATTTGTGACACGCAGACCGACAACACACAGCTCGGTGACAAACAGACCAACAGCACACAGCTGAGTGCCACAAAGACCAACATCACACAGCTCAGTGTCAAACAGGCCGACATTCCAGAGCTCGGTGACACACAGGCCACACAAGCACACAACTTAGTAAAGCGCAGGGCGACAGCACACTGCTCAGTGACACACAGAGCGACAACACACTGCTCAGTGACACACAGAGCGACAACACACTGCTCAGTGACACACAGAGCGACAACACACAGCTCGGTGACACACAGACCAACAGCACACAGGTCAATGCCATCCAGACCGACATCAGAGAGTTTGCTGACACACAGACCGACAGCACATATTTCGCTGACACACAGACCAACAGCACACAGCACGTTGATACACAGACCAACAGCACAAAGCTCGGTGACACACAAACCAACAGCACACAGCTCGGTGATACACAGACCAACAGCACACAGCTCGATGGCACACAGACCCACAGCACACAGTTCAGTGACACACAAACCAATAGCGATAGCTCAGTGAAACACAGACCGACAACACACCGCTCGGTGACACACAGACCAACACCAAACAGCTCAATGCAACACGGACCGACCGTGCACGGCTCGGTGACACACAGACCGACCGCACCATCTCGGTGACACGTAGACTGACATCACATAGATTAGCGACACACAGATTAGAGACACACAGACAGACAACACACAGCTCGGTGACACACAGGCCGACATCAGAGAGCTCGGTGACACACAGACCAACGGCACGCAATTTAGTAACGCACAGGACGACAGCACACTGCTCAATGACACACAGAACGACAACACACAGCTCGGTCACACACAGACGGACAACACACAGCTCAATAACACACAGATCGGCCGCACATAGTCCGCTGACACACAAACCGACAACACACAGCTCGGTGACACAAAGACCGATAGCACACAACCTGGTGACACACACACTGACAGCACACAGCTCAGAGACACACAGTCCGACAGCACATAGCCCGGTGACACACAAGCCGATAACACACAGCTCGGTGACACACAGTCCGACAGCACATAGCTCGGTGACACACAAGCCGACAGCACACAGCTCGGTAACACACAGTCAGACAGCACACAGCTCGGTGACACACATACCGACAGTGCACAGCTTGCTAACAAACAGACCAACAGCACACAGCTCGATAACAAAGGCCGCACACAGCTCAGAGACACACAGGCCGACAGTACACTGCTACGTGACACACAAACCGACATTAAATGGCTCAGTGATACACAGACCGACAGCATATAGCTCAGTGACGCATAGAACGACAGCACACAGCTCGATGACACAAAGACGAACGGCACTTGGATCAATGACACACAGACCGACAGCACGCAGCTCAGTGACACTCAGACCGCCAGCATATAGCTCAGGGACACAAAGTCCGACAACACACATCTGTGTGATACACTAACCGACAGCACGCAGTTCAGTGACATAAACAAACAGCACACAGCTCTGTAACTCACAGACTAACAGCACACAGCTCGGTAAAACAGACAACAGACCGACAGCATATAGTTCAGTGACACGAAGAACGACAGTATACAGCTCGATGACACACAGGCGGACTGCACCCGGTTCAGTGATATGCAGAACGACAGCATATAGCTCAGTGACACATAAACTGATAGCACACAGCTCGGTGACACACAGTCCGACAGCACACAGCTCGGTGATACACATACCGACAGCACACAGTACAGTGATACGCAGACCGACAGCAAACAGCACGGTAACACACAGTCCGACAGCACACAGCTCGATGACACACAGCCCCACTGCACACTACTCAGTGACACACGGACCGACAGCACACAGTACAGTGATACACAGTCCGACCACATACTGCTCGGTGACACGCAAACCGACAGCACACAGCTCAGTGATACACAGTCCGACAACACACAGCTCGGTGGCGCCCAGACTGACAGCACACAGCTCGGTGGCGCCCAGACTGACAGTACACAGCTCGGTGACGCACAGACTGACAGCACACAGATCGTTCACACACAGAACGACAGCACACAGCTCGGTGCCACACATACCGAGAGCGCACAGCTTATTGACACACAGACCGACCGCATACCGGTTGGTGAGACACGGACAGACAACACACAGCTCGGTGACACACATACCATCAGAACGCAGCTCGGTAACGCACAGACCAACAGCACACAGCTCGGTGACTCACAGACCGACAGCACACAGTACAGTGATACGCAGACCGACAGCACACAGCTCGGTAACACAGAGACTAACAGCGCACAGCTCGGTCGGCAGAGACCGCACACAGCTCAGAGAAACACAGACCGACAGCACACTGCCCGGTGACACACAGTCCGACAGCAGACAGCTGGGTAACACACAGACCGACAGCACACAGCTCGGTGACACGCAGACCGACAGCACACAGTTCAGGGACACACGCACCGACAGCACACAATTCGGTGAACCATAGTGCCACAATTACGGGTCAGAGACACACATTCCGACACAGCACAACTCGGTGACACAGACCGACAGCACACAGCTCAGTGATACACAGACCGACAGCACACAGCTCAGTGACACAAAGTCTGACAGTTCACAGCTCGGTGACACAGAGTCCACAGCATACAGCTCGGTGACTAACATCCCGACAACACCCAGCCCGGTGAAACACAGTCGGACAGCACACAGCTTGGTGACACACAGTCCGACAGCACACAGCTCGATGACACACAACCCCACTGCACACTACTCGGTGACACACGGACCGACAGCACACAATACAGTGATACACAGTCCGACTGCACACAGCTCGGTGACACGCAAACCGACAGCACACAGCTTCGTGACACGCAGGCCGACAGCACACAGTTCAGGGACACACACACCGACAGCACACATCTCATCGACGCACTGACCCACAGCACACCGGTCGGTGAGACACAGACAGACCGACAGCACACAGCTCTGTGACGCACAGACCGACAGCACACAGCTCGTTCACTCGCAGATCGACGGCACACAGCTTGGTGACACATAGACCGACAGCTCACAGCTCAGTGACATACAAACCGACAGCACACATTTCGCTGAGACACAGACCGACAGCACACAGCTCGGTCCCTCACAGACCGACAGCATAGAGCTCGGTCACGCACGCACCAACTTCACACAGCTCCGTGACACACAGACCGACACCACACAACGCAATGACACACAGTCCGACAGCACACAGCTCAATGACACAAAGACCGACAGCACACAGATCAGTGACACATAGACCGACAGCTCACAGTTCAAAGACACACAGACCAAAAGCAAACAGCTTAATTACGCACAGACCGACAGAACACTGCTCAGTGACACGGAGACCGACAGAACACAGCTCAGTGACACACAGACCAATATCTTCCAACTCAGTGACATACAGACTGACATCGCATACCTCGGTGAGACACAGAAAGACAGCTTACACTTCGGTTACACACAGACCAACAGCACACAGTTCGGTGACACACAGACCGAAAACACACAGCTCGGTGACACGCACTTATCGACAGTCCACAGTTTTGTAACACACACCGAGAGCACGCAGCTCGGTGACACATAACCCGACTGCGCACAGCTCAGTGACGCACATACCGAAAACACATAGCTCGGTGACACAGAGACCGACGGCACGCAGCTTAGTGACACACAGACCAACAGCACACAACTGAGTGCCACACAGACCAACATCACACAGCTCAGTGTCATACAGGCCGACATCACAGAGCTCGGTGACACACAGGCCAACGGCACACAACTTAGTTGCGCACAGGGCGTCAGCACACTGCTTAGTGACACACAGAACGACAACACACAGCTCGGTGACACACAGACTGACAGGACGGAGATTAGTGACACACAGACCGATATCACATAACTCGGGGATAAATAGACGGACAGGGGACAGTTCGGTTACACACAGACCAACAGAACACAGCTTAGTGACACACAGACTAACAGCACACAGCTCAATGCCATACAAGCCGACATCACAGAGCTCGGTGAAACACAGGCCGACATCACAGAGCTCGGTGACACACAGACCAACAGCACACAACTTAGTAACGCACAGGACGACAGTACACTGCTCAATGACACACAGAACGACAACACACAGTTCGGTTCACACGTAGACTGACAACACACAGATTAGTGACACACATATTAGTGACACAAAGATTAGTGACACACAGATTAGTGACACATGGATTAGTGACACACAGATTAGTGACACATAGATTAGCGACACACATATTTGTGACACGCAGACCGACAACACACAGCTCGGTGACAAACAGACCAACAGCACACAGCTGAGTGCCACAAAGACCAACATCACACAGCTCAGTGTCAAACAGGCCGACATTCCAGAGCTCGGTGACACACAGGCCACACAAGCACACAACTTAGTAAAGCGCAGGGCGACAGCACACTGCTCAGTGACACACAGAGCGACAACACACTGCTCAGTGACACACAGAGCGACAACACACTGCTCAGTGACACACAGAGCGACAACACACAGCTCGGTGACACACAGACCAACAGCACACAGGTCAATGCCATCCAGACCGACATCAGAGAGTTTGCTGACACACAGACCGACAGCACATATTTCGCTGACACACAGACCAACAGCACACAGCACGTTGATACACAGACCAACAGCACACAGCTCGGTGACACACAAACCAACAGCACACAGCTCGGTGATACACAGACCAACAGCACACAGCTCGATGGCACATAGACCCACAGCACACAGTTCAGTGACACACAAACCAACAGCGATAGCTCAGTGAAACACAGACCGACAACACACCGCTCGGTGACACACAGACCAACACCAAACAGCTCAATGCAACACGGACCGACCGTGCACGGCTCGGTGACACACAGACCGACCGCACCATCTCGGTGACACGTAGACTGACATCACATAGATTAGCGACACACAGATTAGAGACACACAGACAGACAACACACAGCTCGGTGACACACAGGCCGACATCAGAGAGCTCGGTGACACACAGACCAACGGCACGCAATTTAGTAACGCACAGGACGACAGCACACTGCTCAATGACACACAGAACGACAACACACAGCTCGGTCACACACAGACGGACAACACACAGCTCAATAACACACAGATCGGCCGCACATAGTCCGCTGACACACAGACCGACAACACACAGCTCGGTGACACAAAGACCGATAGCACACAACCTGGTGACACACACACTGACAGCACACAGCTCAGAGACACACAGTCCGACAGCACATAGCCCGGTGACACACAAGCCGATAACACACAGCTCGGTGACACACAGTCCGACAGCACATAGCTCGGTGACACACAAGCCGACAGCACACAGCTCGGTAACACACAGTCAGACAGCACACAGATCGGTGACAGACATACCGACAGTGCACAGCTTGCTAACAAACAGACCAACAGCACACAGCTCGATAACAAAGGCCGCACACAGCTCAGAGACACACAGGCCGACAGTACACTGCTACGTGACACACAAACCGACATTAAATGGCTCAGTGATACACAGACCGACAGCATATAGCTCAGTGACGCATAGAACGACAGCACACAGCTCGATGACACAAAGACGAACGGCACTTGGATCAATGACACACAGACCGACAGCACGCAGCTCAGTGACACTCAGACCGCCAGCATATAGCTCAGGGACACAAAGTCCGACAACACACATCTGTGTGATACACTAACCGACAGCACGCAGTTCAGTGACATAAACAAACAGCACACAGCTCTGTAACTCACAGACTAACAGCACACAGCTCGGTAAAACAGACAACAGACCGACAGCATATAGTTCAGTGACACGAAGAACGACAGTATACAGCTCGATGACACACAGGCGGACTGCACCCGGTTCAGTGATATGCAGAACGACAGCATATATCTCAGTGACACATAAACTGATAGCACACAGCTCGGTGACACACAGTCCGACAGCACACAGCTCGGTGATACACATACCGACAGCACACAGTACAGTGATACGCAGACCGACAGCAAACAGCACGGTAACACACAGTCCGACAGCACACAGCTCGATGACACACAGCCCCACTGCACACTACTCAGTGACACACGGACCGACAGCACACAGTACAGTGATACACAGTCCAACCACATACTGCTCGGTGACATGCAAACCGACAGCACACAGCTCAGTGATACACAGTCCGACAACACACAGCTCGGTGGCGCCCAGACTGACAGCACACAGCTCGGTGGCGCCCAGACTGACAGTACACAGCTCGGTGACGCACAGACTGACAGCACACAGATCGTTCACACACAGAACGACAGCACACAGCTCGGTGCCACACATACCGAGAGCGCACAGCTTATTGACACACAGACCGACCGCATACCGGTTGGTGAGACACGGACAGACAACACACAGCTCGGTGACACACATACCATCAGAACGCAGCTCGGTAACGCACAGACCAACAGCACACAGCTCGGTGACTCACAGACCGACAGCACACAGTACAGTGATACGCAGACCGACAGCACACAGCTCGGTAACACAGAGACTAACAGCGCACAGCTCGGTCGGCAGAGACCGCACACAGCTCAGAGAAACACAGACCGACAGCACACTGCCCGGTGACACACAGTCCGACAGCAGACAGCTGGGTAACACACAGACCGACAGCACACAGCTCGGTGACACGCAGACCGACAGCACACAGTTCAGGGACACACGCACCGACAGCACACAATTCGGTGAACCATAGTGCCACAATTACGGGTCAGAGACACACATTCCGACACAGCACAACTCGGTGACACAGACCGACAGCACACAGCTCAGTGATACACAGACCGACAGCACACAGCTCAGTGACACAAAGTCTGACAGTTCACAGCTCGGTGACACAGAGTCCACAGCATACAGCTCGGTGACTAACATCCCGACAACACCCAGCCCGGTGAAACACAGTCGGACAGCACACAGCTTGGTGACACACAGTCCGACAGCACACAGCTCGATGACACACAACCCCACTGCACACTACTCGGTGACACACGGACCGACAGCACACAATACAGTGATACACAGTCCGACTGCACACAGCTCGGTGACACGCAAACCGACAGCACACAGCTTCGTGACACGCAGGCCGACAGCACACAGTTCAGGGACACACACACCGACAGCACACATCTCATCGACGCACTGACCCACAGCACACCGGTCGGTGAGACACAGACAGACCGACAGCACACAGCTCTGTGACGCACAGACCGACAGCACACAGCTCGTTCACTCGCAGATCGACGGCACACAGCTTGGTGACACATAGACCGACAGCACACAGCTCAGTGACATACAAACCGACAGCACACATTTCGCTGAGACACAGACCGACAGCACACAGCTCGGTCCCTCACAGACCGACAGCATAGAGCTCGGTCACGCACGCACCAACTTCACACAGCTCCGTGACACACAGACCGACACCACACAACGCAATGACACACAGTCCGACAGCACACAGCTCAATGACACAAAGACCGACAGCACACAGATCAGTGACACACACACCGACAGCTCACAGTTCAAAGACACACAGACCAAAATCAAACAGCTTAATTACGCACAGACCGACAGAACACTGCTCAGTGACACGGAGACCGACAGAACACAGCTCAGTGACATACAGAACAGTATCTTCCAACACACTGACATACAGACTGACATCGCACAGCTCGGTGAGACACAGAAAGACAGCTCACACCTCGGTTACACACAGACCAACAGCACACAGTTCGGTGACGCACAGACCGAAAGCACACAGCTCGGTGACACGCACTTATCGACAGTCCACAGTTTTGTAACACACACCGAGAGCACGCAGCTCGGAGACACATAACCCGACTGCACACAGCTCGGTGACGCACATACCGACAGCACAAAGCTCAGTGAAACACAAATCGACGACACGCAGCTCAGTGAGACACAGACCGGCAGCATGTAGTTTGATGACCGACAGCACGCAGTTAATTAACACACATACTGCCGGCACAAAGCTCGGTGACACGCAGACCGACAGCAAACATTACCGTATCAGACAGACCGACAGCGCACAGCTCGGTGACACACAGACCGACAGCACACAGCTCAGTGACACACCCCGGCGGCGCCCAGTTCGGAGACACCCACCCTGAAAGCACACAGCTCGGTGACACACTGACCACCAGCACACAGCTCGGTGACACACAGATCCACAGATCACAGTTCTGTGACACACACCGACATCACACAGCGCGTTGAAACACAGACCGACTGCATAAATCTCGATGACACGCATACGGAAAACACACAGCTCGGTGAAACACAGATAGACCACACACAGCTCATTAAGACACAGAAAGACAGCGCGCAGCTCGGAGACAAACAGGCGGAGAGCACACAGCTCAGTGAGACGCAGAACAACTGAACACATCTCAGTGACACCAGGACCTACAGCACATTGCTCGGTGGCAGACTGACAGCACACAGCGCAGTGACACAGAGACCGCCAGCTTACAGCTAGGCGACACACAAACCGACAAAGCACAGCTCGGTGACACAGAGCCCGACAAAGCACAGCTCGGCGACAGAGAGCCCGACAGCAAACAGCTCTCTGATACACAGACCGACACCACACAACTCAATGACACACAGTCCGACAGCACACAGCTCAGTGACACATAGACTGACAGCACACAGATCAGTGACACATAGACCGACAGCTCACAGTTCAAAGACACACAGACCAAAAGCAAACAGCTTAATTACGCACAGACCGACAGAACACTGCTCAGTGACACGGAGACCGACAGAACACAGCTCAGTGACACACAGACCAATATCTTCCAACTCAGTGACATACAGACTGACATCGCATACCTCGGTGAGACACAGAAAGACAGCTTACACTTCGGTTACACACAGACCAACAGCACACAGTTCGGTGACACACAGACCGAAAACACACAGCTCGGTGACACGCACTTATCGACAGTCCACAGTTTTGTAACACACACCGAGAGCACGCAGCTCGGTGACACATAACCCGACTGCACACAGCTCAGTGACACACATACCGAAAACACATAGCTCGGTGACACAGAGACCGACGGCACGCAGCTTAGTGACACACAGACCAACAGCACACAACTGAGTGCCACACAGACCAACATCACACAGCTCAGTGTCATACAGGCCGACATCACAGAGCTCGGTGACACACAGGCCAACGGCACACAACTTAGTTGCGCACAGGGCGTCAGCACACTGCTTAGTGACACACAGAACGACAACACACTGCTCAGTGACACACAGAGCGACAACACACTGCTCAGTGACACACAGAGCGACAACACACAGCTCGGTGACACACAGACCAACAGCACACAGGTCAATGCCATCCAGACCGACATCAGAGAGTTTGCTGACACACAGACCGACAGCACATATTTCGCTGACACACAGACCAACAGCACACAGCACGCTGATACACAGACCAACAGCACACAGCTCGGTGACACACAAACCAACAGCACACAGCTCGGTGATACACAGACCAACAGCACACAGCTCGATGGCACACAGACCCACAGCACACAGTTCAGTGACACACAAACCAATAGCGATAGCTCAGTGAAACACAGACCGACAACACACCGCTCGGTGACACACAGACCAACACCAAACAGCTCAATGCAACACGGACCGACCGTGCACGGCTCGGTGACACACAGACCGACCGCACCATCTCGGTGACACGTAGACTGACATCACATAGATTAGCGACACACAGATTAGAGACACACAGACAGACAACACACAGCTCGGTGACACACAGGCCGACATCAGAGAGCTCGGTGACACACAGACCAACGGCACGCAATTTAGTAACGCACAGGACGACAGCACACTGCTCAATGACACACAGAACGACAACACACAGCTCGGTCACACACAGACGGACAACACACAGCTCAATAACACACAGATCGGCCGCACATAGTCCGCTGACACACAAACCGACAACACACAGCTCGCTGACACAAAGACCGATAGCACACAACCTGGTGACACACACACTGACAGCACACAGCTCAGAGACACACAGTCCGACAGCACACAGCTCGGTGATACACAGACCAACAGCACACAGCTCGATGGCACACAGACCCACAGCACACAGTTCAGTGACACACAAACCAATAGCGATAGCTCAGTGAAACACAGACCGACAACACACCGCTCGGTGACACACAGACCAACGGCACGCAATTTAGTAACGCACAGGACGACAGCACACTGCTCAATGACACACAGAACGACAACACACAGCTCGGTCACACACAGACGGACAACACACAGCTCAATAACACACAGATCGGCCGCACATAGTCCGCTGACACACAGACCGACAACACACAGCTCGGTGACACAAAGACCGATAGCACACAACCTGGTGACACACACACTGACAGCACACAGCTCAGAGACACACAGTCCGACAGCACATAGCCCGGTGACACACAAGCCGATAACACACAGCTCGGTGACACACAGTCCGACAGCACATAGCTCGGTGACACACAAGCCGACAGCACACAGCTCGGTAACACACAGTCAGACAGCACACAGATCGGTGACAGACATACCGACAGTGCACAGCTTGCTAACAAACAGACCAACAGCACACAGCTCGATAACAAAGGCCGCACACAGCTCAGAGACACACAGGCCGACAGTACACTGCTACGTGACACACAAACCGACATTAAATGGCTCAGTGATACACAGACCGACAGCATATAGCTCAGTGACGCATAGAACGACAGCACACAGCTCGATGACACAAAGACGAACGGCACTTGGATCAATGACACACAGACCGACAGCACGCAGCTCAGTGACACTCAGACCGCCAGCATATAGCTCAGGGACACAAAGTCCGACAACACACATCTGTGTGATACACTAACCGACAGCACGCAGTTCAGTGACATAAACAAACAGCACACAGCTCTGTAACTCACAGACTAACAGCACACAGCTCGGTAAAACAGACAACAGACCGACAGCATATAGTTCAGTGACACGAAGAACGACAGTATACAGCTCGATGACACACAGGCGGACTGCACCCGGTTCAGTGATATGCAGAACGACAGCATATATCTCAGTGACACATAAACTGATAGCACACAGCTCGGTGACACACAGTCCGACAGCACACAGCTCGGTGATACACATACCGACAGCACACAGTACAGTGATACGCAGACCGACAGCAAACAGCACGGTAACACACAGTCCGACAGCACACAGCTCGATGACACACAGCCCCACTGCACACTACTCAGTGACACACGGACCGACAGCACACAGTACAGTGATACACAGTCCGACCACATACTGCTCGGTGACACGCAAACCGACAGCACACAGCTCAGTGATACACAGTCCGACAACACACAGCTCGGTGGCGCCCAGACTGACAGCACACAGCTCGGTGGCGCCCAGACTGACAGTACACAGCTCGGTGACGCACAGACTGACAGCACACAGATCGTTCACACACAGAACGACAGCACACAGCTCGGTGCCACACATACCGAGAGCGCACAGCTTATTGACACACAGACCGACCGCATACCGGTTGGTGAGACACGGACAGACAACACACAGCTCGGTGACACACATACCATCAGAACGCAGCTCGGTAACGCACAGACCAACAGCACACAGCTCGGTGACTCACAGACCGACAGCACACAGTACAGTGATACGCAGACCGACAGCACACAGCTCGGTAACACAGAGACTAACAGCGCACAGCTCGGTCGGCAGAGACCGCACACAGCTCAGAGAAACACAGACCGACAGCACACTGCCCGGTGACACACAGTCCGACAGCAGACAGCTGGGTAACACACAGACCGACAGCACACAGCTCGGTGACACGCAGACCGACAGCACACAGTTCAGGGACACACGCACCGACAGCACACAATTCGGTGAACCATAGTGCCACAATTACGGGTCAGAGACACACATTCCGACACAGCACAACTCGGTGACACAGACCGACAGCACACAGCTCAGTGATACACAGACCGACAGCACACAGCTCAGTGACACAAAGTCTGACAGTTCACAGCTCGGTGACACAGAGTCCACAGCATACAGCTCGGTGACTAACATCCCGACAACACCCAGCCCGGTGAAACACAGTCGGACAGCACACAGCTTGGTGACACACAGTCCGACAGCACACAGCTCGATGACACACAACCCCACTGCACACTACTCGGTGACACACGGACCGACAGCACACAATACAGTGATACACAGTCCGACTGCACACAGCTCGGTGACACGCAAACCGACAGCACACAGCTTCGTGACACGCAGGCCGACAGCACACAGTTCAGGGACACACACACCGACAGCACACATCTCATCGACGCACTGACCCACAGCACACCGGTCGGTGAGACACAGACAGACCGACAGCACACAGCTCTGTGACGCACAGACCGACAGCACACAGCTCGTTCACTCGCAGATCGACGGCACACAGCTTGGTGACACATAGACCGACAGCACACAGCTCAGTGACATACAAACCGACAGCACACATTTCGCTGAGACACAGACCGACAGCACACAGCTTGGTCCCTCACAGACCGACAGCATAGAGCTCGGTCACGCACGCACCAACTTCACACAGCTCCGTGACACACAGACCGACACCACACAACGCAATGACACACAGTCCGACAGCACACAGCTCAATGACACAAAGACCGACAGCACACAGATCAGTGACACACACACCGACAGCTCACAGTTCAAAGACACACAGACCAAAATCAAACAGCTTAATTACGCACAGACCGACAGAACACTGCTCAGTGACACGGAGACCGACAGAACACAGCTCAGTGACATACAGAACAGTATCTTCCAACACACTGACATACAGACTGACATCGCACAGCTCGGTGAGACACAGAAAGACAGCTCACACCTCGGTTACACACAGACCAACAGCACACAGTTCGGTGACGCACAGACCGAAAGCACACAGCTCGGTGACACGCACTTATCGACAGTCCACAGTTTTGTAACACACACCGAGAGCTAGCAGCTCGGAGACACATAACCCGACTGCACACAGCTCGGTGACGCACATACCGACAGCACAAAGCTCAGTGAAACACAAATCGACGACACGCAGCTCAGTGAGACACAGACCGGCAGCATGTAGTTTGATGACCGACAGCACGCAGTTAATTAACACACATACTGCCGGCACAAAGCTCGGTGACACGCAGACCGACAGCAAACATTACCGTATCAGACAGACCGACAGCGCACAGCTCGGCGACACACAGACCGACAGCACACAGCTCAGTGACACACCCCGGCGGCGCCCAGTTCGGAGACACCCACCCTGAAAGCACACAGCTCGGTGACACACTGACCACCAGCACACAGCTCGGTGACACACAGATCCACAGATCACAGTTCTGTGACACACACCGACATCACACAGCGCGTTGAAACACAGACCGACTGCATAAATCTCGATGACACGCATACGGAAAACACACAGCTCGGTGAAACACAGATAGACCACACACAGCTCATTAAGACACAGAAAGACAGCGCGCAGCTCGGAGACAAACAGGCGGAGAGCACACAGCTCAGTGAGACGCAGAACAACTGAACACATCTCAGTGACACCAGGACCTACAGCACATTGCTCGGTGGCAGACTGACAGCACACAGCGCAGTGACACAGAGACCGCCAGCTTACAGCTAGGCGACACACAAACCGACAAAGCACAGCTCGGTGACACAGAGCCCGACAAAGCACAGCTCGGCGACAGAGAGCCCGACAGCAAACAGCTCTCTGATACACAGACCGACACCACACAACTCAATGACACACAGTCCGACAGCACACAGCTCAGTGACACATAGACTGACAGCACACAGATCAGTGACACATAGACCGACAGCTCACAGTTCAAAGACACACAGACCAAAAGCAAACAGCTTAATTACGCACAGACCGACAGAACACTGCTCAGTGACACGGAGACCGACAGAACACAGCTCAGTGACACACAGACCAATATCTTCCAACTCAGTGACATACAGACTGACATCGCATACCTCGGTGAGACACAGAAAGACAGCTTACACTTCGGTTACACACAGACCAACAGCACACAGTTCGGTGACACACAGACCGAAAACACACAGCTCGGTGACACGCACTTATCGACAGTCCACAGTTTTGTAACACACACCGAGAGCACGCAGCTCGGTGACACATAACCCGACTGCACACAGCTCAGTGACACACATACCGAAAACACATAGCTCGGTGACACAGAGACCGACGGCACGCAGCTTAGTGACACACAGACCAACAGCACACAACTGAGTGCCACACAGACCAACATCACACAGCTCAGTGTCATACAGGCCGACATCACAGAGCTCGGTGACACACAGGCCAACGGCACACAACTTAGTTGCGCACAGGGCGTCAGCACACTGCTTAGTGACACACAGAACGACAACACACTGCTCAGTGACACACAGAGCGACAACACACTGCTCAGTGACACACAGAGCGACAACACACAGCTCGGTGACACACAGACCAACAGCACACAGGTCAATGCCATCCAGACCGACATCAGAGAGTTTGCTGACACACAGACCGACAGCACATATTTCGCTGACACACAGACCAACAGCACACAGCACGCTGATACACAGACCAACAGCACACAGCTCGGTGACACACAAACCAACAGCACACAGCTCGGTGATACACAGACCAACAGCACACAGCTCGATGGCACACAGACCCACAGCACACAGTTCAGTGACACACAAACCAATAGCGATAGCTCAGTGAAACACAGACCGACAACACACCGCTCGGTGACACACAGACCAACACCAAACAGCTCAATGCAACACGGACCGACCGTGCACGGCTCGGTGACACACAGACCGACCGCACCATCTCGGTGACACGTAGACTGACATCACATAGATTAGCGACACACAGATTAGAGACACACAGACAGACAACACACAGCTCGGTGACACACAGGCCGACATCAGAGAGCTCGGTGACACACAGACCAATGGCACGCAATTTAGTAACGCACAGGACGACAGCACACTGCTCAATGACACACAGAACGACAACACACAGCTCGGTCACACACAGACGGACAACACACAGCTCAATAACACACAGATCGGCCGCACATAGTCCGCTGACACACAGACCGACAACACACAGCTCGGTGACACAAAGACCGATAGCACACAACCTGGTGACACACACACTGACAGCACACAGCTCAGAGACACACAGTCCGACAGCACATAGCCCGGTGACACACAAGCCGATAACACACAGCTCGGTGACACACAGTCCGACAGCACATAGCTCGGTGACACACAAGCCGACAGCACACAGCTCGGTAACACACAGTCAGACAGCACACAGCTCGGTGACACACATACCGACAGTGCACAGCTTGCTAACAAACAGACCAACAGCACACAGCTCGATAACAAAGGCCGCACACAGCTCAGAGACACACAGGCCGACAGTACACTGCTACGTGACACACAAACCGACATTAAATGGCTCAGTGATACACAGACCGACAGCATATAGCTCAGTGACGCATAGAACGACAGCACACAGCTCGATGACACAAAGACGAACGGCACTTGGATCAATGACACACAGACCGACAGCACGCAGCTCAGTGACACTCAGACCGCCAGCATATAGCTCAGGGACACAAAGTCCGACAACACACATCTGTGTGATACACTAACCGACAGCACGCAGTTCAGTGACATAAACAAACAGCACACAGCTCTGTAACTCACAGACTAACAGCACACAGCTCGGTAAAACAGACAACAGACCGACAGCATATAGTTCAGTGACACGAAGAACGACAGTATACAGCTCGATGACACACAGGCGGACTGCACCCGGTTCAGTGATATGCAGAACGACAGCATATAGCTCAGTGACACATAAACTGATAGCACACAGCTCGGTGACACACAGTCCGACAGCACACAGCTCGGTGATACACATACCGACAGCACACAGTACAGTGATACGCAGACCGACAGCAAACAGCACGGTAACACACAGTCCGACAGCACACAGCTCGATGACACACAGCCCCACTGCACACTACTCAGTGACACACGGACCGACAGCACACAGTACAGTGATACACAGTCCGACCACATACTGCTCGGTGACACGCAAACCGACAGCACACAGCTCAGTGATACACAGTCCGACAACACACAGCTCGGTGGCGCCCAGACTGACAGCACACAGCTCGGTGGCGCCCAGACTGACAGTACACAGCTCGGTGACGCACAGACTGACAGCACACAGATCGTTCACACACAGAACGACAGCACACAGCTCGGTGCCACACATACCGAGAGCGCACAGCTTATTGACACACAGACCGACCGCATACCGGTTGGTGAGACACGGACAGACAACACACAGCTCGGTGACACACATACCATCAGAACGCAGCTCGGTAACGCACAGACCAACAGCACACAGCTCGGTGACTCACAGACCGACAGCACACAGTACAGTGATACGCAGACCGACAGCACACAGCTCGGTAACACAGAGACTAACAGCGCACAGCTCGGTCGGCAGAGACCGCACACAGCTCAGAGAAACACAGACCGACAGCACACTGCCCGGTGACACACAGTCCGACAGCAGACAGCTGGGTAACACACAGACCGACAGCACACAGCTCGGTGACACGCAGACCGACAGCACACAGTTCAGGGACACACGCACCGACAGCACACAATTCGGTGAACCATAGTGCCACAATTACGGGTCAGAGACACACATTCCGACACAGCACAACTCGGTGACACAGACCGACAGCACACAGCTCAGTGATACACAGACCGACAGCACACAGCTCAGTGACACAAAGTCTGACAGTTCACAGCTCGGTGACACAGAGTCCGCAGCATACAGCTCGGTGACTAACATCCCGACAACACCCAGCCCGGTGAAACACAGTCGGACAGCACACAGCTTGGTGACACACAGTCCGACAGCACACAGCTCGATGACACACAACCCCACTGCACACTACTCGGTGACACACGGACCGACAGCACACAATACAGTGAGACACAGTCCGACTGCACACAGCTCGGTGACACGCAAACCGACAGCACACAGCTTCGTGACACGCAGGCCGACAGCACACAGTTCAGGGACACACACACCGACAGCACACATCTCATCGACGCACTGACCCACAGCACACCGGTCGGTGAGACACAGACAGACCGACAGCACACAGCTCTGTGACGCACAGACCGACAGCACACAGCTCGTTCACTCGCAGATCGACGGCACACAGCTTGGTGACACATAGACCGACAGCACACAGCTCAGTGACATACAAACCGACAGCACACATTTCGCTGAGACACAGACCGACAGCACACAGCTCGGTCCCTCACAGACCGACAGCATAGAGCTCGGTCACGCACGCACCAACTTCACACAGCTCCGTGACACACAGACCGACACCACACAACGCAATGACACACAGTCCGACAGCACACAGCTCAATGACACAAAGACCGACAGCACACAGATCAGTGACACACACACCGACAGCTCACAGTTCAAAGACACACAGACCAAAATCAAACAGCTTAATTACGCACAGACCGACAGAACACTGCTCAGTGACACGGAGACCAACAGAACACAGCTCAGTGACATACAGAACAGTATCTTCCAACACACTGACATACAGACTGACATCGCACAGCTCGGTGAGACACAGAAAGACAGCTCACACCTCGGTTACACACAGACCAACAGCACACAGTTCGGTGACGCACAGACCGAAAGCACACAGCTCGGTGACACGCACTTATCGACAGTCCACAGTTTTGTAACACACACCGAGAGCACGCAGCTCGGAGACACATAACCCGACTGCACACAGCTCGGTGACGCACATACCGACAGCACAAAGCTCAGTAAAACACAAATCGACGACACGCAGCTCAGTGAGACACAGACCGGCAGCATGTAGTTTGATGACCGACAGCACGCAGTTAATTAACACACATACTGCCGGCACAAAGCTCGGTGACACGCAGACCGACAGCAAACATTACCGTATCAGACAGACCGACAGCGCACAGCTCGGTGACACACAGACCGACAGCACACAGCTCAGTGACACACCCCGGCGGCGCCCAGTTCGGAGACACCCACCCTGAAAGCACACAGCTCGGTGACACACTGACCACCAGCACACAGCTCGGTGACACACAGATCCACAGATCACAGTTCTGTGACACACACCGACATCACACAGCGCGTTGAAACACAGACCGACTGCATAAATCTCGATGACACGCATACGGAAAACACACAGCTCGGTGAAACACAGATAGACCACACACAGCTCATTAAGACACAGAAAGACAGCGCGCAGCTCGGAGACAAACAGGCGGAGAGCACACAGCTCAGTGAGACGCAGAACAACTGAACACATCTCAGTGACACCAGGACCTACAGCACATTGCTCGGTGGCAGACTGACAGCACACAGCGCAGTGACACAGAGACCGCCAGCTTACAGCTAGGCGACACACAAACCGACAAAGCACAGCTCGGTGACACAGAGCCCGACAAAGCACAGCTCGGCGACAGAGAGCCCGACAGCAAACAGCTCTCTGATACACAGACCGACACCACACAACTCAATGACACACAGTCCGACAGCACACAGCTCAGTGACACATAGACTGACAGCACACAGATCAGTGACACATAGACCGACAGCTCACAGTTCAAAGACACACAGACCAAAAGCAAACAGCTTAATTACGCACAGACCGACAGAACACTGCTCAGTGACACGGAGACCGACAGAACACAGCTCAGTGACACACAGACCAATATCTTCCAACTCAGTGACATACAGACTGACATCGCATACCTCGGTGAGACACAGAAAGACAGCTTACACTTCGGTTACACACAGACCAACAGCACACAGTTCGGTGACACACAGACCGAAAACACACAGCTCGGTGACACGCACTTATCGACAGTCCACAGTTTTGTAACACACACCGAGAGCACGCAGCTCGGTGACACATAACCCGACTGCACACAGCTCAGTGACACACATACCGAAAACACATAGCTCGGTGACACAGAGACCGACGGCACGCAGCTTAGTGACACACAGACCAACAGCACACAACTGAGTGCCACACAGACCAACATCACACAGCTCAGTGTCATACAGGCCGACATCACAGAGCTCGGTGACACACAGGCCAACGGCACACAACTTAGTTGCGCACAGGGCGTCAGCACACTGCTTAGTGACACACAGAACGACAACACACAGCTCGGTGACACACAGACTGACAGGACGGAGATTAGTGACACACAGACCGATATCACATAACTCGGGGATAAATAGACGGACAGGGGACAGTTCGGTTACACACAGACCAACAGAACACAGCTTAGTGACACACAGACTAACAGCACACAGCTCAATGCCATACAAGCCGACATCACAGAGCTCGGTGAAACACAGGCCGACATCACAGAGCTCGGTGACACACAGACCAACAGCACACAACTTAGTAACGCACAGGACGACATTACACTGCTCAATGACACACAGAACGACAACACACAGATTAGTGACACACATATTAGTGACACACAGATTAGTGACACACAGATTAGTGACACATGGATTAGTGACACACAGATTAGTGACACATAGATTAGCGACACACATATTTGTGACACGCAGACCGACAACACACAGCTCGGTGACAAACAGACCAACAGCACACAGCTGAGTGCCACAAAGACCAACATCACACAGCTCAGTGTCAAACAGGCCGACATTCCAGAGCTCGGTGACACACAGGCCACACAAGCACACAACTTAGTAAAGCGCAGGGCGACAGCACACTGCTCAGTGACACACAGAGCGACAACACACTGCTCAGTGACACACAGAGCGACAACACACTGCTCAGTGACACACAGAGCGACAACACACAGCTCGGTGACACACAGACCAACAGCACACAGGTCAATGCCATCCAGACCGACATCAGAGAGTTTGCTGACACACAGACCGACAGCACATATTTCGCTGACACACAGACCAACAGCACACAGCACGTTGATACACAGACCAACAGCACACAGCTCGGTGACACACAAACCAACAGCACACAGCTCGGTGATACACAGACCAACAGCACACAGCTCGATGGCACACAGACCCACAGCACACAGTTCAGTGACACACAAACCAATAGCGATAGCTCAGTGAAACACAGACCGACAACACACCGCTCGGTGACACACAGACCAACACCAAACAGCTCAATGCAACACGGACCGACCGTGCACGGCTCGGTGACACACAGACCGACCGCACCATCTCGGTGACACGTAGACTGACATCACATAGATTAGCGACACACAGATTAGAGACACACAGACAGACAACACACAGCTCGGTGACACACAGGCCGACATCAGAGAGCTCGGTGACACACAGACCAACGGCACGCAATTTAGTAACGCACAGGACGACAGCACACTGCTCAATGACACACAGAACGACAACACACAGCTCGGTCACACACAGACGGACAACACACAGCTCAATAACACACAGATCGGCCGCACATAGTCCGCTGACACACAAACCGACAACACACAGCTCGCTGACACAAAGACCGATAGCACACAACCTGGTGACACACACACTGACAGCACACAGCTCAGAGACACACAGTCCGACAGCACATAGCCCGGTGACACACAAGCCGATAACACACAGCTCGGTGACACACAGTCCGACAGCACATAGCTCGGTGACACACAAGCCGACAGCACACAGCTCGGTAACACACAGTCAGACAGCACACAGCTCGGTGACACACATACCGACAGTGCACAGCTTGCTAACAAACAGACCAACAGCACACAGCTCGATAACAAAGGCCGCACACAGCTCAGAGACACACAGGCCGACAGTACACTGCTACGTGACACACAAACCGACATTAAATGGCTCAGTGATACACAGACCGACAGCATATAGCTCAGTGACGCATAGAACGACAGCACACAGCTCGATGACACAAAGACGAACGGCACTTGGATCAATGACACACAGACCGACAGCACGCAGCTCAGTGACACTCAGACCGCCAGCATATAGCTCAGGGACACACAGTCCGACAACACACATCTGTGTGATACACTAACCGACAGCACGCAGTTCAGTGACATAAACAAACAGCACACAGCTCTGTAACTCACAGACTAACAGCACACAGCTCGGTAAAACAGACAACAGACCGACAGCATATAGTTCAGTGACACGAAGAACGACAGTATACAGCTCGATGACACACAGGCGGACTGCACCCGGTTCAGTGATATGCAGAACGACAGCATATAGCTCAGTGACACATAAACTGATAGCACACAGCTCGGTGACACACAGTCCGACAGCACACAGCTCGGTGATACACATACCGACAGCACACAGTACAGTGATACGCAGACCGACAGCAAACAGCACGGTAACACACAGTCCGACAGCACACAGCTCGATGACACACAGCCCCACTGCACACTACTCAGTGACACACGGACCGACAGCACACAGTACAGTGATACACAGTCCGACCACATACTGCTCGGTGACACGCAAACCGACAGCACACAGCTCAGTGATACACAGTCCGACAACACACAGCTCGGTGGCGCCCAGACTGACAGCACACAGCTCGGTGGCGCCCAGACTGACAGTACACAGCTCGGTGACGCACAGACTGACAGCACACAGCTCGTTCACTCGCAGATCGACGGCACACAGCTTGGTGACATATAGACCGACAGCACACAGCTCAGTGACATACAAACCGACAGCACACATTTCGCTGAGACACAGACCGACAGCACACAGCTCGGTGACGCACAGACTGACAGCACACAGCTCGGTGGCGCACAGACTGAGAGCACACAGCTCGTTCACACGCAGATCGACGGCACACAGCTCGGTGACACACAGACCGAAAGCACACAGCTCGGCGACGCACAGACTGACAGCACACAGCTCAGTGACACACAGACCGACAGCACACATCTGATTGACACACATCCCGACAGAACACAGTTCTGTAACATATATTGACAACACACATCTACTTGAAACACAAACCGACAGCACACATTTCGGTGACACACAGACCGACAGCACATAGCTCGGTGACGCACAGACTGACAGCACACAGCTCGTTCACACGCAGATCGTCGGCACACAACTCAGTGACACACAGACCGACAGCACACAGCTCGGTGACGCACAGATCGACAGCACATAGCTCGGTGACGCACAGACTGACAGCACACAGCTCGTTCACACGCAGATCGTCGGCACACAACTCAGTGACACAAACCCACAGCACACATTTCGGTGACACACAGACCGACAGCACATAGCTCGGTGACGCACAGACTGACAGCACACAGCTCGTTCACACGCAGATCGTCGGCACACAGCTCAGTGACACACAGACCGACAGCACACAGCTCGGTGACGCACAGACCGACAGCACACAGCTCAGTGACACACAGACCGACAACGCGCATCTCATTGACACACAACCCGACAGAACACAGTTCTGTAACATATATTGACAACACACATCTCCTTGACACACAAACCGACAGCGCACATTTCGGTGAGAACCCAACCGTTAGCACACAACCTGGTGATGCACAGTCCGACAGCACACAGATCAGTGTCACACAGACCGACAGCATACTGTTCAGTGACACACAGACCGACAGCATAAAAGTCAGTGTCACCAACCGACACAGACAACTCGGTGACACGCAGTGTCAGAGCACACAGCTCAGTGATACACAAACCGACAGCACCCAGCTCGGTGACCCACAGACAGACAACGCGCAGGTCGGTAACACAAAGACTAAGAGCACACATTATCAGCGACAGAGAGACTGACAGCACACAGCTCAGTAACACACAGATTAAGAGCACACAACTCGGTAACACACAACCAACAACACGCAGCTCGGTTACACAGGCAGTACACAGTTCAGCGACACACAGACCGACAGCACACAGCTCGATGGCACATAGACAAACACCATGCAGCTCGGCAACACACAGCCCAATAGCATACAGCTCGGTAACACAGACAGCATACAGCGCAGAGACACACAGACCGACAGCAAGCAGCTCGGTGACGCGCAAACCAACAGCACACAGCTCAATGACACACAGACCGCCAGCACAAATCTCGGTGAAACACATACCGACAGCACACAGCTCGAAGAAACACAGGCCGGCAGCATACAGAACAGTGATAGGCAGTCCGACAGCACACAGCTCGATGACACACAGACCGACGACAGCTTGGTGACACGCAGGCCGACAGCACACAGTTCAAGGACACACACACCGACAGCACACATCTCATCGACACACAGACCCACAGCACACCGATCGGTGAGACACAGGCAGACACAACACAGCTCGGTAACACACAGACCGACAGCAAACGGCTCAGTGATACACAGACCGGCAACAAACAGCTGTGATACACAGAATGACAGCACACAGCTCGTTCACACGCAGATCGACAGCACACAGCTCGGTGACACACAGACCGAGAGCTCACAGCTTAGTGACACACAGACCGACCGCATACCGGTTGGTTAGACACCGACATACAGCACACAGCTCGGTGATACACAGACCGACAGCAAACACCACGGTGACACACAGACCGACAGCACACAGCTCGTTCCCACGCAGATCGACAGCACACAGCTCGGTGACACACAGACCGACAGAACACAGCTCGGTAACGCACAGACAAACAACAAACCGTTCCGTAACACAGGCAGCACACAACTCATACACACAGTCGCTCAAAAGTGACCTACAGACCGACCGCACTCTGGTCGGCAACACACAGACCGACAGCACACAGCTCAATGACACACATACCGACAGCACACAGCTCGGTCCCTCACAGACCGACAGCATAGAGCTCGGTCACAAACGCACCAACATCACACAGCTCAGTGACACACAGACCGACAGCACACAGCTCGGTCCCGCAGAGTCGGAGAGATCACAGCTAATTAACGCACAGACCGACAGCTCACGTTCAGTAAGACACAGACCGATAGCTCACAGCTCGGTAAAACACAGACAGCACAGAGCTCGGTGACACACAAACCGACAATACACAGCTCGGTGACACACATACCGACAACACACATCTCAAAAACACGCATACCGACAGCTCACAGCTCGCTGGTACACAGACAGACAACACACAGCTCAGTGATACACGGACCGACAGCACACAGCTCAGTGACGCCCAGACAAACAACACTCAGCTTTGTGAGGCACAAAACGACAGCACACTTCTCGGTGACACACAAACCCAGTGCACACAGCTCAGTGTCACATAGACCGACAGCACACAACTCAAAGACACACAGGCCTCCAGCACACAGCTCGGTGACACACATATTGATCGCACACAGCTCGGTGATACACACATCGACAACACACAGAACAATAACACACACATCCACAACACACGGCACAGTAGCGCACAAACCGATATCTCACAGCTCGGTGACACATAAGACTGACCGCACATAGCTAGGTGACACACAGACTGAAGCACACAGCTCGGTGACACACAAACCGACACCACACAGCGCAGTGGCACACATACCAACAGAACACAGCCCGGTGACACACATACCGACGGCAGATAAATCATTGACACCCAGACCGAGAGCACACAGCTCGGTGACACAAAGACTGACAGCACACAGCTCGGTGACACAGAGACTGACAGCACACAGCTCTGTGATACACAGACCAACAGCACGCAGCTCAGTGGCACATATACCGACTTCACACAGCTCGGTGACACACAGACCGCACACTGCTCGCTTACGCACAAACCAAAAGCACACAGCTCAGTGACAGACATACCCACAGCACACAGCTGGGTGACATACAGCTGGGTGACACACAGACCCACAACATACCGGTCGGTGAGACACAGGCAGACACAACACAGCTCGGTTTCACACAGACCAACAGCACACAACTCGGTGATACACAGACCGACAGCACACAGCTAGGTGACACACAGACCGAGAGCGCACAACTTAGTGACCTACAGACCGACCGCACTCTGGTCGGCAACACACAGACCGACAGCACACAGCTCAATGACACACATACCGACAGCACACAGCTCGGACCGGCACATACCGACAGCACACAGCTCGGTCCCTCACAGACCGACAACACACAGCTCGGCCACACACGCACCAACAGCACACAGCTCAGTGACACACAGACCGACAGCACACAGCTCGGTCCCGCAGTGTCAGAGAGCTCACAGCTAATTAACGCACAGACCGACAGCTCACGTTCAGTAAGACACAGACCGGTGACACACAGACAACACACATCTCGGTGACACACCGACTTACAACACACATATCAATAACACACATACCGGCAACACACAGCTCGCTGGTACACAGACAGACAGCACACAGCTCAGTGATACACGGACCGACAGCACACGGCTCAGTGACGCACAGACAAACACTCGGCTTTGTGAGGCACAAAACGACAGCACACTTCTCGGTGACACACAAATCCAGTGCACACATCTCAGTGTCACATAGACCGAGAGCACACAACTCAAAGACACACAGGCCCCCAGCACGCAGCTCGGTGACACACATATTGACCGCACGCAGCTCGGTGATACACACATCGACAACACACAGAACAGTAACACACACATCCACAACACACGGCACAGTAGCACACAAACCGATATCTCACAGCTCGATGACACAAAAGACTGACCGCACATAGCTAGGTGACACACAGACTGAAGCCCACAGCTCGGTGACACACAAACAAACATCACACAGCGCAGTGGCACATATACCGACGGAACGCAGCCCGGTGACACACAGACCGACAGCAGACAGATCATTGACACCCAGACCGAGAGCACACAGCTCGGTGACACAAAGACTGACAGCACACAGCTCTGTGATACACAGACCAACAGGACGCAGTTCAGTGGCACATATACCGACTTCACACAGGTCGGTGACACACAGACCGCACACTGCTTGCTTACGCACAAACCAAAAGCACACAGCTTAGTGACAGGCAGACCCACAGCACACAGCTGGGTGACACACAGACCCACAACACACCGGTCGGTGAGACACAGGCAGACACAACACAGCGCGGTAGCACACATACCAACGGCAGACAGCTCGGTGATACACAGACCGATATCTCACTGCTCGTTGACACGCAGGTCGACAGCACACAGCTCAGTGAAATACAGACCGACAGCACACAGCTCGGTGACACACAGACCGAGAGCGCACAACTTAGTGATTTACACACCGACCGCACTCTGGTCGGCAACACACAGACCGACAGCACACAGCTCAATGGCACACATACCGACAGCGCACAGCTCGGACCGGCACATACCGACAGCACACAGCTCGGTCCCTCACAGACCGACAGCATACAGCTCGGTCACACACGCACCAACAGCACACAGCTCAGTAACACACAGACCGACAGCCCACAGCTCAATGACACACATACCGACAGCACACAGCTCGGACCGGCACAGACCGACAGCACACAGCTCGGTGACACAGAGCGCGACAGCCCACAGCTCGGTGACACAGAGCGCGACAGCACACAGCTCGGTGACACAGAGCGCGACAGCACACAGCTCGGTCCCTCACAGACCGACAGCACACAGCTCGGTCCCTCACAGACCGACAGCATACAGCTCGGTCACACACGCACCAACAGCAGAAAGCTCAGTGACACACAGATTGACAGCACAGAGCTCGGTCCCGCAGAGTCAGAGAGCTCACAGCTAATTAACGCACAGACCGACAGCTCACGTTCAGTAAGACACAGACCGATAGCTCACAGCTCGATAAAACAGACAGCACAGAGCTCGGTGACACACAAACCGACAATACACAGCTCGGTGACACACATGCCGACAACAAACATCTCAGTAACACGCTTACCGACAGCTCACAGCTCGGTGACTCACAAACAACACCCAGCTCGGTGACACACCAGCTCGGTGACTTACAACACACATCTCAATAACACACATACCGGTAACACACAGCTCGCTGGTACACAGACAGACAGCACACAGCTCAGTGATACACATACCGACAGCACACAGCTCAGTGACGCACAAACCAACAACACTCAGCTTTGTGAGGCACAAAACGACAGCACACTTCTCAGTGACACACAAACCCAGTGCACACTGTGCTCGGTGAAACACAGACCGACAAAACACAGCACGGTGACACACAGTCAGACCGCACATAGCTCTGTGACACACACCCCGACAGCACACAGCTCGATGACACATATATCGACAGTGCACAGCTTGCTAACACACAGACCAACAGCACACAGCTCGGTAACAAAGGCAGCACACAGCACACAGCTCAGAGACACACAGGCCGACAGTACACTGCTCGGTGACACACAAACCGACAGCAAATGGCTCAGTGATACACAGACCGACAGCACACAGCTGAGTGCCACACAGGCCAACATCACACAGCTCAGTGCCATACAGGCCGACATCACAGAGCTCGGTGACACACAGACCAACGGCACACAACTTAGTTGCGCACAGGGCGTCAGCACACTGCTCAGTGACACACAGCCCGACAGCACACAACTCGGTGACACACAGACAGACAGCACACAGCTCAGTGACACTTAGACTGGCAGCACACAGCTCGGTGACAGACTGACGCACACAGTTTGGAGACACACACCCCGACGGCGCCAAGCACGGAGACACGCAGACCGACAGCGCCGTATTAGTGAGACACATACCGACTGCACACAGCGCAATGATACACATGCCAACAGCACACAGCTCGGTGATACACAGACCAACAGCACACAGCTCGGTGACACACAAACCAACAGCACACAGCTCGGTGATACACAGACCAACAGCACACAGCTCGATGGCACACAGACCGACAGCACACCGCTTAGTGACACACAAACCAACAGCACACATACCGTTCACACACAGACCCACAGCACACAGTTCAGTGACACACAAACCGATAGCGATAGCTCAGTGACACACAGACCAACACCAAACAGCTCAATGCAACACGGACCGACCGTGCACGGCTCGATGACACACAGACCGACGGCACCATCTCGGTGACACGTAGACTGACATCACATAGATTAGCGACACACAGATTAGTGACACACAGACAGACAACACACAGCTCGGTGACACACAGGCCGACATCAGAGAGCTCGGTGACACACAGACCAACGGCACGCAATTTAATAACGCACAGGACGACAGCACACTGCTCAATGACACACAGAAGGACAACACACAGCTCGGTCACACACAGACGGACAACACACAGCTCAATCACACACAGATCGGCCGCACATAGTCCGCTGAAACACAAACCGACAACACACAGCTCGGTGACACAAAGACCGATAGCACACAACCTGGTGACACACACACTGACAGCACACAGCTCAGAGACACACAGTCCGACAGCACATAGCTCGGTGACACACAAGCCGATAACACACAGCTCGGTGACACACAGTCAGACAGCACATAGCTCGGTGACACACCAGCCGACAGCACACAGCTCGGTGACACACATACCGACAGTGCACAGCTTGCTAACAAACAGACCAACAGCACACAGCTCGATAACACAGGCCGCACACAGCTCAGAGACACACAGGCCGACAGTACACTGCTACGTGACACACAAACCGACAGTAAATGGCTCAGTGATACACAGACTGACAGCATATAGCTCAGTGACGCATAGAACGACAGCACACAGCTCGATGACACAAAGACGAACAGCACTTGGATCAATGACACACAGACCGACAGCACGCAGCTCAGTGACACCCAGACCGCCAGCATATAGCTCAGGGACACAAAGTCCGACAACACACATCTGTGTGATATACTAACCGACAGCACGCAGTTCAGTGACATAAACAAACAGCACACAGCTCGGTAACTCACAGACTAACAGCACACAGCTCGGTAACACAGACAGCAGACAGCTCAGAGACACACAGACCCACAGCATATAGTTCAGTGACACGAAGAACGACAGTATACAGCTCGATGACACGCAGGCGGACAGCACCCGGATCAGTGATATACAGAACGACAGCATATAGCTCAGTGACACATAAACTGATAGCACACAGCTCGGTGACACACAGTCCGACAACACACAGCTCAATGCCATACAGGCCGACATCACAGAGTTCAATAACACACATATTGACACAACACAGGTCAGTGACGCACATACCAACAGCACGTAATTTAGCGACACATAGACTTACAACACACAGCTCAGTGACACACAGATCGATAGCACACATCTCAGTGACACACAGACCGACAGCAACACAGGTCGGGAACACACAGACTGACAGCACGCCGCTCAGTCGCAAAAGACCAATAGCGAACAGTTCAGTACCAAGCAGACCAACATCACACAGCTCAGAGCCATACAGGCCGACATCACAGAGCTCGTCGACAAAAAGACCGACAGTACGCAGCTCGGTAACACACATTCCGACAGCACACACCTCAGTGACACAGACCGACAGCAGGCAGCTCTGTGACACACAGACCGACAGCACAATCACCTTGGTGACTCACATTCCGACAGCTCACACCTCAGTAACACACATACCGACAGCAGGACACAGCTCGGTGAAGGACAGACTGACGGCACATAGCTCAGGGACACACAGACCAACAGCATACCGCTCAGTGACACACAGACCAACATCACACATCTCAATGCCACACAGACCGACCCCACGCAGGTCAGTGCCATACAGGCCGACATCACAGAGCTCTGTGGCACACAGACCAACAGGACATAGCTTAGTGACGTACAGGCCGACAGCACACTGCCCAGTGACACACAGACCAACATCACAGAGCCAAGTGCCACACAGACCGACCGCAAACTGCTCGGTGACACACAGACCGACAGCATCATCTCAGTGACACATAGACCGAGAGCACCCAGCTCGGTAACACACAATCCAACAGTACACACCTCAGTGACAAACAGATCGACGGCACGCAGCTCGGTGCACACAGACAAACAACACACAACTCAGTAACACAGTGACCGACAGCACACATCTAGGGGATACAAAAACCGACACCACACAGCTCAATGACACACAGACCGATAGCACACAGATCAGTGAAACACAGACCGATAGCACACAGCTCAGTGACACACAAACCGTCAGCACACAGCTCAGTGACAAACAGACCGACATCACGCAGATCGGTGATACACAGACCGAGAGCCCACATCTCACTGACACACGGACTGACAGCAAACTGCTCCGTGACACGCAGACCGACAGCACACAGCTCAGGGACACACAGTCCAACAGCACCCAGCTCGGTGACACACAGACCGACAGCACACAGCTAAGTGACACACAGACCAACAGCACACAGCCAAGTGACACACAGACCGACAGCACACAGCTCGGTGACTCACAGACCGACAGCACACAGCTCGGTGAAACACAGACCGACAGCTCACAGCTCGTTGACACACAGACCCACAGCACACAGCTCAGCGACACAGAGACCGACAGCACACAGCCAAGTGACACACAGACCGACAGCACACAGCTCGCTGGCACACAGACCGACCGCACACCGCTCAGTGATACCTAGACCGACAGTATACAGCTCGTTGACACACAGACCGACAGCACACAGTTTAGCTACGCACAGACCAACAGCACGCAGCTCGATGACACAGAGACCGCCGGCACACAGCTCGGTGACACAGACCGACAGCAGACAAGTTAGTGACACAAAGACCCATAGAATAGAGCTCTGTGACAGGCAGACCGACTGATCGCAGTTCAGTGACACAAAGACCGACAGCACACCGCTCGTTGGCACTCCTGCCTACAGTACACACCTCGGTGACAAGCAGACCGACAGCATCATATCAGTGACACACATACCGACTTCACACTGCTCAGTGACACACAGACCACCAGCACACAGCTCGGTGAGACATAGACCCACAGAACACAGCTCGGTGATACGCATACCGACAGCACACGGCTCGCTGAAACACAGATAGACAACACACAGCTCAGTGAAACCCAGACCCACAGCTCACAGCTCGGTGACACATAGACAGACAACAAACAGCTCGGTAACACACACATTGACATAACACAGCTCAGTGACACACATACCGACAGCACCCAGCTAGGTGACACACTGACAGAACACAGATCAGTGACACACCGACCGACAGCACACAGCTCGGTGACACACAGACCGAGAGCACATAGCTCGTTGACACACAGACCGATATCACACAGCTCGGTGACACACAGACCGACGGCACACATCTCCGTAGCAGGCATACCGACAGCACACAGCTCCGTGAGACACATACCGATAGCACAGAGCTCAGTGACAAAGAGACCGACGGCACTCAGTTCGGAGACACACACTCCGACTGCGCCC
Source organism: Arenicola marina (assembly GCA_964019135.1). NCBI lineage: Eukaryota > Metazoa > Annelida > Polychaeta > Arenicolidae > Arenicola > Arenicola marina. The sequence goes on from OZ025253.1 coordinate 21,460,448, forward strand.
AGCTCGGAGACACACATACCAACATCACACAGATCAGTGACACAGAGACCGACGGCACACAGTTCAGTGGCACACAAACCGACTGCACACCACTCAATGACATTCAGACCCACAGCACACAACTCTGACTCAGACCGAGTGCACACAGGTCAATGACATACATACCGACTGCACACAGCTCAATGACATACAGACCCACATCACAAATCTGACACAGACTGACAGCACGCACCTCGGTGGCACACACCTCGACCACACATAGCTCGGTGACACACAGACCGACAACACACAGCTCAGGAACACACAAATCGACGAAACACAGCTCAGTAACACACAGACCGGCAGCACAGATTCCGGTAACGCACAGACCAACAGCACACGGCTCTCTCACACAGACCGACGGCACACATCTCGGTGACACATAGAAGGACAGAACACAGCTCGGTGACACGTAGACCGACAGCACGAAGATTAGTGACACAAAGATTACTGACAAACAGATTGGTGATACACAGACTAGTGACACTCAGATAAGGGACACATAGATTAGTGACACACAGATTAGTGACACACATATTAGTGACACACAGATTAGTGACACACAGACCAACAACACGCAGCTCAATGACACACAGACCGAGAGCACCCAGTTCAGTGACGCACAGACCGACAGGACACTGCTCGGTGACACACAGACCGACAGCACACAGCTCACTGACACACAGACCGGCAGCAGGCAGTTCAGTGACACAAAGACGGACAACACACAGCTCGGTGACACACAGCCGACAGCACACAGCTCAATGACCGACACACCAACAGCACAGAGCTTAGTGACACACAGACCGACAGCGCGCAGCTCGGAGACACATAGACCGACACAACACAGATTAGTGACACGCAGACAAACAGCACACAGCTCATTGACGCACATTCTGACAGCGCACACCTCAGTGACATACAGACCGACAGCACGCAGGTCAGTAACACACATTCCGATAGCGCACACCTCAGTGACACACAGACCGACAGCACACACCTTGGTGACTCACATTCCGTCAGCACACTACTCGGTGACACACATACCGACGGCACACAGCTCGGTGACACACACACCGACAGCACACAGCTCAGTCACACAGACCGACAGCACACAGCTTGGTGACACACGGAACCACAGCACACAGGTCGGGGACGCACAACCCGACAGCACGCAGATCGAAGGCACACAGAACGACGGCACTTATCTCCGGGCCCACAGAATAAAAGCACACAGCTCAGTGACGAATAGACTGACAGCACATAGTTCCGTGACAGGCAGACTGACAGCACACAGCTTAGTGACGCACAGACCAACAACACACTGCTCAGCGACACACAGTCCAACATCTCAGAGCTCAAAGACACACAGACCGACAGCACGTAGTTCTTTGACAGGCAGACTGACAGCACACAGCGCGTTGACACAGAGACCGACAGCACACATCTCCGTAGCAGACAGACTGACAGCGCACAGCTCGGAAAAACACAGGCCGACAGCACACAGCGCGGTGACACACAGAACGACACCACACAGCTCAGTGACACATAGGCCGACAGAACACAGCTCGGTAACGCACAGCCTGACAGCACACAGCTCGTTCACACGCAGATCGACAGCACACAGCTCGGTGACACACAGACCGAGAGCACACAGCTCCGTGACACACAGGCCGACAGCGCACAGCTCGGTAACGCACAGACTGACAGCACACAGCTCGTTCACACGCAGATCGACAGCACACAGCTCGGTGACACACATACCGCGAGCTCACGGTTTAGTGACACACCGACCGACCGCATACCGGTTGGTGAGACACGGACAGACAGCACACAGCTCGGTGATACACAGACCGACAGCACACACCACGGTGACACACAGACCGACAGCACGCAGCTCGTTTACACGCTGACCGACAGCACACAGCTCCGTGACACACAGGCCGACAGAACACAGCTCGGTAACGCACAGACAGACAGCACAAAGCTCGTTCACACGCAGATCCACAGCACACAGCTCCGTGACACACAGGCCGACAGAACGCAGCTCGGTAACGCACAGACCAAAAACACACAGCTCCGTAACACAGGCAGCACACAGCTCAGACACACAGACCGACAGCACACTGCTCGCTTACACACAAACCAACAGCACACAGCTTAGTGACAGGCAGACCCACAGCACACAGCTGGGTGACACACAGACCCACAACACACCGGTCGGTGAGACACAGGCGGACACAACACAGCTCGGTAACACACAGATCAACAGCACACAGTTCTGTGACACATAGACCGACAGCACGCAGTTCAGTGGCACATAAACCCACAGCACGCAGTTCAGTGGCACACAGACTGACAGCACACCGATCAGTGACGCACAGACCAACAGCACACAGCTCAGTGACACAAAGACTGACAGCACACCGCTCGGTGACACACAAACCGACAGCCCTCAGCTCGGTGACACTGAGACCAACAGCACACAGCGCAGTGACACACGGACCGATGCCATACAGTTCAGTGACACACAGACTGACAGCACAGCGATCAGTGACACACCGACCGACATCACACAGTTCAGTGCCATACAGGCCGACATCACAGAGCTCTGTGACACACAGAACAACATTACATAGCTTAGTGACGTACAGGCCGACAGCACACTGCTCAGTGACACACATACCAACATCGCACAACTCAATGCCACACAGATTGACCGCACCCAGCTCGGTGCAACAAAAACCGACAGCAGACAGCTCGGTGACACACAGACCGACAGCACACAGCTTTCTGATACACAGACCGACGGCACACAACTCAGTGACCCACAGTCCGACAGCACACAGCTCAGTGACACACATACCGACCGCACATAAGTCGATGACACACTGACCGATATCACACAGCTCGGTGACACGCAGATCGCCAGATCACAGTTCTATAACACAAACCGATATCACACGGCTCAGTGACACAAATAAAGACAGCTCACAGTTCAAAGACTCACAGATCAAAAGCACACAGCTTAATTACGCACAGACCGACCGCACATAGCTCGTTGACACATACCCAGACAGTACACAAATCAGTGACACACAGACCAACAGCATACAGCTCGGTGACGCACAGACCAACAATACACACAGTTAGGTGACACACAGACCGACAAAACACAGCCTGGTGACACGCAGAGCTCGGTGACACAGAGCCCGGCAGCACAGAGCTCTCTGATAGATCGACCGACGGCACACAACTCAATGACACACATTCCAACATCACACAGCTCAGTGAACAACAGTCCGACAGCACGCAGCTCAGTGAGACATAGACCGACAGCACACGGCTCAGTGACACACATTCCGACAGATCACAGTTCTGTGACACACACCGTCATCACACGGCTCAGTGACACACATACGGACAGCTCACAGTTCAAAGACTCACAGACCAAAAAGGACACAGCTCAATTACGCACAGACCGACAGCACATAGTTCGGTGACACACACACCGACAGCACACAGCACGATGATACATAGACTGACAGTACACAGCTAAGTACCACACAGACCGACAGCGCACAGCTCGGTGACACGTAGACTGTCATCACACAGATTAGCGACTCACAGATTAGTGACACACAGATTAGTGACACAAAGATTAGTGATAGGATGAAGCCGAGATCTTCTTTATATACAACAGAGAGATACCGTAGTTTCTCGAATAAGCGCAAGGCTGGTTATTTATTTCGAGTAAAGAATAGCCCGGGCGCTTATCCATAAGGGCGGTTATTCGAACAAGGGCGCTTAATAATTGTTTTCTTCAGACTTCTGTACACACGCTTTCCTTTGAAGACGATAAGGGGGGAAGTTTGGTTCCACTGGCCTTCGCAGCCAACGCCACCGTCTTTGGTGGCATTTTAATTGGGGTCAACCAGTAATTTTAAAGGAGTATTTTGGAGCGGATGGCTACTTTAGTAAACTAACTGTGTCATTTTTGTTTCAGCTCCAGGTAAGTCAGACTCGATCGATGGGATGCGGACCACCAACCCACAACTCGGTGACACACAGACCGACAGCACATAGCTCGGTGACACACAAACCTACAGCACATAGCTCGGTGACACACAAACCTACAGCACACAGGCTGGTGACACACAGACCAACAGCACACAGCTTAGTGACACACAGGCCATCACACAACTCAGTGTCACACAGACCAACATCACACAGCTCGGTGACACACAGACCAACATCACACAGCTCGGTGACACGCAGACCGACAACACACAGCTCAATGCCATATAGGCCGACATCACAGATTTCAATAACGCACAGATCGACACAACACAGCTCAGTGACGCACAGACCAACAGCACGTAATTTAGTGACACATGGACTTACAGCAAACAGGTCAATAACACACAGACCGACAGCACGCAGCTCGGAGACACATAGACCGACAGAACACAGATCAGTGACACACCGACCGATAGCAACACAGGTCGGGAACACACAGACCGAGAGAACGCAGCTCAGTCGCAAAAGACCAACAGCACGCAGTTAAGTGACACACATACTGACAGCACAAAGTCCGTTGTCACACAGACCGACATCACACATCTCCGTAGCAGACAGACCGACAGCGCACAGCTCGGTGACACACAGAATGACTGCACACTGCTCGGTGACACACAGACCGACAGCACATAGCTCGGTGACACGTACACTGACTGCACACAGATTAGTGACACACAGATTAGTGAAACACAGATTAGTGAAACACAGCCTAGTGAAACACAGATTAGTGACACACTGATTAGTGACACACAGATTAGTGTCACTCAGATAAGTGACATACAGACCAACAACACACAGCTCGGTGACTCACAGACTGACAGCTCAAAGCTCGGTAACACACAAACCAATAGCACACAGCTTAATTACGCACAAACCGACAGCACACAGCACAGTGACACACAGACCGATAGCACACAGCACAGTGACACACATACCGACAGAACACTGCTCGGTGACATGGACACCGATAGATCACGGCTCAGTGACGCACATACCGAGAGAAAAGAAATCAGCGACACACAGACCGACAACACGGAGCTCAGTGATACACAGACTCCTAGCACATAGCTCGTTGACACACAGACCGACAGCACACATCTCGGTGACACGCAGACCGACAGCACCATCTCAGTGACACATGAGCCGACAGCACACACCTCACTGACACACAGTCCGACAGCACACAGCTCAGTGACACACCCCGGCGGCGCCCAGTTCGGAGACACCCACCCTGAAAGCACACAGCTCGGTGACACACCCCGGCGGCGCCCAGTTCGGAGACACCCACCCTGAAAGCACACAGCTCGGTGACACACTTACCACCAGCACACAGCTCGGTGACACACAGGCCGTCGGCACACAGCTCGGTGACACAGACCGACAGCACACAGTTTAGTGACACAAGAACCGACAGGACACAGATTAGTCACGCACAGACCGACATCACACAGCTCGGTGACACACAGATCCACAGATCACAGTTCTGTGACACACACCGACATAGCACAGCGCGGTGAAACACAGACCGACTGCATAAAGCTCAATGACACGCATACGGAAAACACACAGCTCGGTGAAACACAGACCAACTGAACACATCTCAGTGACACCCGGACCGACAGCACATAGCTCGGTGGCACACTGACAGCACACAGCGCAGTGACACAGAGACCGCCAGCTTATAGCTAGGCGACACACACATCGAAAAAGCACAGCTCGGTGACACAGAGCCCGACAAAGCACAGCTTGGTGGCACACTGACAGCACACAGCGCAGTGACACAGAGATCGCCAGCTCACAGCTAGGCGACACACAAACCGAAAAAGCACAGCTCGGTGACACAGAGCCCGGCAGTACACAGCTCTCTGATACACACACCGACAGCTCACAGTTCAAAGATACACAGACCAAAAGCAAACAGCTTAATTACGCAAAGACCGACAGAACACTGCTCAGTGACACACAGACCAATATCTTCCAACTCAGTGACATACAGACTGACATCGCACACCTCGGTGAGACAGAAAGACATCTCACACCTCGGTGAGACACAGAAAGACATCTCACACCACGGTGACACACAGACCAACAGCACACAGTTTTGTAACACACACCGAGAGCACGCAGCTCAGTGACACGTAACCCGACTGCACACAGCTCAGTGAGACACAGACCGGCAGCATGTAGTTGGACGACCGACAGCACGCAGATAAGCAACACACATACTGACGGCACAAAGCTCGGTGACACAAAGACCAACAGCACACCGCTGGGTGACACGTAGACTGACTGCACACAGATTAGTGAAACACAGATTAGTGAAACACAGATTAGTGACACACAGATTAGTGACAAACAGACCGACAACACACAACTTAACTGCGCACAGAGCGACAGCACACTACTCAGTGACACATAAACCAACATCACACCCCTCAGTGACACAGACCGACAGCAGGCAGCTCGGTGAAACTCCGACCGACAGCACGCAGTTCAATGACACACAGAAAGACAACACAAAGCTCGTTAGCACACAGACCGACAGCACACATGTCAAACAGACTGACAGCGCACAGCTCGGTGAAGCACAAGCCGACAGCACACAGCTCGCTGACACAGGGACCGACAGCACACAGCTCGGTGACACGTAGACGGACAGCACATAGATTAGTGACACACAGATTATTGACACACGGATTAATGACACACAGATTAGTGACACATAAATTAGTGACCCACAGATTAGTGACCCACAGATTAGTGACACACAGATTAGTGACACACAGTTTCATGACACACAGATTAGTGAAACACAGACCGACGACACACATTTCCGTGAGCACACAGCTCGGGAACACACTGACCGTCAGCACATAGTTCGGTGACACATAGACTGACGCACACAGATTAGCGACACACAGATTAGTGACACACAGATTAGTGACACACAGATTAGTACCACAGTGACTAGCGACACTCAGATTTGTGACACACAGACCGACAACCCACAGCTCGGAGACACACTGACCGACAGAAGACAGCTCCGTGACACGGAGACCGACAACACGCAGCTCAGTGACACACAGACCGAAACCACATAGCTCGGTGACAGAGAGACCGACGGCACACAGCTCAGTGACAAACAGACCAACAGCACACAGCTGAGTGACACACAGACTGACAGGACGCAGATTAGTCACACACAGACCGACATCACATAACTCGGGGATAAATAGACCGACAGGGCAGAGCTCGGTGCCACACAAACCAACAGAACACAGCTTAGTGACACACAGACCAACAGCACACAGCTCCATGCCATACAGGCCGACATCACAGAGTTCGCCGACACACAGACCGACAACACATATTTCGCTGACGCACAGACCAAGAGCACACAGCTCGATGGTACACAGACCGACAGCACACCGCTTAGTGACACACAAACCGACAGCACACAGCTCGGTGATACACAGACCGACAGCACACATCCCGTTCACACACATACCCACAGCACACAGTTCATTGACACACAAACTAATAGCGATAGCTCAGTGAAACACAGACCGACAACACACCGCTCGGTGACACACAGAGCAACACCACACAGCTCAATGCAACACGGACCGACCGTGCACGGCTCGGTGACACACCGACCGACAGCACCATCTCGGTGACACGTAGACTGACATCACATAGATTAGCGACACACAGATTAGTGACACACAGACAGACAACACACAGCTCGGTGACACACATGCCCACATCAGAGAGCTCGGAGACACACAGACCAACGGCACACAACTTAGTAACGCACAGGACGACAGCACACTGCTCAATGACACACAGAACGACAACACACAGCTCGGTCACACGTAGACTGATAGCACACAGATTAGTGACACACAGATTAGTATCACACAGATTAGTGACACAAAGATTAGTGATACACAGATTAGCGACACACAGATTAGTGACACACACATTAGCGACACACCGATTTGTGACACACAGACCGAAAACACACAGCTCGGTGACAAACAGATCAACAGCACACAGCTGAGTGCCACAAAGACCAACATCAGACAGCTCAGTGTCATACAAGCCGACATTCCAGAGCTCGGTGACACACAGGCCATCAGCACACAACTTAGTAACGCACAGGGCGACAGCACTTAGTTCGCTGACACACAGACCAACAGCACGCAGCTTAGTGACACATAGACTTACAGCACACAGCTCAATGCCATCCAGGCCGACATCATACATCTCAGTGACACACAGACGGACTACACACAGCTCAATGACACACAGATCGACAGCACATAGTTCGCTGACACACAAACCGACAACACACAGCTCGGTGACACAAAGACCGATAGCACACAACCTGGTGACACACACACTGACAGCACACAGCTCGGAGACACACAGTCCGACAGCACATAGCTCGGTGACACACAAGCCGAGAACACACAGCTCGGTGACACACAGTCAGACAGCACATAGCTCGGTGACACACAAGCCGACAGCACACCGCTCGGTGACACACAGTCAGACAGCACATAGCTCGGTGACACACAGACCGAGAGCTCACAGCTTAGTGACATACAGACCGACCGCATACGGGTTGGTTAGACTCCGACATACAGCACACAGCTCGGTGATACACAGACCGACGGCACACACCACGGTGACACACAGACCGACAGCACATAGCTCGTTCCCACGCAGATCGACAGCACACAGCTCGGTAACGCACAGACTGACAGCACACAGCTCGTTCACACACAGATCGACGGCACACAGCTCGGTGACACACAGACCGACAGAACACAGCTCGGTAACGCACAGACTGACAGCACACAGCTCGTTCACACACAGATCGACGGGACACAGCTCGGTGACACACAGACCGACAGAACACAGCTCGGTAACGCACAGACAAACAACACACAGCTCCATAACACAGGCAGCACACAGCTCAGAAACACAGTCACTTAAAAGTGACCTACAGACCGACCGCACTCTGGTTGGCAACACACAGACCGACAGCACACAGCTCAATGACACACATACCGACAGCACACAGCTCGGACCGGCACATACCGACAGCACACAGCTCGGTCCCTCACAGACCGACAGCATAGAGCTCGGTCACGCACGCACCAACTTCACACAGCTCCGTGACACACAGACCGACACCACACAACGCAATGACACACAGTCCGACAGCACACAGCTCAATGACACAAAGACCGACAGCACACAGATCAGTGACACACACACCGACAGCTCACAGTTCAAAGACACACAGACCAAAATCAAACAGCTTAATTACGCACAGACCAACAGAACACTGCTCAATGACATGGAGACCGACAGAACACAGCTCAGTGACATACAGAACAGTATCTTCCAACTCGGTGACATACAGACTGACATCGCACAGCTCGGTGAGACACAGAAAGACAGCTCACACCTCGGTTACACACAGACCAACAGCACCCAGTTCGGTGACGCACAGACCGAGAGCACACAGCTCGGTGACACGCACTTATCGACAGTCCACAGTTTTGTAACACACACCGAGAGCACGCAGCTCGGAGACACATAACCCGACTGCACACAGCTCGGTGACGCACATACCGACAGCACAAAGCTCAGTGAAACACAAATCGACAACACGCAGCTCAGTGAGACACAGACCGGCAGCATGTAGTATGATGACCGACAGCACGCAGTTAAGTAACACACATACTGCCGGCACAAAGCTCGGTGACACGCAGACCGACAGCAAACATTACCGTATCAGACAGACCGACAGCGCACAGCTCGGTGACACACAGACCGACAGCACACAGCTCAGTGACACACCCCGGCGGCGCCCAGTTCGGAGACACCCACCCTGAAAGCACACAGCTCGGTGACACACTTACCACCAGCACACAGCTCGGTAACACAGACCGACAGCACACAGTTTAATGACACAAAAACCGACAGGACACAGGTTAGTCACGCACAAACCGACATCACACAGCTCGGTGACACACAGATCCACAGATCACAGTTCTGTGACACACACCGACATCACACAGCGCGGTGAAACACAGACCGACTGCATAAATCTCGATGACACGCATACGGAAAACACACAGCTCGGTGAAACACAGATAGACCACACACAGCTCATTGAGACACAGAAAGACAGCTCGCAGCTCGGAGACAAACAGGCGGAGAGCACACCGCTCAGTGAGACGCAGACCAACTGAACACATCTCAGTGACACCAGGACCTACAGCACATTGCTCGGTGGCAGACTGACAGCACACAGCGCAGTGACACAGAGACCGCCAGCTTACAGCTAGGCGACACACAAACCGACAAAGCACAGCTCGGTGACACAGAGCCCGACAAAGCACAGCTCGGCGACACAGAGCCCGACAGCAAACAACTCTCTGATACACAGACCGACACCACACAACTCAACAGTCCGACAGCACACAGCTCAGTGACACATAGACTGACAGCACACAGATCAGTGACACATAGACCGACAGCACACAGCTCAGTGACACACACACCGACAGCTCACAGTTCAAATTCACACAGACCAAAAGCAAACAGCTTAATTACGCACAGACCGACAGAACACTGCTCAGTGACACGGAGACCGACAGAACACAGCTCAGTGACACACAGACCAATATCTTCCAACTCAGTGACATACAGACTGGCATCGCATACCTCGGTGAGACACAGAAAGACAGCTCACACCTCGGTTACACACAGACCAACAGCACACAGTTCGGTGACACACAGACCGAAAACACACGGTGACACGCGCTTATCGACAGTCCACAGTTTTGTAACACACACAGAGAGCACGCAGCTCGGTGACACATAACCCGACTGCACACAGCTCAATGACACACATACCGAAAACACATAGCTCCGTGACACAGAGACCGACGGCACGCAGCTTAGTGACACCCAGACCAACAGCACACAACTGAGTGCCACACAGACCAACATCACACAGCTCAGTGTCATACAGGCCGACATCACAGAGCTCGGTGACACACAGACCAACGGCACACAACTTAGTTGCGCACAGGGCGTCAGCACACTGCTTAGTGACACACAGAACGACAACACACAGCTCGGTGACACACAGACTGACAGGACGGAGATTAGTGACACACAGACCGATATCACATAACTCGGGGATAAATAGACGGACAGGGCACAGTTCCGTTACACACAGATCAACAGAACACAGCTTAGTGACACACAGACTAACAGCACACAGCTCAATGCCATACAAGCCGACATCACAGAGTTCGCTGACACACAGACCGACAGCACATATTTCGCTGACACACAGACTGACAGCACACAGCTCGATGGCACACAGACCGACAGCACACCGCTCGGTGACACACAGGCCGACATCAGAGAGCTCGGTGAAACACAGGCCGACATCACAGAGCTCGGTGACACGCAGACCAACAACACACAACTTAGTAACGCACAGGACGACAGTACACTGCGCAATGACAGACAGAACGACAACACACAGTTCGGTTCACACGTAGACTGACAACACACAGATTAGTGACACACATATTAGTGACACAAAGATTAGTGACACACAGATTAGTGACACATAGATTAGCGACACACATATTTGTGACACGCAGACCGACAACACACAGCTCGGTGACAAACAGACCAACAGCACACAGCTGAGTGCCACAAAGACCAACATCACACAGCTCAGTGTCAAACAGGCCGACATTCCAGAGCTCGGTGACACACAGACCACAAGCACACAACTTAGTAACGCACAGGGCGACAGCACACTGCTCAGTGACACACAGAGCGACAACACACTGCTCAGTGACACACAGAGCGACAACACACAGCTCGGTGACACACAGACCAACAGCACACAGGTCAATGCCATCCAGACCGACATCACAGAGTTTGCTGACACACAGACCGACAGCACATATTTCGCTGACACACAGACCAACAGCACACAGCTCGGTGATACACAGACCAACAGCACACAGCTCGGTGACACACAAACCAACAGCACACAGCTCGGTGATACACAGACCAACAGCACACAGCTCGATGGCACACAGACCGACAGCACACCGCTTAGTGACACACAAACCAACAGCACACATACCGTTCACACACAGACCCACAGCACACAGTTCAGTGACACACAAACCAATAGCGATAGCTCAGTGAAACACAGACCAACACCAAACAGCTCAATGCAACACGGACCGACCGTGCACGGCTCGGTGACACACAGACCGACAGCACCATCTCGGTGACACGTAGACTGATATCACATAGAGTAGCGACACACAGATTAGTGACACACAGACAGACAACACACAGCTCGGTGACACACAGACCAACGGCACGCAATTTAGTAACGCACAGGACGACAGCACACTGCTCAGTGACACACAAACCGACAGCCCTCAGCTCGGTGACACTGAGACCAACAGCACACAGCGCAGTGACACACGGACCGATACCATACAGTTCAGTGACACACAGACTGACAGCACAGCGATCAGTGAGAACACCGACCGACATCACACAGTTCAGTGCCATACAGGCCGACATCACAGAGCTCTGTGACACACAGAACAACATTACATAGCTTAGTGACGTACAGGCCGACAGCACACTGCTCAGTGACACACATACCAACATCGCACAACTCAATGCCACACAGATTGACCGCACCCAGCTCGGTGCAACAAAAACCGACAGCAGACAGCTCGGTGACACATAGACCGACAGCACACAGCTTTCTGATACACAGACCGACGGCACACAACTCAGTGACCCACAGTCCGACAGCACACAGCTCCGTGACACACATACCGACCGCACATAAGTCGATGACACACTGACCGATATCACACAGCTCGGTGACACGCAGATCGCCAGATCACAGTTCTATAACACAAACCGATATCACACGGCTCAGTGACACAAATAAAGACAGCTCACAGTTCAAAGACTCACAGATCAAAAGCACACAGCTTAATTACGCACAGACCGACCGCACATAGCTCGTTGACACATACCCAGACAGTACACAAATCAGTGACACACAGACCAACAGCATACAGCTCGGTGACGCACAGACCAACAATACACACAGTTAGGTGACACACAGACCGACAGCACGCAGCTCTGTGACACACAGACCGACAAAACACAGCCTGGTGACACGCAGAGCTCGGTGACACAGAGCCCGGCAGCACAGAGCTCTCTGATAGATCGACCGACGGCACACAACTCAATGACACACATTCCAACAGCACACAGCTCAGTGAACAACAGTCCGACAGCACGCAGCTCAGTGAGACATAGACCGAGAGCACACGGCTCAGTGACACACATTCCGACAGATCACAGTTTTGTGACACACACCGTCATCACACGGCTCAGTGACACACATACCGACAGCTCACAGTTCGGTGACACACAGACCCACTGTTTACAGCTCAGTGACACACAGACCAACAGCATACAGCTAAGTGACACAAAGACTGACAGCACGCAGATCGGTGACACACAGACCGACAACACACAGCTCAGTAACACAGAGACCGACAGCACACAGCTATGGGACAGACAAAGCGACGGTATGCAGCTCAGGGACACACAGTCCAACAGCACCCTCCTCGGTGATACACCTACCGACAGCACACAGTTAAGTAACACACAGACCAACAGCACACAGCCAAGTGACACACAGACCAACCGCACACAGCTCCGCGACACACAGGCCGACACCGCACAGCTCAGTGACACACATACCGACAGTACATAAGTCGATGACACACAGACCGATATCACACAGCTCGGTGACACGCAGATCGTCAGCTCACAGTTCAAAGACTCACAGACCAAAAGCACACAGCTTAATTACGCACAGACCGACAGCACATAGCTCGGTGACACACACACCGACAGCACACAGCTCGATGATACATAGACTGACAGTACACAGCTAAGTACCACACAGACCGACAGCGCACAGCTCGGTGACACGTAGACTGTCATCACACAGATTAGCGACACACAGATTAGTGACACACAGATTAGTGACACACAGATTAGAGTCACTCAGATTAGTGACACACTGATTAGTGACACACAGATTAGTGTCACTCAGATAAGTGACATACAGACCAACAACACACAGCTCGGTGACTCACAGACTGACAGCTCAAAGCTCGGTAACACACAGACCAATAGCACACAGCTTAATTACGCACAAACCGACAGCACACAGCACAGTGACACACAGACCGATAGCACACAGCACAGTGACACACATACCGACAGAACACTGCTCGGTGACATGGACACCGATAGATCACCGCTCAGTGACGCACATACCGAGAGAAAAGAAATCAGCGACACACAGACCGACAACACGGAGCTCAATGATACACAGACTCCTAGCACATAGCTCGTTGAGACACAGACCGACAGCACACATCTCGGTGACACACAGACCGACAGCACCATCTCAGTGACACATGAGCCGACAGCACACACCTCACTGACACACAATCCGACAGCACACAGCTCAGTGACACACCCCGGCGGCGCCCAGTTCGGAGACACCCACCCTGAAAGCACACAGCTCGGTGACACACCCCGGCGGCGCCCAGTTCGGAGACACCCACCCTGAAAGCACACAGCTCGGTGACACACTTACCACCAGCACACAGCTCGGTGACACACAGGCCGTCGGCACACAGCTCGGTGACACAGACCGACAGCACAAAGTTTAGTGACACAAGAACCGACAGGACACAGATTAGTCACGCACAGACCGACATCACACAGCTCGGTGACACACAGATCCACAGATCACAGTTCTGTGACACGCACCGACATAGCACAGCGCGGTGAAACACAGACCGACTGCATAAAGCTCGATGACACGCATACGGAAAACACATAGCTCGGTGAAACACAGACCAACTGAACACATCTCAGTGACACCCGGACCGACAGCACATAGCTCGGTGGCACACTGACAGCACACAGCGCAGTGACACAGAGACCGCCAGCTTATAGCTAGGCGACACACACATCGAAAAAGCACAGCTCGGTGACACAGGGCCCGACAAAGCACAGCTCGGTGGCACACTGACAGCACACAGCGCAGTGACACAGAGATCGCCAGCTCACAGCTAGGCGACACACAAACCGAAAAAGCACAGCTCGGTGACACAGAGCCCGGCAGTATACAGCTCTCTGATACACACACCGACAGCTCACAGTTCAAAGATACACAGACCAAAAGCAAACAGCTTAATTACGCAAAGACCGACAGAACACTGCTCAGTGACACACAGACCAATATCTTCCAACTCAGTGACATACAGACTGACATCGCACACCTCGGTGAGACACAGAAAGACATCTCACACCTCGGTGAGACACAGAAAGACATCTCACACCACGGTGACACACAGACCAACAGCACACAGTTTTGTAACACACACCGAGAGCACGCAGCTCAGTGACACGTAACCCGACTGCACACAGCTCAGTGAGACACAGACCGGCAGCATGTAGTTGGATGACCGACAGCACGCAGATAAGCAACACACATACTGACGGCACAAAGCTCGGTGACACAAAGACCAACAGCACACCGCTGGGTGACACGTAGACTGACTGCACACAGATTAGTGAAACACAGATTAGTGAAACACAGATTAGTGACACACAGATTAGTGACAAACAGACCGACAACACACAACTTAACTGCGCACAGAGCGACAGCACACTACTCAGTGACACACAAACCAACATCACACCCCTCAGTGACACAGACCGACAGCAGGCAGCTCGGTGAAACTCCGACCGACAGCACGCAGTTCAATGACACACAGAAAGACAACACAAAGCTCGTTAGCACACAGACCGACAGCACACATGTCAAACAGACTGACAGCGCACAGCTCGGTGAAGCACAAGCCGACAGCACACAGCTCGCTGACACAGGGACCGACAGCACACAGCTCGGTGACACGTAGACGGACAGCACATAGATTAGTGACACACAGATTATTGACACACGGATTAATGACACACTGATTAGTGACACATAAATTAGTGACCCACAGATTAGTCACCCACAGATTTGTGACACACAGTTTCGTGACACACAGATTAGTGAAACACAGACCGACGACACACATTTCCGTGAGCACACAGCTCGGGAACACACTGACCGTCAGCACATAGTTCGGTGACACATAGACTGACGCACACAGATTAGCGACACACAGATTAGTGACACACAGATTAGTGACACACAGATTAGTACCACAGTGACTACCGACACTCAGATTTGTGACACACAAACCGACAACCCACAGCTCGGAGACACACTGACCGACAGAAGACAGCTCCGTGAC
This sequence comes from Arenicola marina, assembly GCA_964019135.1. Classification (NCBI taxonomy): domain Eukaryota; kingdom Metazoa; phylum Annelida; class Polychaeta; family Arenicolidae; genus Arenicola; species Arenicola marina. The sequence goes on from OZ025253.1 coordinate 21,477,058, forward strand.
ACGGAGACCGACAACACGCAGCTCAGTGACACACAGACCGAAACCACATAGCTCGGTGACAGAGAGACCGACGGCACACAGCTCAGTGACAAACAGACCAACAGCACACAGCTGAGTGACACACAGACTGACAGGACGCAGATTAGTCACACACAGACCTACATCACATAACTCGGGGATAAATAGACTGACAGGGCAGAGCTCGGTGACACACAAACCAACAGAACACAGCTTAGTGACACACAGACCAACAGCACACAGCTCCATGCCATACAGGCCGACATCACAGAGTTCGCCGACACACAGACCGACAACACATATTTCGCTGACGCACAGACCAAGAGCACACAGCTCGATGGCACACAGACCGACAGCACACCGCTTAGTGACACACAAACCGACAGCACACAGCTCGGTGATACACAGACCGACAGCACACATCCCGTTCACACACATACCCACAGCACACAGTTCATTGACACACAAACTAATAGCGATAGCTCAGTGAAACACAGACCGACAACACACCGCTCGGTGACACACAGAGCAACACCACACAGCTCAATGCAACACGGACCGACCGTGCACGGCTCGGTGACACACAGACCGACTGCACCATCTCGGTGACACGTAGGCTGACATCACATAGATTAGCGACACACAGATTAGTGACACATAGACAGACAACACACAGCTCGGTGACACACATGCCCACATCAGAGAGCTCGGTGACACACAGACCAACGGCACACAACTTAGTAACGCACAGGACGACAGCACACTGCTCAATGACACACAGAACGACAACACACAGCTCGGTCACACGTAAACTGATAGCACACAGATTAGTGACACACAGATTAGTATCACACAGATTAGTGACACAAAGATTAGTGATACACAGATTAGCGACACACAGATTAGTGACACACACATTAGCGACACACCGATTTGTGACACACAGACCGACAACACACAGCTCGGTGACAAACAGATCAACAGCACACAGCTGAGTGCCACAAAGACCAACATCAGACAGCTCAGTGTCATACAAGCCGACATTCCAGAGCTCGGTGACACACAGGCCATCAGCACACAACTTAGTAACGCACAGGGCGACAGCACTTAGGTCGCTGACACACAGACCAACAGCACGCAGCTTAGTGACACATAGACTTACAGCACACAGCTCAATGCCATCCAGGCCGACATCATACATCTCAGTGACACACAGACGGACTAAACACAGCTCAATGACACACAGATCGACAGCACATAGTTCGCTGACACACAAACCGACAACACACAGCTCGGTGACACAAAGACCGATAGCACACAACTTGGTGACACACACACTGACAGCACACAGCTCAGAGACACACAGTCCGACAGCACATAGCTCGGTGACACACAAGCCGAGAACACACAGCTCGGTGACACACAGTCAGACAGCACATAGCTCGGTGACACACAAGCCGACAGCACACCGCTCGGTGACACACAGTCAGACAGCACATAGCTCGGTGACACACAGACCGAGAGCTCACAGCTTAGTGACACACAGACCGACCGCATACCGGTTGGTTAGACTCCGACATACAGCACACAGCTCGGTGATACACAGACCGACGGCACACACCACGGTGACACACAGACCGACAGCACATAGCTCGTTCCCACGCAGATCGACAGCACACAGCTCGGTAACGCACCGACTGACAGCACACAGCTCGTTCACACACAGATCGACGGCACACAGCTCGGTGACACACAGACCGACAGAACACAGCTCGGTAACGCACAGACTGACAGCACACAGCTCGTTCACACACAGATCGACGGCACATAGCTCGGTGACACACATACCGACAGAACACAGCTCGGTAACGCACAGACAAACAACACACAGCTCCATAACACAGGCAGCACACAGCTCAGAAACACAGTCACTTAAAAGTGACCTACAGACCGACCGCACTCTGGTTGGCAACACACAGACCGACAGCACACAGCTCAATGACACACATACCGACAGCACACAGCTCGGACCGGCACATACCGACAGCACACAGCTCGGTCCCTCACAGACCGACAGCATAGAGCTCGGGCACGCACGCACCAACTTCACACAGCTCCGTCACACACAGACCGACACCACACAACGCAATGACACACAGTCCGACAGCACACAGCTCAATGACACAAAGACCGACAGCACACAGATCAGTGACACACACACCGACAGCTCACAGTTCAAAGACACACAGACCAAAATCAAACAGCTTAATTACGCACAGACCAACAGAACACTGCTCAGTGACATGGAGACCGACAGAACACAGCTCAGTGACATACAGAACAGTATCTTCCAACTCAGTGACATACAGACTGACATCGCACAGCTCGGTGAGACACAGAAAGACAGCTCACACCTCGGTTACACACAGACCAACAGCACCCAGTTCGGTGACGCACAGACCGAGAGCACACAGCTCGGTGACACGCACTTATCGACAGTACACAGTTTTGTAACACACACCGAGAGCACGCAGCTCGGAGACACATAACCCGACTGCACACAGCTCGGTGACGCACATACCGACAGCACAAAGCTCGGTAAAACACAAATCGACAACACGCAGCTCAGTGAGACACAGACCGGCAGCATGTAGTATGATGACCGACAGCACGCAGTTAAGTAACACACATACTGCCGGCACAAAGCTCGGTGACACGCAGACCGACAGCAAACATTACCGTATCAGACAGATCGACAGCGCACAGCTCGGTGACACACAGACCGACAGCACACAGCTCAGTGACACACCCCGGCGGCGCCCAGTTCGGAGACACCCACCCTGAAAGCACACAGCTCGGTGACACACTTACCACCAGCACACAGCTCGGTGACACAGACCGACAGCACACAGTTTAATGACACAAAAACCGACAGGACACAGGTTAGTCACGCACAAACCGACATCACACAGCTCGGTGACACACAGATCCACAGATCACAGTTCTGTGACACACACCGACATCACACAGCGCGGTGAAACACAGACCGACTGCATAAATCTCGATGACACGCATACGGAAAACACACAGCTCGGTGAAACACAGATAGACCACACACAGCTCATTGAGACACAGAAAGACAGCTCGCAGCTCGGAGACAAACAGGCGGAGAGCACACCGCTCAGTGAGACGCAGACCAACTGAACACATCTCAGTGACACCAGGGCCTACAGCACATTGCTCGGTGGCAGACTGACAGCACACAGCGCAGTGACACAGAGACCGCCAGCTTACAGCTAGGCGACACACAAACCGACAAAGCACAGCTCGGTGACACAGAGCCCGACAAAGCACAGCTCGGCGACACAGAGCCCGAGAGCAAACAACTCTCTGATACACAGACCGACACCACACAACTCAATGACACACAGTCCGACAGCACACAGCTCAGTGACACATAGACTGACAGCACACAGAGCAGTGACACATAGACCGACAGCACACAGATCAGTGACACACACACCGACAGCTCACAGTTCAAATTCACACAGACCAAAAGCAAACAGCTTAATTACGCACAGACCGACCGAACACTGCTCAGTGACACGGAGACCGACAGAACACAGCTCAGTGACACACAGACCAATATCTTCCAACTCAGTGACATACAGACTGGCATCGCATACCTCGGTGAGACACAGAAAGACAGCTCACACCTCGGTTACACACAGACCAACAGCACACAGTTCGGTGACACACAGACCGAAAACACACGGTGACACGCGCTTATCGACAGTCCACAGTTTTGTAACACACACCGAGAGCACGCAGCTCGGTGACACATAACCCGACTGCACACAGCTCAATGACACACATACCGAAAACACATAGCTCCGTGACACAGAGACCGACGGCACGCAGCTTAGTGACACCCAGACCAACAGCACACAACTGAGTGCCACACAGACCAACATCACACAGCTCAGTGTCATACAGGCCGACATCACAGAGCTCGGTGACACACAGACCAACGGCACACAACTTAGTTGCGCACAGGGCGTCAGCACACTGCTTAGTGACACACAGAACGACAACACACAGCTCGGTGACACACAGACTGACAGGACGGAGATTAGTGACACACAGACCGATATCACATAACTCGGGGATAAATAGACGGACAGGGCACAGTTCGGTTACACACAGACCAACAGAACACAGCTTAGTGACACACAGACTAACAGCACACAGCTCAATGCCATACAAGCCGACATCACAGAGTTCGCTGACACACAGACCGACAGCACATATTTCGCTGACACACAGACTGACAGCACACAGCTCGATGGCACACAGACCGACAGCACACCGCTCGGTGACACACAGGCCGACATCAGAGAGCTCGGTGAAACACAGGCCGACATCACAGAGCTCGGTGACACGCAGACCAACAGCACACAACGATGACACAAAGACGAACGGCACTTGGATCAATGACACACAGACCGACAGCACGCAGCTCAGTGACACTCAGACCGCCAGCATATAGCTCAGGGACACAAAGTCCGACAACACACATCTGTGTGATACACTAACCGACAGCACGCAGTTCAGTGACATAAACAAACAGCACACAGCTCGGTAACTCACAGACTAACAGCACACAGCTCGGTAACACAGACAACAGACAGCTCAGAGACACACAGACCCACAGCATATAGTTCAGTGACACGAAGAACGACAGCATACAGCTCGATGACACGCAGGCGGACAGCACCCGGATCAGTGATATACAGAACGACAGCATATAGCTCAGTGACACATAAACTGATAGCGCACAGCTCGGTGACACACAGTCCGACAGCACACAGTACAGTGATTCGCAGACCGACAGCAAACAGCACGGTAACACACAGTCCGACAGCACACAGCTCGATGACACACAGCCCCACTGCACACTACTCGGTGACACACGGACCGACAGCACACAGTACAGTGATGCACAGTCCGACAGCATACTGCTCGGTGACACGCAAACCGACAGCACACAGCTCAGTGATACACAGTCCGACAACACACAGCTGTGATATACAGACTGACAGCACACAGCTCGGTGGCGCCCAGACTGACAGTACACAGCTCGGTGACGCACAGACTGACAGCACACAGATCGTTCACACGCAGAACGACAGCACACAGCTCGGTGCCACACATACCGAGAGCGCACAGCTTATTGACACACAGACCGACCGCATACCGGTTGGTGAGACACGGACAGACAACACACAGCTCGGTGACACACATACCATCAGAACGCAGCTCGGTAACGCACAGACCAACAGCACACAGCTCGGTGACTCACAGACCGACAGCACACAGTACAGTGATACGCAGACCGACAGCACACAGCTCGGTAACACAGAGACTAACAGCGCACAGCTCGGTCGGCAGAAACCGCACACAGCTCAGAGAAACACAGACCGACAGCACACTGCCCGGTGACACACAGTCCGACAGCAGACAGCTGGGTAACACACAGACCGACAGCACACAGCTCGGTGACACGCAGACCGACAGCACACAGTTCAGGAACACACGCACCGACAGCACACAATTCGGTGAACCACAGTGCCACAATTACGGGTCAGAGACACACATTCCGACACAGCACAACTCGGTGACACAGACCGACAGCACACTGCTCAGTGATACACAGACCGACAGCACACAGCTCAGTGACACAAAGTCTGACAGTTCACAGCTCGGTGACACACAGTCCACAGCATACAGCTCGGTGACTAACATCCCGACAACACCCAGCCCGGTGAAACACAGTCCGACAGCACACAGCTTGGTGACACACAGTCCGACAGCACACAGCTCGATGACACACAGCTCCACTGCACACTACACGGTGACACACGGACCGACAGCACACAATACAGTGATACACAGTCCGACAGCACACAGCTCGGTGACACGCAAACCGACAGCACACAGTTCAAGGATACACACACCGACAGCACACATCTCATCGACGCACTGACCCACAGCACACCGGTCGGTGAGACACAGACAGACCGACAGCACACAGCTCTGTGACGCACAGACCGACAGCACACAGCTCAGTGACATACAAACCGACAGCACACATTTCGCTGAGACACAGACCGACAGCACACAGCTCGGTGACGCACAGACTGACAGCACACAGCTCGGTGGCGCACAGACTGATAGCACACAGCTCGTTCACACGCAGATCGTCGGCACACAGCTCAGTGACACACAGACCGACAGCACACAGCTCGGTGACGCACAGACCGACAGCACACAGCTCAGTGACGCACAGACCGACAGCACGCATCTGATTGACACACAGCCCGACAAAACACAGTTCTGTAACATATATTGACAACACACATCTCCTTGACACACAAACCGACAGCGCACATTTCGGTGAGAACCCAACCGATCGCACACAACCTGGTGATGCACAGTCCGACAGCACACAGATCAGTGTCACGCAGACCGACAGCATACTGCTCAGTGACACACAGACCGACAGCATAAAAGTCAGTGTCACAAACCGACACAGACAGCTCGGTGACACGCAGTTTCAAAGCACACAGCTCAGTGATACACAAACCGACAGCACCCAGCTCGGTGACCCACAGACAGACAACGCGCAGGTCGGTAACACAAAGACTAAGAGCACACATTATCAGCGACAGAGAGACTGACAGCACACAGCTCAGTAACACACAGATTAAGAGCACACAACTCGGGAACACACAGACCAACAACACGCAGCTCGGTAACACAGGCAGTACACAGTTCAGCGACACACAGACCGACAGCACACAGCTCGATGGCACATAGACAAACACCATGCAGCTCGGCAACACACAGCCTAATAGCATACAGCTCGGTAACACAGACAGCATACAGCGCAGAGACACACAGACCGACAGCAAGCAGCTCGGTGACTCGCAAACCAACAGCACACAGCTCAATGACACACAGACCGCCAGCACTAATCTCGGTGAAACACATACCGACAGCACACAGCTCGAAGAAACACAGGCCGGCAGCATACAGTACAGTGATACGCAGTCCGACAGCACACAGCTCGATGACACACAGACCGACGACAGCTCGGTGACACGCAGGCCGACAGCACACAGTTCACGGACACACACACCGACAGCACACATCTCATTGACACACAGACCCACAGCACACCGATCGGTGAGACACAGGCAGATAACAAACAGCTGTGATACACAGAATGACAGCACACAGCTCGTTCACACGCAGATCGACAGCACACAGCTCGGTGACACACAGACCGAGAGCTCACAGCTTAGTGACACACAGACCGACCGCATACCGGTTGGTTGGACACAGACCGACAGCACACACCACGGTGACACACAGACCGACAGCACACAGCTCGTTCCCACGCAGATCGACAGCACACAGCTCGGTGACACACAGACCGACAGCATAGAGCTCGGTCACACACGCACCAACATCACACAGCTCAGTGACACACAGACCGACAGCACACAGCTCGGTCCCGCAGAGTCAGAGAGATCACAGCTAATTAACGCACAGACCGACAGCTCACGTTCAGTAAGACACAGACCGATAGCTCACAGCTCGGTAAAATACAGACAGCACAGAGCTCGGTGACACACAAACCGACAATACACAGCCCGGTGACACACATACCGACAGCAGACAAATCATTGACACCCAGACCGAGAGCACACAGCTCGGTGACACAAAGACTGACAGCACACAGCTCGGTGACACAGAGACCGACAGCACACAGCTCTGTGATACACAGACCAACAGCATGCAGCTCAGTGGCACATATACCTACTTCACACAGCTCGCTGACACGCAGACCGCACACTGCTCGCTTACGCACAAACCAAAAGCACACAGCTCAGTGACAGGCAGACCCACAGCAGACAGCTGGGTGACACACAGCTGGGTGACACACAGACCCACAACATACCGGTCGGTGAGACACAGGCAGACACAACACAGCTCGGTAACACACAGACCAACAGCAGACAGCTCGGTGATACACAGACCGACAGCACACAGCTCGGTGACACACAGACCGAGAGCGCACAACTTAGTGACCTACAGACCGACCAAACTCTGGTCGGCAACACACAGACCGACAGCACACAGCTCAATGACACACATACCGACAACACACAGCTCGGTCCCTCACAGACCGACAGCACACAGCTCGGTCACACACGCACCAACAGCACACAGCTCAGTGACACACAGACCGACAGCACACAGCTCGGTCCCGCAGTGTCAGAGAGCTCACAGCTAATTAACGCACAGACCGACAGCTCACGTTCAGTAAGACACAGACCGATAGCTCACAGCTCGGTAAAACACAGACAGCACAGAGCTCGTTGACACACAAACCGACAATACAAAGCTCGGTGACACACATACCGACAACAAACATCTCAGTAACACGCATACCGACAGCTCACAGCTCGGTGACACACAGACAACACACATCTCGGTGACACACCGACTTACAACACACATATCAATAACACACATACCGGCAACACACAGCTCGCTGGTACACAGACAGACAGCACACAGCTCAGTGATACACGGACCGACAGCACACAGCTCAGTGACGCACAGACAAACACTCAGCTTTGTGAGGCACAAAACGACAGCACACTTCTCGGTGACACACAAATCCAGTACACACAGCTCAGTGTCACATAGAACGACATCACACAACTCAAAGACACACAGGCCCCCAGCACGCAGCTCGGTGACACACATATTGACCGCACGCAGCTCGGTGATACAAACATCGACAACACACAGAACAGTAACACACACATCTACAACACACGGCACAGTAGCACATAAACCGATATCTCACAGCTCGATGACACAAAAGACTGACCGCACATAGCTAGGTGACACACAGACTGAAGCGCACAGCTCGGTGACACACAAACCGACATCACACAGCGCAGTGGCACATATACCGATAGAACACAGCCCGGTGACACACAGACCGACAGCAGACAGATCATTGACACCCAGACCGAGAGCACACAGCTCGGTGACACAAAGACTGACAGCTCACAGCTTGGTGACACAGAGACCGACAGCACACAGCTCTTTGATACACAGACGAACAGGACGCAGTTCAGTGGCACATATACCGACTTCACACAGGTCGGTGACACACAGACCGCACACTGCTTGCTTACGCACAAACCAAAAGCACACAGCTTAGTGACAGGCAGACCCACAGCACACAGCTGGGTGACACACAGACCCACAACACACCGGTCGGTGAGACACAGGCAGACACAACACAGCGCGGTAGCACACATACCAACAGCAGACAGCTCGGTGATACACAGACCGATATCTCACTGCTCGTTGACACGCAGATCGACAGCACACAGCTCAGTGAAATACAGACCGACAGCACACAGCTCGGTGACACAGAGCGCGACAGCACACAGCTCGGTGACACAGAGCGCGACTGCAAACAGCTCGGCGACACAGAGCGCGACAGCACACAGCTCGGTCCCTCAAAAACCGACAGCATACAGCTCGGTCACACACGCACCAACAGCAGAAAGCTCAGTGACACACAGATTGACAGCACACAGCTCGGTCCCGCAGAGTCAGAGAGCTCACAGCTAATTAACGCACAGACCGACAGCTCACGTTCAGTAAGACACAGACCGATAGCTCACAGCTCGATAAACAGACAGCACAGAGCTCGGTGACACACAAACCGACAATACACAGCTCGGTGACACACATACCGACAACACATATCTCAGTAACACCCTTACCGACAGCTCACAGCTCGGTGACTCACAAATAACACCCAGCTCGGTGACACACCAGCTCGGTGACTTACAACACACATCTCAATAACACACATGCCGGCAACACACAGCTCGCTGGTACACAGACAGACAGCACACAGCTCGGTCACACACGCACCAACAGAGGAAAGCTCAGTGACACACAGATTGACAGCTCACTGCTCGGTGACACACAAACAGACAGCACCCAGCTCTTTAACACAGAACGACAGCACACAGGTCGTTGACGCACAAACCGACAGCACGCAGCTCGGGGGCACACAGACCGACAGCACACAGCTCTTTGACACACAGAACGACAGCACACAGGTCGTTGACGCACAAACCGACAGCACGCAGCACGGGGGCACACAGACCGACGGCACTTATCTCGGGGGCCCACAGACCAACAGCAGACAGCTCAGTGACACATAGAATGACAGCAAGTAGTTCCTTGCCAGGTAGACCGACAGCACATAGCTCGTTGACAAACAGACCAACAGCACACATCTCCGTAGCAGACAGATTAACAGCGCACAACTCGGTGAAACACAGGCCGACAACACACATCTTAATGCCACACAGACCGACCGCAAACAGCTCTGTGACACACTGACCGACAGAACCATCTCAGTGACACATGGACCAACAGCACACATCTCATTGACACACAGACCGACAGCACACATCTCATTGACAAAGAGCCCGATAGCACATAGCTTAGCGACACACAGTCCGACAACACACATCTCATTGACACAGAGCCCGACAGCACATAGCTTGGTGACACAAAGTCCGACAGCTCAAAACTCGGTGAAACACATACCGACAGCCCACAGCTCGGTGACACACAGACCGACAACACACAGCGGTGATACACAGACTGACAGCACACAGCTCGTTCACACGCAGATCGACAGCACACAGCTTGGTGACACACAGACCTTGAGCTCACAGCTTAGTGACACACAGACCGACTGCATACCGGTTGGTGAGACACGGACAGACAGCACACAGCTCGGGGATACACAGACCGACAGCACACACCACGGTGACACACAGACCGACAGCACAAAGTTCGTTCACACGCAGATCGACAGCACACATATCCGTGACACACAGGCCGACAGAACACAGCTCGTTAACGCACAGATCGACGGCACACGGCTCGGTGACACACAGACCGACAGAACACAGCTCGGTAACGCACAGACCAACAACACACAGCTCCATAACACAGGCAGCACACAGCGTAGACACACATACCGACAGCACACTGCTCGCTTGCGCACAAACCAAAAGCACACAGCTCAGTGATAGGCAGACCCACAACACACAGCTGGGTGACACACAGACCCACAACACACCGGTCGGTGAGACACAGGCAGACACAACACAGCTCGGTAACACACAGACCAACAGCACACAGCTCGGTGATACACAGACCGACAGCACACTGCTCGTTGACACGCAGGTCGACAGCAGACAGCTCAGTGAAACACAGACCGACAGCACACAGTTCGGTGACACACAGACCGAGAGCGCAGAACTTAGTGACCTACAGACCGACCGCACTCTGGTCGACAACACACAGACCGACAGCACACAGCTCAATGACACACATACCGACATCACACATCTCGGACCGGCACAGACCGACAGCATGCAGCTCGGTCACACATGCACCAACAGCACACAGCTCAGTGACACACAGACCGACAGCACACAGCTCGGTCCCGCAGAGTCAGAGAGCTCACAGCTAATTAACGCACAGACCGACAGCTCACGTTCAGTAAGACACAGACCGATAGCTCACAGCTCGGTAAAACACAGACAACACACAGTTCGGTGACACACCGACTTACAACACACATCTCAATAACACACATACCTGCAACACACAGCTCGCTGGTACACAGACAGACAGCACACAGCTCAATGGTACACGGACCGACAGCACACAGTTCAGTGACGCACAGACCAACAACACTCAGCTTTGTGAGGCACAAAACGACAGCACAATTCTCGGTGACACACAAACCCAGTGCACACTGTGCTCGGTGAAACACAGGCCGACAAAACACAGCTCGGTGACACACAGACTGACAGCTCACAGCTCGGTGACACACAAACAGACAGCACGCAG